>JANEHU010000651.1:0-14827 GCA_027563435.1 Nasonovia ribisnigri
ATTAGAATATTTTACTCCTGGCTGATGCTTTTTATATAGCTTTCGTAGTTTTATATTATTCACAACCACCATCATTATATAGCGATTCTACAAAACGTAATTTGTGTCGTTTCGCTAAAGATGAAATTCTATCAAGTCGGTCAAGATAATAGTGTCATAACTCAAAATATAAAAATAATTTTGAATTGCGACATTATTCTCGACTGAATTGATAGAATTTCATCTGTAGCAAGAATAATGACATAGGTATCAAAGGTTGTAGGTTAGTTCTATTAAAGTTACGAGATTGAAGATTTTGATTTTATCAAGTTAACTAAAAGATAGAATAGGACAATTTGCATTAGAATAATCGTATGTATATAAGAACCCTCAGTAACATTATTTTTGTGTCGGCAAGGTTTAGTATACATAGGTCACAATGAATCTATCGATTCACTTAATCAGGGTATTTTAAATTTTGATGACTTATAAATCATAATAATTGCATAGTTTGCAAAAATGAGCATTCAAATTAAAAAAAAAAAAAACCTCTTAGGAAATTTTAAAGAAATCTGCAATTTGTTAGCAAATTTTACCCAGAATTTGCTCAGAAGTATAAAGAAAAAACCAAACATACAAGCTATGGAATTCAAAATGAACTAATAAATATATGTGCTAATATATTGAGAGAAACTATTATAAAACAAGTCAATGATGTAGGCTGCATATTTGGTAAATGTGTGATGAAGCTGGATAATATATTCAATACATCAATGTTCTTGTTAAGAAATTGTATACATTCAATTTGATTATTTGAATCGGAACTTTTCAGGTGTTTTAAATGAGAGCAGATGGCTTTATGTATACGATATTGTAAAGGATTAGAAATAAAACAGAGATTTTTGGGTTTTATCGATTGTTTTACGAAACAAGGCTCAGAGAATTTAAGTCAACTCATGTTAGAATATTTTAAACAATTCAAGTTAAGTCCTCAGGTGGCAATTGTAGCACAGTCCTATGATGGGGCAAGTGTGATGTGTGGACGTTCTAATGGTGTACAAGCGAAAATTAAATACAAATATCCATTTGCAGTATTCACACATTGTATGGCATATTGAATAAATCTGGTAGTATTAGAAATGTGCAAAATTGTGAAGGTAATTCATTTTTGTTCAGTATTTTACAACTAAGAATAGTGAAGCTAGTTAAAATAATGGTTAATTAATTTTAAGGATACTAGATGTGTTTTTAATACATTAGAAGCATTTTATATACATTTCTCCAATGCAAACAATAATCAAAAGTTATTTGAAAACCAAAATAAGGTGGCTATTAAGAAGAAATCAATAACAAAATGAAGTGACACAAGATAGAATTGCCGTTACAGGAATTGTGAAACTGCGACTTTTAATTACAATGGAATATTAAAAATATTAACCAATGAGATTGAAAATGAATCAGATAAGGACTCAAATGAAGCATTAGGTAAATGCATTTGTAATTTCACATTATAATTTGTAAATTATTTATGTTTGATTCTTATAATTTTGTAGGAATACTAACTAAATTAAAAAAAAGGAAATTTCATTGTTAATTTGTTTTTTTTACGCAAATGTTAAATATTTTAATAAATCAATTTCAAGAGAAGTCTGCGATTCTTGGCAACTCAGTAAAAATTATTAGAGCTGTGGTCAAAACTTTTGAAGATTCTAGAACAGTTGAAAGTTTTGCTCAAATTTGGTTTGAAATAAATACATTTGGAACTGATAATAATAATGTTATCGATAATCCATTTCAAAGTATAATTTTATAAATAATTACTTAACTATATTATTAATAAAACATTTAAGTTATAAATATATGCATACAATTTAGGAGAAAAAAAAAAGAAAAATAGAATCGAAAAGACTTGACATTTTCATACTGCGAGTACAAGTGCACAGTACACCACACCTTTAAACAACGATAGTCAGTCAACTAAGTCATTTTACAGAAGCAATGCATATAATGTTCTATTAGATATATAGTGACAAGGCTGAAGGAAAGATTTTCAACAGATAGTTTAGCAATGGTGTATCTGTTGATTATTTTTTAAAATTAAATTATGAAGGAAGTTTGTTTTTCACTTATCATTATCGAGTAAGTTTATATTTTTTCGACAACCTATGTTTAAGTGATATTACATGTTATTATATTAACTGATTTTAGGGTTTATTGAATTTATCAAAACTAAATATTCAATCAGATATGATAGTGGCGAAGAAGAGTTTATTACAATCAGGAATTAGTGTACGCATATAACACTAGCTTATACAAACTTCTTCAAGCTATGTCTGAACCCATATTGCATCAGCTACATTTGAAAGAAGTTTTTCAGTTGGCGTAAGATAAAGACATGGCTAGCACCTGTACGTTGCAAGACCGCTTCAAAAACTCAGCAATTTTGTTCATAAAAAATTATATTCAAATTGATATTGAAAATGTTATTGATGAATTTGCATCTAAAAATAGATACATGGTCTTAAAATAAAGTTATAATTATTATTATCGTAAAAATTTGTATTATTTAATTTGAATTATTTTTCATGTATTTATGAGGTGGGAAAAACATAGCCATAACATATTAACAGTTTATACACACCTTCTGGTCACTTTTGTAGAATTATTTAGCCCCCCCCCCCAAGAAAAATATCAAGTCTCCGCCTATGCCACTGCGATCGCACGTTTTCGATTTTCGATTTTTTTTCGTCGTGTTGTCTATAATAACATTTGTTATTTGAATATTATACTAAAAAATGTTTGTACTTACTATGGAACTTCTTTACCTATGTGAAGTGTGAACATAAAGTAACTTATAGTTAATAGGTACCTACAACCTACTACCTATCACATGTCTAATCAATAAACAGTCTTATCTTTTCGTATGGAAAGCTATTTTTAGTGTTTTTCCATATGTATAGCCTAGGCAAATAATTTAAAAATAATTATTGTTGAAATCGTCAACCGTTAATACCCGCATCGTTTATAAATAGGTACTAGTATAGTAGTATTTATAATCAATGATACCATGAATTCAATTTCAATAATATTATATAATATTATTTATATTATTATTTTGTGTGGCGACTGGCGAATTAATCACGTGCGCCTTTATCTTCGGAAACGCAGCGATTAAAAATTAAAATATATCGCCTAGTGTCTAATGTCCTAGTTTATAAGTCTAAAGCCACTTAGGTCTTAGGTTAAAACTCATTATGAATATAATATGTACTGTTGGATAATGTTCTATCCTCGGCTTTGATAGAAAATTTTAGTAAAAAAATTAATATTATTCATGAAAAATGTATACGATTTAAATAAATTTATCTAGATAAGAAAATATGTCATCTTAGATAACCAATAGATAAATGGCAAAATAGTAATCTAGATAAGATAATAGATGAGTAATTGTTTATCTAGATAATTATCTAGATAAATTTATCTAGATAAGTCTCAACACTGATCATTAGATAATCAACCATTTAGCGTTGTTGAAGACCATGGATTTAAGCAACTTTTAAAAAAACTACAGCCAAAGTACAAAATTCCTGGTAGAAAATATTTTACTCATACAGTTATACCAAATATGTATACTAAAGTTTATGAACAACTATTGAAAGACATTGAATTAACATCTTACATTTCCATTACCACTGATATTTGGACAGCTAACAATAATAATGAAAGTTTTATAAGTTTAAGTGCCCATTGGCTAACAGGTGATTTTAATAAATGTCATGCTGCTCTCAGTTGTCAGCACTTCCCAGAAAGGCATACTAGTCAAAATATTTGTAGTATGCTACAAAACTTAACATCAAAATGGAACAGAAATAATAAAATTCATATAATTCTTAGAGACAATGCAGCAAATATAAAAAAAGCTTGTAATGACGCTAATTTCCCAAGTGAATCTTGTTTCATTCACACATTGCAACTAGTCATATCTCTCCACAAATTGATCTTAAAAATTCCATAGAGAATGTAAGAAAAATTGTTGGTCATTTTAACCACTCGCCGTTATCTTGTACAAAACTAAAGGTAATTCAAAATTAATTAAAATTACCCGAAAAAAAAATGGTCCAAGATGTGAAAACTAGGTGGAATTCCACATACTACATGATCGAACGCTTTATTGAACAGAAAAAGTGTATTTCTTTGTATAGTGCTGAAAATAATATTACAAATATAAGCGCAAATGAGTGGAATATATTAGAGGCTTATTTACAGCTACTCGAGCCATTTGAACAAATAACTAAGTCCATGAGTCGAAATGAATCAATTATTTCTGTATGTATACCATCTATAACAGCCCTAGAAAATTATTTAAACTCTTTTACTCCAAGTTTAGAAATTATAAGATTACTAAAAGAAATTCTAATTCAAAAGTTACAACTTCGATTAGACAGTTTAGATTTAGAAAATCAACTAAACTATTCAATTGCAACATTTGTCGATCCACGTTTTAAAACTAAAGTCTTCAAAAGCAAGGATTCTGCTGACAACACAAAACAAATTATCTGTGAGAAAATATTTGAGGAAATTGAAAAGAAAAAAACAGAAATGATTACTTCAGAAGATGAAAAAACCAATACTGACACCGAAAATTCTCCTGAAGATCCAAATTTAAACACAGAAAATAATGAAGTTAATTTACCAACTAAAAAAAGATCAATTTGGGACTGTTTAGATGCAATTACTCAAATTCCTCAAACTGAAGAAAATGGGCAATCTGATGGTGTTAGAAATGAAGTGAAAACTATGGTCAACAATGAAGTCACCAACTATCTAAATTCTGGATGTATAAAAAGAACTGACGACCCATTAAAATGGTGGGAAAAAAAAGCACGTGACTATCCAAATTTGGCTGAAATGGTAATGAAATATTTATCTGCTCCTGCTACAAGTGTATATAGTGAAAGGTAAGCTAAATTACTATTTAAGTATTTAATACATTTAAAATATTAAACTTAATATACTTACTATAATATTATATAAATTATTATATTAACTTTGTACATATTTAGTATTTAGTATTCACTATTTAGTGTTTATTAATTATTATTTACTATGATATTTATTCAGTTTCCTACTTCAAAAAAATAATATTTTAACTTTCAAGTTTCAACAGTAGGTATTAGTTATATTTTAAATGTTTACCACTTACCAGTTTACCACACAAAAATTAAAATTTTTTTTAGTTTAATTAGGTATAACTTTTATGAATTTACCTATAATTTAAGATATTGAATTTTATGTGTTACAGATTATTTTCTGAAGCTGGTACCATCTATGAAGGCAAAAGAAACAGATTATTACCCAGAAATGCAGAAAAATTGCTTTTTTTACATAATAATCTTTTGAACACCAACGTACAATTTAAATTTTGATATAATATATATTGTATAATTCAGTTATAGGTTTATTATTTATTTTGTACCTTTGAACATTTGAAAATTGAAAGTTCATCAATCATATCATAAAGTTCATAAAACGTTAATTTGATTATGAAAAGTTATCATATAATGATTAATAATTCAGTTAGTATTTTAGTAATATGAAAGAATCTCATATTATATTGTTATCTGGTCATTGTATTTTATAATTAAATTACATATATATGTTTATTTTGTACTTATTAGTTATTACAATTTACAAGTTTGTACTTTGTAACCAATACATTTTATAAAGTGTTGTTATTTGTTCAATTTTTTTTTAGATATTGTATTTATAGTTTATAAATTTTTTAAAATTTTTAGAATAGTCTAATAAATAATTAATTAGTAAATAGTAAATACTAAATACTAAATAGTAATATGAAAGGATCTCATACTATCTATAAATACATTTTCTAAGTTGTTATGAAATAAAATTGTTTTTGAAAAGTATATTGTTGTACGTCTTTAATCAGTTTAATCTTTAATCTTTATAGCTTATACGTATGTACTATGTAGTTATGTTACTAGTTAGTAGTTACTATGTTTGATATCAATATTCTTTTTAATATTCTGCACCGAATAACGCCGAATATTCTGTGCCGGATCCCGAATAATATTAATTTATATAACATTCGGTATTTTTAGTTGTACAAAACAAAATATTCGGTATTCGGTTTTTCCAATATTCCTAGTTCAGCACATCCCTAATAAAGACACAAATACACGTTTTTTATAGCATCGTGTGATTCTCAAAAGTTGAACCGGTTTTTTTTTCATTATTTATATATATCTATGTAGGTAACGTGGCGCCTGTGTTGTTCGCGATAATGCGCCGGCTGTGAATAATAATAATAATATATTATGTTGTATATGTATAGGTAGGAACTAGGAAGGTATTATACCTATCACGATATCTCGATTTAAAAAAAAACGGTTATTTCCGACGAGGACCGTTAAAAAAAAACCTGGTGGTTTATGTCATCGCTATACTCGAGCTGTGTTAGATCCGGCCGGGTGATGTTTTCGAAATAAATCGATCGCATAAAAATTATCATCAAAATATACCTACGTATCGATTTCACGTGTGACGCCAACTTATGCCATAAATTCGTAAACGAAAACCTATTTTACCGTAACGATGCACGTGTATCGGTACTTTGTATATAAAAAAATTAAAAATCTGTCGGTGATCTTATTAACGAGGTGGTATAATATTACACCTTAAATATCAATGAGAAGAGTTTATTTTTGTAAATATAATAAATGTAGGACCGTCAATTTAATACACTGATGCAGCGAAGAACCGTGAAATATGCATACATTTATGTAATTAGAAATGGGGAAATAATAATATACACTGACAATATTCTAAAGTATATAAGCGTAATTTTGCAAAATTAATTCACAGTTATTATGTTTATGGTTTTGAAGGTACAAAATATTCAATAATTATATAATAAAAAATATTGTATTAATTTAGATTCACTTATGTTGCAAATATGCAAAGATATTCAAAATAAAATATATCATTTTAAATGGTGTTATATAATGTATTGAATTAAATTTGAATTAAATATCTTTAATTTCGAATGAAAATCGTTAAATTCACAGTTCAGCTGGTAATAGTTACGCAAATAACACGCATTAATCATTTGAAAATGTACATAATATATAATATATATAATATTATGTATAGTTAAAGTGTGAATTTAAATGAAATAAAAATCGAATATTTTTGCGTTTATAATATACAGAGGTGCAAGGTAATAAAGTAGGTAGTTATAGGATGGAATTTTCTATATTATTTAATTATATTCTGTCAATTAGGCGAATTAGTAATAGCTAAATCTATAGTACATTTGTATATAATATAATCGAATGTGTCCTAACTGACTAGTCACTACTTCAGATCAATATAGAGCTTAAACTAGAGTTAAGTTAAGACTAGAAGTTTTCATGGTACCTAACCTGAAAGGGTGGGCTAAAAAAGGATTTTCCAAAATTCCCATTTTAAAGAGGTCTTCGCATAAAGATTTTCAGTTTAACGATTAACGATTAACCCTGACCTAACCTGAGTTTAAAACCCAGTATTTTACCGTAAATTATTGAATAAATAATTTTTTTGAAGATTTTGATGTATCTTTTTCAACATTTTAGGTTTGTGGTTTTTAAAATGATTATTCTAAGGATAAAAGTCCTTAAAAATGGGTTTCCAAAAAAAATTTAAAATGAGTGTGATTATGGGTCTAGTATTTATTACACTTATACAATTTCTATAATATAAAAATATTGATAAATTTGTATAAATTACAAAAAAGTTTAAATAAGCATATTCCCGACCATGCCATCCCAATTTATTGTCCTAAGTACACTTAATTAAACAACTCAACAATTACTAGTTCGAATTTCGATTCTGATATTCTAACATGTGCAGAAAAATTATCTGCCAATTAACTTTCAGTAAAAAAAGGGGGTTCTCATTTGAAAAACTAAAGTTTGTATCTCCACAGAACACTCTCAAGTAATAGAAATAATCTCAGAAATTAGAAAACATAAAAATTCCAAGATTTCGAATAACTGCATTATTGTAGAAAAAATGTATTGTGAACCTGCTAGTTGAATCATCTTGTATATAAACGGCAAAGTGTAAGGCTTATATAGAATCAAAAAATATTTGACAGATTTTTATGATTTAAGAAAGGTATACATTATAGGTTGAACTACTTATATTAATTAGGGTGGCTTACTGAGGGTAAGCTAATCATAATATTATATCCCATTTCAGATTAATTTATCCACGAGCAACGTCAGATAATACAGCTAGTATTTAATAATACTTAGGTATAGGAAGGTAATATAATAGTGGGAATTAGATTCAAGCAAAATAAGTAATTAATATAGGCCAGGCCGGCGGAGCAAATGTTCTGAGACCACACAATTGTTATTGTTATGTGAAACGCCGCCGTCATCGTCACGACAAGAATGGTTAGGTTGTGTTCCTCTTTAGCTGTAGTCGTGGTGTCGATTACAATATAAATTACTTCAATTACTATATGATTTTGAAATAATTGTGGCCTCCATATTTCCCAGCTCTATTATCGTGGACCTATTATCCTTTGTAGTATTTATACATAAAGTTAAATTACTCAAAAATTATTCGTTCAAATGTTTGTTTAGAAACATAACCATTTTCAGTAAAAAAGCGGTTCTTGTTTGAAAAAAAATTACTGTTTGGAAATACGTTTCTATTAATGTGCTTAAATTAATATAAATATACATTTGATATTTCAATTGAACCAGCAGTGTATTTCTACATACGACACTTAATTATTTAGCAGCGTGTCGCGATGAACTTATATTGGTTCCTCAAAGTATAAAGGAGGAGTATACGCTAGATAAGCTGTAAATAACAAAAAATTAAAATGCATGGAGATTAGAAACGGAACACTAGTATTAAAAAAAATTTATTGCGTCTTTTTCCAAGTAAAAGGACAACTTAATATATAAACCAAAGATTGCGTTATTTTAGCCTCGAGTTTTGATAGAGGATTACCTATAAGATCTAGCTTACAAAAAACACAATAAATATATTTTTTCAATATACATGCTAAATTAATACCTACAGCGTGTATTGTTATAGTGCCTAATCCTTAATACCTAAATATAAAACTCGTATTTTTATACCTAATAAATAGATTTCTAAATTATTAAAAATTAAAACCAAAAGTGTACATACATTTTAGATTCATGAGCGGAGCGATGAATGTATTGATTTTACAATGATGTGTGTTTTTTTTTTATTTTTTTTTTTACTTTTGTGTCTGTCATCACGTTTTAGGACAGTAAAAATGCTTCGATTTTCTTCAATAGTACCTTTTCTGATAGGAAAGTGAATCTAGTTGGTACTTTGGGGGGGTCCAAAGTTAAAATTTTCCAGTAGTTTTCATGAGCGCCTGGAAAAACAAATGAAAAATTAAGGGAAAAACGGGAATTTTTACGGAAAACCAATTTTCGACAAAATCGATTTTGGTTTTTGGTATAACTCTAAAAGAAATGACCGTAGAGACATGAAATTTTGACCGAATGTTTATATATGCATTTTCTGCACACCATAGCATTTTCAAAATATTCTGACTTATTTTGAGCTGTTAACGGACATTTTCAGTTTCCAATTTTTTTAGTTTTTTTTTCTATAAATGTCAATAAAATTTTATTTGTTGGGTAAAAATCTTGAAAATTTAATAGTAGGCTTCTAATATATAGTTTCAAAGGCAGATGAAAAATATTGAAAATCCGTAGTCACAATTTTTTTTATATGTAATCAAAGTTCAAATTTTGACAAAATACGTAAAAATGACGAAAATGTGCAATTTATTTTGAGTTAGAAATTCATAAAAAGTTTTCTTTTTAAATCTAAGATTTGAAAATGTAATACAAGATTCCTCATAAGTTTGCCTAATTTTATCAATAAAAAAAAGTTTATAAGCAAGTCATAATAAATTTTTATGAGCATTTTAAGTTTAAATTTTTACAAGATTAGTTATTCACTCGATTTCTCATGTAGCGATTTTCTAATTTTGTTGCAATTCAAAAACGAATAACTGTAGATGCATGAAAATTTCACTGAATGTTTATATAAGCATTTTCTATACACCATCTAATTTTGAATCTTTTTGAGCTGTTTACGGACATTTTCAGTTTTGAATTTTTTTAGTTTTTTTTTCAATAAATATCAATAAAGTTTTATCTGTAAAAGTTGATTATAGTAATATAGTATTATATCGAAAGAGCTGATAAAAAAGTTTAAGATTCCGAGAAAGGATGTTATCTATAGAGGTAAAAATGCTGAAACAATGTATGGAAAATATAATTGATATCGGAAATAATATCAATAAAATTAATCAAATTAATACATCGATGATTAAATTAACTGAAAAAGAGTATAAGCTAAGTTTTGTGAAAAATGCTTAAAACATTTTAAAAGCAATAGTTGATCACTGTAGGAAATCACAAAGTAGGAACACATGGTTTCATTAAAGGATGGTTCAATTCTGGAAATATGCAGCATGCCACTACAAATTTTATTTCAGCTGAACAGGTTAACAAATAAAAAAAATTGACCTTGCGTGATACTGTCACAGTATTATCTAGAGGTCAGGGATTTCTAAGTTGTTCAAGTAAAAGTGCTTGTATAAATAGTTATAACTTATAAAATTTAATATATTATGCATAGGTAATAATATAAATTAAATTTAGATAAAATAACTGAAATTTATCTTTGTAATATAATCTATACCTTTGGTATTGTAGAAGTCATAAATAAGTATACTTAATAAATACCTACATTAAATAGATAATAATGGATATTATAATCAAACTTGACGTGTGCGATTTCAGTACAAATAAAGTGAACGACCAGATTGTGAAAAAAATTACACGATGTTAAATTGGAGTGACCACTTCATGAAAAAGTGACCATTTTGTGAAATATTTTTGAATTTCACGAAGTGTAAAATATCCGTTTCCATTTCATGAAATGGTCATTTTTTCATGAAAAGATCGTTTTCACGAAGTGGCTACGACATGTATAAAGTATTTTATTAAAATAATAGGTTTACAATAAATTAAATCTCTATTAAATGTCTTACAAGTTATCATATAAGAAAATTAATGATTAACAACAACTAATTTCAGTACAATCTTTATCCACTTCAATACCTAAATCTCAACAAGCACAGCTAACGTTACATCTATAGTAGGTAAAAAAACCTACAGCGTCTTCATCCATGATAATTGTCTGATCTCGGCATTGTGAATACCGATTTATTTTATTTTAATAAACGTATGAAAACCACATCTATATCTTCCTTCATTCATTTCTCGAGTTTTATCGTTAACCATAAATCCATAATCACTACGATTCTTTTTTTAATAGTTATTGTTAAACTTAATATGTTGTGTTCGGTTTTCAGTTGTGCGTGTTATAGCCACAAAGAAACAATTCATTTTTATAGATTTCCCAAGCGCGAAAAATCTCCACAAAGATATTAGGTATGGGTTAACTTTTTAAAACGTAAACATTTTATACCAGGAAAAAATAATAGAATTTCTTCATCCCATTTTAAAAGTGATGATTTCAATGAGTCTGACATTTATAGAGTTGAAAACATTTCGGATGATTTAATTATTTAATTATTAAATTAATGAATTATTAATTAATTTAATTATTTTAAACATTAATACAATTGAATATAAAATAATAATCATTAATATAGAAAAAGAAATTATTGATACACCTACCTATATATAAGTTATATCAAATAGTATACAAATTAACATTATATTACTATACAATTTACAAATAGGCGAATCTCGATAGCTCGGACCTCGATAACTCTTATATTTATTTTTCCCTGGGTAATTATTTTAATTAATTCAAGTTATGTAACTCAACAGATACATAAGTCAAATTAAATTTTATCTCCCTTAACATTTGAGTTATCGAAACTCGATTGTGTTTATAAAATTGTTTTTAAAATGGCCAGATTTGTAGTAAATAGGCATTGTATCGAATTGAGGTTTAAAAAACTAAGATACATAATTAACATGTAAAGCGATTTATAAATAAAATATAAAAACTTATTTAATATAAAAAAATAAGTGACTAATAGTAGTCTTCAATATTGATAATATTATAATGATTGTTATTCGATTAACAGCTGTTAATAATTATATATATTTTGAGGTTATGTTTTTTGCCTCACTCTGTAAAAATGTTTTTCTCTTAACTTAATAAATGTGTGTTCGCTAAATAGTGTAATTACTTAATACTTTTCTTTAGGTTATGGGCCCAGAACGTTATTAATTACCTATTATAGTTATGTCTAAGCGAACTGAAGAGAAATACGGTATATGTCAATTTAATGGACAGAACTACAGCAACTGGAAGTTTCGGGTAGAAACTTTGCTAGAAGAATTCGGTGTTAAGGAATGTGTTGATAATACTCCTCCGTCAGATCCAGCAAAACTGTCAGCTTGGAATATTAATGACAAGAAGTGTATGTCATTATTGGTTCAATGTATAGCTGATACTCATTTAGAGTATGTTAGAGGTAAGGCATCAAAGGAAGCGTGGGATTGTCTTGCAGCTACATTTGAAAGAAAGGGAATTTCTGGACAATTATATTTAAGAAAAAGATTGTTAACGTTAAGGTTAGCCGAAGGTGATCCTCTAGAAGAACATTTTGTTATCTTTGATTCACTTGTACGGCAGTTGAAAACAAGTGGTGCAAAATTAGATGAGATGGATATTGTATGTAATTTATTATTGACGTTACCATCTTCATTTGATAATGTTGTAACAGCAATTGAGACTTTATCTCCAGATAAACTAAAAATTGATTTTATTAAAAGTAGATTATTAGATGATGAAGAAAAGCGTAAGAACAAATCCATTGATAGTTCAGATACTCAAGAGTTCAATAGCTCTAGTAGCATCGGTAAGGCTATCTTTATAGCTGATAAGGAAACTCGTCAAATTCGTTGTTTTGAATGTGGTGATCCTAACCACAAAAGACCTTACTGTCCAAAATTGAAAGCCAGAAAGAAGAAATATTATTTAAACAGTGCAAACACAGCAGATGCTGATGAACACTCGGCAATTGTTTTTATGGCTGATTCAGGTAGTAATATGAGTTCTAATGATAATTTAAAATGGTTTATTGACTCTGGAGCTACAGATCATTTAATTAATACTGAAAATTATTTCAACAAGTCACATTTACTTGAAAGACCTATTGTTGTAGGGGTAGCTAAAACTGGACAAAGCTTGACTGCGACAAAAATGGGTTATATTAATGCCATTAGTATTATTGATGGTAAAGAAATAATGTGTAAAATAGAAAAGGTTTTGTATGTACCTGAATTGAGACACAATTTATTGTCGGTTGGAAGGCTAGAAAATGCTGGTTTAAAGGTTATTTTCAACAATGGTCTTGTAATGGTGTACAATAAGCTCAATAACAAAAACAATTTGATTATGAAAGGTTCAAAAGTTGGGAATTTGTATGAACTTACATTTAACTTAAATCAAAATATGCCATTTGCAAATTATAGTTATTCAAATACTATTGATCTCTGGCATAGAAGACTTGGGCATTTAAATTTTCAAACACTAGAAAAGCTGCCTGATATTGTGGATGGTATTTGTATCAATAATGAAAAGTACAATGAAATATGTGAAGTCTGCATCAGTAGTAAACAAGCAGCATTACCATTTTCTGGAACTAGAGTGCGAGCAACAAGACCATTAGAACTTATTCATTCAGATGTCTGTTGACCAATTGAACCTCAGACATGGGATAATAAAAGGTACTATGTTTCTTTTATTGATGATAATACACATTTTACAGTAATTTATCTATTGTCAAAGAAAAATGAAGTTTTCAGTGCATTTAAACAGTATGAAGCTAATGTTACAGCACGATTTGGACAAATGATATCTCGCATTCGTTGTGATAATGGTCGTGGCGAGTATTATAATGATAATTTTAAAGGCTTCTGTGTTCAAAAGGGAATAGAATTAGAATATACAGTTCCATATACACCACAACAAAACTGTGTTGCTGAAAGAATGAATCGTACCATTATGGAAAGAGCTAGAGCATTGATTTTTGATTCAGGTATAAACAAAGAATTCTGGGGTGAAGCAGTATACACAGCAGTATATTTAATAAATCGATGTCCAACTAGTGCATTAAAAGACAAGACGCCCGCAGAGTTATGGTATAAATCTAAACCAACTCTTTCTAATATACGACTGTTTGGTTGTAAAGCATTCTTACAAATACCAAAGCAAAAAAAAAAAAAATTGGATTCAAAAACTGTTCAATGTACTATGGTTGGTTATAGTGCTACTGGCTATAGGTTATGGCACCCTTTAAAACAGACAATAGTACTTGGTCGAAATGTCATTTTTGATGAAAATACATATCAAAATAAACCACCAGAAACCATCGTTAACCGTATAGTTCTAAATAATGATAATATTGATAAAAGTGAAGAAGAATCGACCAAACAGGATGAGTTAGCTGAGGAATTACCTAAGTTTGAGGAGGATTTGGATCAAGAAGTAAAATCAACAGTTCCAATCACAACCAGAAGCGGCCGCCAAGTTACTAAACCAGCAAAATATGACGATTTTGTTATGTCTCATTTAGTATTGTCTGCTATTGACTTAATTGATGATGTACCAAAAACCTATTCATCAGCAGTTACAGGCGTTCATGCTAATCTTTGGAAAAATGCAATTCAAGATGAAATTGATTCTCTTAAGAAAAACAATACTTGGACATTATCTCATCTACCAAAAGGTA
>JANEHU010000652.1:0-363192 GCA_027563435.1 Nasonovia ribisnigri
TGTATATTAGGTACACAATCGTACATACAGTAAGGAGGTACAGCAACAGCTATATTATTAAGTAAGTCATTATATTACAAACATACATGATGTCGGGGTCAGCGAATAATTATACCAGCCCATTTTTTTTTTTTTTTACAAATGGCTGATACAGTGATACGTGACAATAAACATTTTTAAATTTTTACTCAAAAGTCAAAAAATAAAATTGAATAAAACATAAACATTAATAGTATTATGTTGAAATTCTGTGTACACTGTATACCTTTAGGCTTGGGCTTTGGTATGAGTGTATGGCGGAAAATCCTAATTATTTGAAGTTTTCGGTCAACTACAATATTATATTGAAAACATAGGTCACATAAATCTTTAACGAATGTCAATACCAATATTTAATAATAATAATATACTGTAATCTGTGTTACTGTTTTAGGCAGATCTATGTTTTAAACGCAGAAAATATTAGGTACCTATATAGGTACCTACCTAGTATAATAATTTTGTTTTATATTTTGTGCGTCCGCCTAATAATAATATTTATGTATAATAATATAGGTAACCTAAACCATGCACAATTAATAATATTATAGTAGGTACCAGCTAACGTCACAGTTATTTCTGTGAATTGTTATCTTTATTTATAAAGAGTAAGCTGGTAGATATGTTTTTTGTAGTTTGAAGTATAATGATATCAATTAAAATGTATAATAATTTGAAGCATTCCGCCGACAATTATTATAAATTTATAAATAGGTCCTTAAAAAACTCTTTAATTATATTCAATATTCAAATGATCCTCAATAACGGTTGGGTTTAAATGGCTTCCCTGTCATTTATCAATGTACCATCATCTTATTATGTATGCTGCAGAACGTAGCGGTACCTATGTTATCTTAACAAAAGATATGTTATTCAATTAAAGACTGATTACGGAGAATTTCTGTATGATTATTTAAAAATAAAAACACAGATGGAATTCGGTTGCAATTATTTAAATTTTTTTTTTGTCACACGATTGTCGGCTAAAAAAATAAATAAAATAAACCTTGTTTCTTAGCTGAAAATCTACTGATTGCGAATCGTTATATTTATACAACGGTCCGAAATTTTTTCTGACTCCGTCGTCTCCATTCGTTATTCTAATAAAAATAACTGTCATTAGTTGAAAATTTTTAATTTTCCCGTAGAAATTACATATTATAATAAACTATTTAGGTTATTGATTGGTGTAATAATTAGGGCTAGGATTTATGGGCAATAACAAATTATAAAATATACATTTTATTTACCAAAATATGCAAAAAAAACTATGAAAAATTACGACTTGGAACAATTTGTAAGAAATAATATACTTGCAAACGTCAAAGTCATATACCTAATATATATATTCTATGTAAATAAAAAAACTACATTACCTACTTATTATACGTACAATTACAAAAGGTAGACCTTAAACACCTTTTCAAAGCGTAAATATTCTTAATTTTGTAGTGTGTTTCATCATTATCTATATGAGTACTATTATGAGTACTATTATTTTTTATTTAGGCATTCATATTTAATAAAACACTATAGGTAAGTATTATTTAGAAGTAGTTTTTCATAAAATCATATCGAGAATTATGTGGCAATGATATGATATATTATAATTTTGAAAAATTCTTAAGAAAAACTATTGTCTCTACAGCTATAAAAGTTACGTTCTAGACAATGGTTAGGCCCCTCCAAAAATTCCCCCGTAGTTGGGGTTAGGTTAGATCGGGTGAATATTGAATAAACAAAATTATTCTTATCCACGGTTAAAGATAAATATATATATAATATAAATATTTAACCGTGTTCTTATCACACCTGGGTATCTATGATATTATCACTGAAAAAAACAAAATATAATTTTACTATTTGTTCCACAAAATACTTGTTCAAAACGTGGAACATATAGTTTGTGGAACAAATAGTAATTGGGACAAATATTTTGCGGAACAAATAGTCATCGGAATAATGTTTTGCGGAATAATTATTAATCGGAACAAGTGTATTGTGGAATAAATAGTAAAACTACGATGAAATAGTAGTTGGAACAAATATAGTGTGGAACAAATATTTTGTGGAACAATTTGTAGTGATCCGATAAAGCGCTTAAGTAGCAGTCACTGTTATCTTAATATTGGAGTAGTCTGTGACGGGATGGGGGTTGTTCTCCGACAAACACAAATTTGATAACATAATGTAACCTCAAATATTCTCCGATACCAACATAATTTGTATTAAATCGATATTAGGGAAATGTTGTATCAAACTATACTACCATACTTGCTGGAGACCAGAGTATCGGACTATTATTACTGAATAAAATATAATATTCGAACAGTGCACAAATATTAAAAATAAACAAAACAATTTTATTCTTGCAGAACTACAGTCTACAAGATTTAGTATTTACTATATTTGTTTCTAATTTATATATATTACACTTAAGACGTCAGTGGTGTAGCCGTCATGAGACTATTAAAATTAACTGCGGAAGTATATACAAATATACGTTCGCGTAATGAACTAAATTAATTGCTATTACTAAATTAAATTCTTAAAATGCATTGTTATTTAAAACACATTTTAAAATAAATAGTAATACGTGTTAAACAAATTACTGTCTTCTTTGATTTTTAAATAAACAGTATGCTAAATAATTTCATATTATTGTTTATTGTCATTATAAGTATACTTAGTTACTCTATTGTCATATTGACAACATAATTATTATTAAGGTTTAGTAACTTTAATAAAAATATAAAGGAAATTTAATTTTTATGAGGTTACTTTAATAGTAACCTATAAAAAGGTATAAAACAATACATTTTAGCGACTATATACTCTATAGACGTTTATGAAGTTTGATATTTTGTTGGTCACTTTCTGACTGTCGGAGTAAAAGTTGGTTGTTATGTTTTACATGAGGAGAACGGCCCTCGTCAGTCTGTGACTGCTATTGTAAAAGAAATCACCTGTGAAAAATCACTGCTACTAGTGCTACTATTTGATAAAAATGCCGCACATTGTACAAAAACTAAAACATTTTATCGTACCTAATTCTTTCAAAAATTACAAAAGATTACCACGAAGTTTGTTCTAAATTTGCTATTAAGGTTGTTGAAAGTAAACCATTTTTAAGTGGCTTACATTACTAAATTTTTGCGATCAAAAAAGTTTCAAATTGAAAGTCCCAAAAAGCGGAGTAAAATTCAACCAGTACTAAAAGCCCGATTTCAATTTCAAAATTTTAATTCTTTATTCTATTTTCTAGGTTATGTGGGGAATGGATTTTAATTTTTTGTATTGCTTAATTAGTATAATACCAAATGAAGGGAACTTTTCTACTTTACCGGGCACCCTCTTTTTTTGGTGCATTTAGAAGTAAGTAAACTAATGTGATGCGCGGATGCGTAAAAATCGCGAAATAATGAACTTCATTAGGCCATAACTTCAAAATTAAGTCCACGCGCCAAATTCTGACTTGATCATCGTTTTCAGCGTACTTATCTACTAAAAATTTCAAAAAGGGTGCCCGGTTTAGTAGAAACATACCATTAAATCTTCATATAATATGATTTTACACAATTTTACAAAAATGCCATAAGCTCTGATTTAACCCGGCAATATAACTTTCAATTAGAAGATTAATTAATATCTCTGAAGTCAAAAGTATCGAACAATTGACATAATATATAATTTAAAAATTACAATAGTAGGTACGTCATATTGTGATATTTTAAGTCCAACTTTAATTTTATCTCGAAATTCACATTGTCTATTACAGTTGCATCGGTTGAAAAAACATTTTCTAAACTAAAATTTATCAAAAATTACCTAACTAACTCAATGAGTCGATATCAACAATCAAACATTGGTATTTTGAATATTGAAAATAATAAAACTGAAAAGTTAAATACAAGTAGAATAATAGAACATTTTATAAACTTACTTAACTTATACATTTTTTTTCATGAATTAAAGAAACTATAATATAATTTGTATTATTTATTATTTTTAATGACTGATAGACAGAGTACAGTTGTAATGATTTGTAAATTATCTATAAATTGCTCTATTCATAGCTCTTAGTTCTCACCTACATATTTTTATTACACTTCATACAATTTTTTGAAGTATTTTAATATATAGGCATCGGTACAAAATGTATATTAAAATTGTATAATATGTTGTAGAGCACCAAGTAATTTTAGTTATTAAGGCATCATATGATGTAGTTGTGCCACTTTCAGTAGATCTTTATCAAAAAAAAATTGACCACCACTGGCCTATAGAGCGATTTGTGATATATTTTTAGTATCCTAGCAACCATTTACAAGAAATAATAAACAATTATTTATATAGCAATAAAAGTTTACTAGGTATTATTTTAAATATGGCTCCTTCTTTACATTACCAAGTTATTCTTTATTTTAATCGTTATTATTTTTTGTTGTATTACATTATTGAGATAATAGTTTGCATTTTAAAAACTTATAAATTACCATATCCAACCAGGATTGCAGCTGTTGAATGGTTCATTCTCGCATTATTGTACCCATTACAAAGAAGCCGTATAGCTTTGGGCTGCAAAGGAAACCTTACTGATAAAGCACCACCTATTGTTGTATCAACAATACTGAACATTGCAACCATCTTGGGTACATTACATTTAATTAGATGGCAAACATATATAATTTATTTAGAAATAATAATTGGTTATATAGAATTAATTTTTGAGTCAATTTGTTTTGTATTAGGATTTATTCATTTATTAACTCAAAAATCTAATATGTATTGAAATGTCAGTAATATATATACCTTATAATTTTATATGATAAAAATTTTTTTTGTATAATTTGTATCATTAATATTGTAAAATTTAATTGGATTGTAAACATTCATCTTCAGACGAAACCGTGGTTGATGAGTTTGTATCACTACTGTAGTCTGAAGTACCAACACCGCTGTCTTCTACAATTTTATCAATAAACAATTCTTGAAATTTATCTATTTTTTCATTAGCCCGCCTATTATATGCATTTAAAATAACATGTAGATCATAATTAGATCTTTTAACTAAAGCCGTATTTAATGTGAGTAAATGGATTTTTTCGACTAAACACTTATAATTAGGTCTATTAAAAGTAAAATCTCGTTCAAAGTCTGTTAATCCATCACAAGCAGTTTCCCAATTTATTTCAACTTTGCTTTTACGTAATTTCCTAAAAATTATAAAATGTATAAGATAATTTACAACAAAATAAATTATTAACTACATTTAGGTTAAATACATACTCTTTTAAATGAATTTGTTCTTCTTGTTTATTAGATACCAATTTTGGATATTCTTGTTTACGATTTATCAATTTTGCAGTATATCTAAGGAACATGTATACCATTAGAAAAGACAATTAAAAAGCACAAAAATATTTTAATAATATTAAAATATGTTTAAAACTTTCAAAATTAATGTTAAACTGATATTACCAATCAACTTAATCACTTGAAAATTGTAGTTTCTTATAAGTTATAATAATTATAGCTGATAATTAAGCTGACATTATGGTTATGCAAAAAGTATTATTTACCATAGTCAAAATTATATTTCATATACTGGTGTCCGGTAGTATCTAGAAACCGATTTTTATAAATCCTGTAATTCTTTTAACATGAACCACTTCATTATTTCAAAAAGTAAGTTAGTGCTTTTAAAAATACTTAGTTACATGATTACAAGTGGTTACAGAACACAGCTTAAAAAAAATATATATATTTTAAATATTTTTATCTTGATAATTTTTTAAGTATATTACTTATTTGAATGAGAATATGACCGTTTTTAGTGTAACTCTAAAATAAGAACTGCAGATACATTTCTTACCTACTTAATTCAACCTACTGTATTAGTAAATTAAATTACTTTAATAGCAATAATATGATAAAATATGCTTAGTAATATAGCCAAACAGTCTTTGCTCAGAATTGTTTTTTGTACACATTAATTTTATATCATTGAAATCAAATTTAATACATTCATTACACTATTACAGTAACCCACTCGGCTTCTACAGTACAACAGAGCGGTACCCACTTATTTCATTGAATCTTGAATTTAATAAAATGTTAATTTTTGGAATATTTAAATATACATTTGAACTAAAAGAACAAATTAAGAAATGCATAAAAATGTTTTTATAATAAAATTTAAGGAGTGTCATTCAAGACAAAATTCTGTTTTTCAAAAGAACACTACCTTTATTTCTGTAAATTATTTAGTGGATAATTTTTTTGAATATTATTATGTACATAATTTAAAATTAGAACTATTATTTTTTCAATTGTTAAAATGATTATATTAAGGATAAGTCCTTAAATATGGTTTTTAAAAAAATATTAAATAAATTAAATATCAAACTAGTATTTACTGTACTTGGTAAATTATAAATATTGAGATGAATATAAATTACTAAAATGTTGAAATTACCATAGTCCCCAATCTTTCAAATACATTATCATAGACCTATTAGGTATCTATGGATACACAAAGTTAAATTAATCAAAAACTACTCGTAAGTATTTTGATTTTAATAGGTACCTACGGCACCATTTTCAGTAAAATTCTTTGCTAAATAATTAACTGCCTAATAGGGGGATTTTCATTTGAAAAACGGAAGTTTAAAACCCCACAGAACACTGGTAAAGTAGAACAAAAAATCTCGAAAATATGGTGCTATAGTAATATTTAAAAATCCTAAAAATCAGATTTTAAATAAGTAACTACATTGTTCAAGAAAAAAAGGGGCTCAGAATGCTTGGTAGCATTAAAATTTAAAACTACATTTTTTATATGTGTGTGAAGGATATAAAATACATTCTTTCAAGATATAAACTTACTCTTGTAATGTTTGTTTTCCTCGACCACCAAATATCATTGAATTAGAAACTATGTTTTCTTTTTCTTCATTTACCCAATTCATGTTCTTGAACAGCTCCAATTGTTTTTCATGATTCTCTAAAACAATGATAATGATTTTATATTTAAGCTACAAAATAGTTTAAAGAAATACACATCAACTAATATATGTAATGTTTTTCGAAAAGTACCTTCAACAGGTTTCGGAAAAAAACTGGAACGACGTTTTTTTATATCAGACATTTTTTTTGTTGATTACAATATTTTTTTACAATCGAATATAGTATGTTTAATACCAATTAAATACAAAATACGTTTAAAAATATTTAGTATGTGCAAAATCCTAATCAAAATTTAAAAAGTCTTTTATTGTAATTGGTAATTTACACTTTAAACAGTATAAACATAATAATATTGTTCTATCTTCTGTGAAATGAGACGCTTTGGCTTTGCCAGCAATGATAACGATCTTTTCAAATTTTCTTTTTATCCGTGGTTCACTGGTATATGATTGTATACTTTATGGTATAAGCCACGGACTAAGATATACAGGACTGGACACGAGATGAATATTGTGGTTACGAAATGTATTACAACAGGCGGAGTTCGGGGGGATATTTTCCTTTTAGCATTACTAGCGCCGTCTTAGTGGATACTTATGGAACTAGATCACATTATTACATTATTAGTTCCAAAAGTATCCACTAATTCGGCGCTAGTAATGCTAAAAGGAAAGTATCCCCCCGAACACCGCCTGTTGTACTACACGTATTCCAAGTAGTCCTGTATATCTTATTGCTTTCGGACGACCGCCCCCCATAGATAATATATACAAATGTATATATTATCTATGCCGCCCCCCAACAACACTCAACCAAAGTCCAAAAAGATAACGCGAACGAACGTCGTATTCTGGAATGACGGCACCGTGACCGATGGCGGTCGTCAAGCGGTTCTTTTTTTTATCAAGGGTGCTTTCGAAAACTCAACTCTTGGTTACCCAACATTGTTCGCGATAGCAGAGCTAACTCTTCGTCTTTGCTTTAGATCATAAACAATGGATGGAGTCATGCCCATATCGGCCGTGTAAACAATTTGAAACACATATTATAAGCGACGAGTTTCTGATATTGATGCTTGATGTGCGCATGCGCGATGCTAACCGTCGCATATTCAGTAAAGTTGTTGATCGCATATTGACATTAGAATATTAGATAACTTCACGCGTTTTTTAAAATAAAAATTGAATACTGTTGTTATATATTTAAAATCAATTCCACACATAATATTATTTATTTACTATTTACTGATTTTATAATAAATATTACTTCCTATGTTTTGTCAAATAAGTTTATTTATTGTTTATTTTTTTTTTGCTATATTAGGTACATAATTGATAACATTATTGATTAATACTATATTTATTAATATAAAAAAAACATTTACTATTGATTTTGAATAAAATTAATTTTGTATAATTCCATCTACATTTCTTTCAGTTATTGAAAGTGTATGCATTTTTCCAAAATTATGTAGTCTTAATGTTATGTAATAATCAATAATAAGCCGTAATAATTGGCTACGATGATTGTCAAATAGATCTTGATTTAATAGGTGATCTTTCATAGGAGAATTAAATATTGTGGAATCTTGGCTTACTTCAATCATGCTTTTTACTGACAATATTTTTTTATATATTTTTTTTTTTAAATATCAGAGTTTATTCTTATAAGTTATAACATATTATTCAGTAGCTAAACATACTTTATGCAACCAATTTTACAAATATTTAATATTAAAAACAGTAAAATATACATTATACATATTCTTATGTGTATAGTTCATTTGAAATAAATAACAACAGTATTTAAATTTGAATTTGAGAAAACGCACAGGGTATTTAATATTAATCAGCAATCAACAGCTAAATATGAGACGGTTAGCCTCACGCATGCGCACATCAAACATCAATGTCAGAGATTCGTCGCCTATTTGCTTCAATATACCGGGACATGGCTCCATCCATAGTATAGACCACAGAAATACAGAATAGATAAATGTTAGACTTAGAAAAATAGGTAGGTTATTTTAACTCCACTGATGATAACGCTTATCTATGAACATTTATCAGTACAAAAATATTGATAAAAATATATCGTTCGGTTTTTTGGAGCATAGTCTGGCATAGACATAATATATTATATTATATATGTTAGATGTCTATGTTTTGGAAGACTGTTTGAATTCTTGTATTAAATTGTCAGGATTTTTTTTAAAAAATAATAATTTTATAGTAAGACGGTACTACTAATAGATGCTTATTTATGCTCAGAAGTATTACATGCATTGAAATATAAGATTAAAATTAAGAATATAAATTCAAATTTACCTATTCCATAGTTTGTAGTTAAATAATG
Source organism: Nasonovia ribisnigri (assembly GCA_027563435.1). Lineage (NCBI taxonomy): Eukaryota > Metazoa > Arthropoda > Insecta > Hemiptera > Aphididae > Nasonovia > Nasonovia ribisnigri. The sequence continues at coordinate 9,364 of JANEHU010000652.1, forward strand.
TTAATTTCAAGCAATTAAAATTGAAAACAAATAAATAACTAAGCAATAATAAAAAAATTAAGTAGTTGATAACCTTCATCACTTGAAGTATCTGTTTCAGGCATCATTAATGACTGACCGCACATTCTTTTGTTTTTGGTCAGATAACGCTACATGTCTATACCATGCTTTTCCAGAAGCATCTATAAAAATTGTATACCTATTTTTTATTCAAAATAATAAATTTAAGTTAATATACTATTTAATAGATAATATGTACATACTAGTATACTCTCTCCCATTTCCATAAAGTTTTACTCTATATGTATTCCAATTATCTGTCGGTTCTACACCTTCATTTAGGAAACCACTTGTTACGTTTAAAGTGCTTGAGGGCCACACACATTTTATTACTGAACTTCCATTACCGTCAACCGTTTTCAATACCCAATTTGATGGTATGACACTGAAGTCATTCCCATCCGGAAACACAGCAATAGCACGACGTTTTTCGTTTTGTTTCTATATGACAATACATACAAAATTAATAATTATTAATTGATTATAAAGGTTAAAGTAAATGGCTATATACCAATATATATACTACATATATATTACGACAGTTTTAACTAAAAAAAATGTTCTTAGACTTACTATTGCTGATTCTCAAACGACAAAACTATTTTATATATTTTAGAAAATATGGACTAAAAAGCAGACCAATAGGTATATAATAATTACCTGTTTAACAACTAAATCAGACGAAAATTGTCCACTATTGTACTCCATTTCTTTTCGTTAGAACAATGTATTATCGAATAAACACGTAGTATAAAATATATTAAAATGTTATATAAACAGAGAAACAATCACCTACACGCAATGCGCTTCGTAAGATGGCAAAAGGCGGTTGAATATTATGTAGGTAATAACTAATAACTAATATTCTAATATTAACAATAATGGATATAAAGCAGTAAAATTGCTACTTGCGGCACTGGAGTCTGAAATAGTGGAATCTGGGACAGGAGACAATGATATTTTAATATTATATTATACTTGCCGCCAAGACTGCAGAGCACAAGTACAGAGCGCAGGCTACGGCTTCCCAGTTATTCGAAACAGAAAAAACCATAGTGTTTATAATCATGAGACACAACTATTTGGGTATATTTTTGGACTTTTAAATATAAAGTAATAATATTATAATTACAGGCCGCAGCTGCGGGTTAACGCATAAACAAGATTATTTTAATACAACAACAATTGAATATCGCATGAATGTTCATTTGTAGCATAGACATAATAATATTATTATGTCTATGATTTGTAGCATTGCATACATAATATCACACTTGTAACATTTAAATAATGTTACTTGATGATATATTAGATATTATTTTTATGCAACAATTCTACAATATTGCATTATTGTTACTTAGTAAAAATGTGATCGAAACTTAACATAGAGGCAACGTTTTATATACATAACGTTTTAACTTAGATTGCACAGTGGGTTGAATAATCATATCAAATCTTGTAAACATTTGAACTTCAAACAGTCATAAAAATGCAATTTGACTTTCAAGTAGACATTTTTTTTTTGAAAAAGGTATGTACATTTTTGAGGAATTTTGAATTACATTTTCAAATCTTAGATTTAAATAGAATTTTTATGAATTTTTAACTTAAAATAATTTGCAAATTTTCATGGTTTTTACGTATTTTGTCAACATTTGAACTTTAAATGCCAAGAAAATAAAATTGTGACTGGATTTTTAATATTTTTCAAATGTCATTGTAATACAATATATTAAGAGCCTGGTACAACATTTTCAAACTTTTTTACCCAACAAATAACATTTTTAAGACATTATCATAAAAAAAAACTCGGGCTAGTGGGTCACTGTAATACATGGTGTTAAATTTTAAATTTGAATTCAATGCTATATATCATTGTATAAGAAAAACGATTCCGAGCGAAGATGGTAAGTCAGTTTATGATATTACTATTATAAGTATATTTGACATTTTTGTGAATAATGTAATTTATATATAACCTATTTTTGTGGGACCTTCTTTTAAATATTTAAACGAAAATATTATTTCATCTTATTACATTTTTCGAAATATTATTCGGCGAAATGTATTTAGTTGTTTTATTGTTCATTAAAAATATTAAAATAATTAGACTAATTTTAAGACACGATCATATTTTATTTACAGTTCGTCCGATGGTCACCTTTGAATTTTTATATTACAAAATACAAACGTCACACGGCGTACGCCACCAGACGTCTACACCAGTGATCCGACCAAAATTGCATCTTATTATTGTGTATAGCAGGGGTTTTCAACCTGTCCGTCGCAGCTCTCCCAGGGGTCACAGATTATTATCAAGGGAGCAGCGTCCGCAGAAGAAAATAAAAATTTGTTTATTCTTAGCCGTTCAAATTGTTTTCAAACTCAGAAGAGCCGCGCACCCAAAAAGGTTGAAAACACATGGTGTATAATGAATTATTTCCATACATCAGTAATAGCGTTGTACACCACGAGTCACGACGAACGCTTTTTATTTATGACGATTTTATAATATTTTTTCAGTTTGACAATTTTCGTTATTATAGTTCGTCATCGGGCGCTCGTAAAAACAGTAGTATCTATTTTTTTTTAATAGAAGATGAATCGCAGTCCGCAGATCGACATTTGTATGTATGTGTTATAATATAATTATACAAATATATAGTATATAACATACAATATTACGGTCCGTGACCTATTGCACACCATTTTGTAGCAATGGCGTCCGTCGCACATTAGTCCTGTTTTTTTCTGTTTTCAATCTAGTCGAAAAACATTTTTTCTTTGTCCCAACATCCGACAAAAAAATAAAAAATGGCGAAACTGAAAAATAAAATAAAACGAACGAATTCCCAAAAAAAATAAAATACTTTATTCATAATAAAAATAAAATCGATCGATTAAACTTGATTTGATTATTTGAGACCTAATTACAACCTGTAGCCAAATTAATTTCCGAGCACGACGCCAAGTAACAAATATTACAAAATATCATAACTGTTATATACATATTATAAAGATATAAAATAATATTATATTGTAACGGAATGAACGAGACGAGAATTGCGTCAATAGGTAGCAGGAGAAGAGACGACGAAAAATCGTTATTTACCATAATGTAAAAGTAAACTTAGAGCTAAAAATCTTTTGAGTTTAGAATGCGCATAGAGAGGTAATAAATCATAATAATAATAAGAATAATCCGGGAACGTGTCGAACGACGTATGCCCCGGAGCCCAGTCTCTTGTGTGCGCGCCGACGCTGTCGCGTTCACTTGCGCGGCTGATGGATTGTCGGTTTCGTGCACGTGTGCTGTCTCATCTCGTGGCTGGGTGTCGGCTTGTCGTGGGTCTTCTGGACAGCCTGGGTCGGATAGTCGTTGTGAGCGTGCACCGGCACCACGGTCTGCTTGGGCGGACTGCGGGCGAGCATGGAAAAAAAAATAAAGAAAAAGAAGAGTTGAGCGTGAAAGTCGATAAAAAATCGGTGACGAACGTCGAGCCGAAAAAAGCATGGCAAAATATGGCGACCTTGCTTCGTTTATAAAATAGAACTGTCTTTTTTTTACGATTTTACCTCGGCTTATAGATAGGCACTACGTTTATCGTAGAAAAAAAAAACGCTTACAAAACACGTTTACTGTTCAAAGACGGTAACGAAACACGTCATAACCATAAAAGACGGAAATAGCCGGACGGTCCACCCCTGTTTTCGGTGGCAAATTAATACATTGTCAGTACGATGTTATTTACCTAGTGGAGACTTTCAAAACCGAATTGGCCACGTCCGCAGCGGGGGCAGATATCTTGTCGGCGGGTGTGTTGACGTTCTTGTGCTGGACGATGCGCATGCCACCGGCTTTGACTGTGAAAAAACAAAAACGGAAATGTGAGTTAATGCACGAAAGCACGAGACACGTGGACGCGTTCTATAATAATAATTACCTGCTTGGGCATGTCCGCCTTTTAGTTTGGATTCGTCTTCCATGGCGACGGCGAACAAGACGAAATGGTAAATTCAGCAGTAACAATTACGGGAAATTGACTGTAAAACGTGGGAAAATTTGAAAGTGATGTCGTGTACTACGGGAGAGCAGAAACCGTACAACGTAGTTGCCTGTTGAGCGTTGAGCGTAGACTGTCCACTGTGGCACTGTCGTGCCAGCGCCCAGCAGCCGCTGCGCAATAACAACAACAAACAACTTGACAACAATAATAGTACAATAATTTGTGTTTTGTTATTTATCCTAGGTAGACGTGATCGAGGTCGCGTTGGTGTTGTCGATAGTCAGCTGCAGTATTTGTTGTGTTTACTTTCGGGTTTTCGGGCATGCCTGCGACTCCAGCTAGCAGCAGATGCTCAAACTGCAGCAGCAGCTGTGGCCGGCCGACAGCTGATTATACCTCCGACAGGGGACGAACCATCGTTCGGCGAAATGTCGTCGTCTCGCACGCCCGTAAAAGTAAATATTCGACGCTATGTATTATAGAAACCCGACCATTATATTATTATATACTGCAAATGCGCCGTGAATTGCAACATTTGTAAATACTATTCACAGGAACTTTTTAAAATTTTAAAATTATTTAGAAATATTTTTATTAATTGAATAAATTGAGAAAGAGCGTGGAATAAATGCACTTTACCACCCCATGTACATTTTTCGATTTTTTTTTTTGGTACTTTTACTATAATAACTATTTTAGAATAATATGGTGCAATCAGAATTTGTCGGTCGGTCGGTTCGAAGTTATGGCCTTTGGAAGTTCGCAATTTTGCGTTTTTTACGCAGTAGTATTTGATTGATTTATTTAAGTATTTAAAAATATCTATAAATACTTTTTAAAATGTTTATCAAATCTATATAAGAAAATCATTAATATTTAAATTGATGAAATAAAATTTTGAAAAGGAACGTTGGAGCACGCAGGTAAATACTCTTTAAGAGGTAAGAAAAAAGGTTTGAAGATTTATATGGTACCGGTTTGTTGAAATTCAAAAATCTATTAAAAAATATTTACGAAAAAATTGAAGGGGACCGTTGGAGCCTGCAGGCAAATATACTTTTTAAGGAGTAAGAAAATTAAATTTAGAAAAAAATTAATATGGCAAAATAATATCAAATACCGTCAATCCTAATTAATTTTTATACTAATATTTTGTTATAATATATTAAAATTAATTTTTATAATATTTTGTATTAAAGAAATAATTAATTAGGATTGGCGGTATTTAAAGTTTTTAATTATACTGGTACAACACTAGCCGGTCGCCTTGAACACCGTAGTTAAAAATTCTGATAATTAATTAGGTTCTAATATTTTACGCTACTCTTGCCTAACCTAACGCAGCCTAACGAATAATATTTAAATATTTTCTTTCATTGTTATGTTTACAATATCGAATACCTTGATAGTTATTAGGAAAAGTTCATTGCAAAGCTCACGACCAGTAATGATAGTCGTCTATCATCACTATTCACTATAGCCTTAACTAACCAAATATTGTCATTAATATTATTGTTCATAATTTTTTATAAGTCAATTGCCTAAGTCAATAATAATAATAATCCTTACCCATCGGACTAAAAATAGAATAGATTGACAAAAATTTTAATGACTGAAAAGAGACTTGTTTCATGAGAAAGTTCATCGCCTCCCCAGATAATACTTCTCACCAATATTAATGATTTGGATTAGTGTACATAATACTACAAATAGTTGCAGCCAATCATGTAACATCATTTCTATAGAGCTTAACTATAATTTTTTTCTCTTGTCTCGAACAAATTACTGGGTATTTGATTTAATTTTATAAATGCTCATGTATAGAATGTTATCATTCGTTAAACTTAAACAATATTTGTTGTGTTTATTTCATTATTATCTAAAATCCTGCCATTTATATTATATATGTAAATATTTTTAAACCACATTTGTAATTGTTTATATTTTACGTTAAAATCCATTATTATTTTACTGGTAGAGTAATATTATTTCTAAGAACATACTTAATTAAGAAAATTCATAGACAAATTATTAAGCTATCACTACCAAGTACCGTAGAAATGCTATTTTTTAGGATATTATTGTGTCAACTGTCAGCAAAATAGTATTTATATGAATTGTTTAATTTTGAAAAATTATTATTTAATAAAAGAATATGACAATATAATACCTATTGTTTATTTTTAGTTTCTATATATAAGATAAGTATATTATATTTATTACAAGTGTAAAAGTTGCATTAATTATTTTGAATAAAGTGGATCTGGGGTCACTTAATCAAAAAATGTATTGTTAAAGTTACTTTATATGGAGTGATTAATTTAACACAAGACAATCATTATTTCATAATATTTATTTTTATATTTTGAAGCAAAATATTATTTGGAGTACTTGGATCTAGGTACCTATAGGTATAAATTAAATTTCCAACAAGTAGTTTTTCGTAGTTATTGTAGTAGTTTATATGAGCGAAGTAGGTGAACAACATTTTTGGAAGGTGAACTTCACCCAAACTACATCAAAACTAGATTGTAGTAGTTAAATAAAACTCCAAATATGTCCTACCTTTATAATATGTGAAATAACGGTACCTAGCCTTTTAATTTGTTATGAAGATATTATACGTAGTCACGTAGATAAAGGTCAAATTTGGCATTTAAACGGTACTTGATACATTTTCCTAATATTTTAACTGAAATTATGAAGCTAAAAATATATGCATGCTTTTGCATGCTTTTAATGCATGCTTATATTTAATGCATTTAATTCACAGCCCTGCTTATTAGTAATTACATTTACTTCCAATCATATCTATCACAGTTAATGTTAAATGTCAACAATCAACAGCTTCATCAACTTTATGACACTTAATAGGATGTCTGATTTTTAGCGCACCACTTATTTCTCTCTCTGACCCACACGCAACTAGTGGGTGGCTAAGAGAGGCTTAGCATCCCAAAACTTGTAATAGCCACCCGGAACTATTTTCATTTTTTTGACTATTAATGCTCACCCAACCTGAACGCAAGAACCGTCATTGGGAAGTGTTCTTATTCTTAATATGAGAATGAATTTACCCATTGTCCAACTTTAATATTATATAACCCTTTCACTATTGAATTTTTTTTTCCAGTGCTGGGATTCGATTTAATTTTTAAATTTCTTTATTTGTATTGTATATTTTGAACATTTTACTTATTATTATTTTTTTTGTCTGGATTTTTCTTAGAATTTATACATTTTTTTTTTTTAATTGAATTTTTACATACAATTTTTTTTCTACCTATATTTTAGTTATTATTAGTTTTTTTTTTGTGTCTGGTTTTTTCTAAGAATATAATTAAATATTTTTGAATTGCATATTTGCATATTGTGTTAATTTAAGAATTTTTCTTAGAATTGTATGGATTTTTTTTTTTAAATTGAATATTTTACATATTGTGATAGTATTAATAAATCATAAACTTTTTTTTAAAATTTTTTTAGTACTTTTTTTTAGTACCTTGATTTTACTTTTTTTTTGTGTGTGTCTGGAAGTTTCTTATTTTTTTTATAATATTTTGTTTGTAGTTCAAATTTTGCATATTGTTGTACTTCAAATATTAATATATTTGTTATATTGTTTTTTTAATTTTTTTAATACCTATAGACATAACTTATTATCGTTATTATTATTTTTTTTTTGTTGTGCGTGGGTCAAATATGGAATAGTGCGCTGACATCCTAACCGGCAACCGATCTTTTTATTCTATCTCATAAGAAGGTTAGTTAGATAAGCCTATGGTTAGTTGAAGCTATAGTGATGATTGACGACTACCATCACTAGTCGTGAGGTGCAATGATATTTTCCTACTAACTATATACCTATGTATCCGATATTGTAAACATAACAACGAAAGATGATGTTTAAATATTATTCTTTCTTCTCACCCCTCTCTTTCCCTCAACATTTACTCCTATCACAACCTCTCTCACAATTCTCTCACAACCTCTCTCACAACTTCTCTCAAAACCTCTCTCACAACCTCTCTCACAACCCTCTCACAAATCTCTCTCACAACCTCTCTCACAATCTCTCTCACAGAGTCACAGCTCTCTCACATCCTCTCTCACAACCTTTCTCACAAACTCCCTCACTAAATATCTCACTAAATCTCTCACAACCTCTCCATATAATACACTTACTATTCACTCAAAAGAATAGGTTAAAAAAATATCATACCTGATGACTAATTTAAAAAATTTTATCACGACTTTATTGATATCCGGAATAGTGTTATAACAGTAGTCACAATAAAAAAATTAAAAATTTGCGGGCAATACACATCCTGGTCAATTAACAATACCTAATAAAAAAGAAAAGTACTGAAAAAAAAAATAGGTACATACCCCGTGTCCGAATCAAAATCTGATATACAACTTAGTCTTCTAAACACTGCAACGTTTACACATTTTATTCTGCTTATGATAATACATTATAACTCCTAGTTGGCAAATGTTCACTGACGAGTACCATCTCTGAAATAACACGCAGCCTGCAGTAAAATGGTCAATAATATTTTTATGATCTACACGTATATACAAAAAGCGTTTGTACCCGACAACCTGTAGAAAACCCGGGGAACCAACCTGGGGAAGTTCTCAAACCCAGATTTTGAGATTATTATTATTATTATTTTTTTTTTAATGGTTGCTTTTGTTTTAATAATAAAAAATATTTTTATTAATGTGATAAGCCTGTGTATTTTAGTACACAATGTATCAAATTTGAACTACGGTTTTGGTGCACCAATTTTTGATACTTAACAGTTAAATTATATGTACGCACTACGCGGGATCAGGGATCTACCGCAGGTAGATAGCCTACTCCTCGCATAATCACAAAAACCTAGCAATAGCAACGTATTGCCGTGTCAGCTACCTAGTTATTATATAAACAATATAAGCTAATGAAACTGATTAACGTTGAAAAAAATAATATTTCTATTTTTCTAAAGACTGTATAAGCTTAGAATAGATTAAATTTATAATAGTATTAATCTTCTATTATGTGATAATACTTTTGTAATAACATAATGGTTAATGGCCTTAAATTGCCTACTCAACGCGCCGTCTTATCTATGTCACAGAAACAAATAACTTTTAAAATTATAGATCATAGTAAAGTAGTAGTGACAATCAGGAATCACGAATAATCTTAAAACCATTAAATTAATTAATTTTACCTTAGGCACTAATTGATGTGTGTAAATTAAACCAGTGTCTTTCAGAATGTATTTCTCACCATTAATTATATTACTATTTTAAATGATAATACTTATATGATTATGTTATTACTTATTACTCGCTGATCCAGAACAACGTTACCCATGATAATGCTCGTGGATTTACCGCTTCTTAAACTCTGTCAAATCCTTGAATCTAAGTAGCAGATATTAAAAAAATATTTTTTATCAAATATAAAAAGCCGATGTAGAATTACTACATCCAATCATAATGACTAATTTAATATTTACTAGGTATTTTAATAATTAATAACTTTTAAAACCTCGTCAAATCGGTTTATCCATTTCAATGCCTTTCCTAGACAATCAGACAGTCAAATAAATTTGTGCGTTTTTCTTACAATAAATAATAATACATTTAATTTCACGCGGTTTATAATTTATTAAATATCAGCGTATATAAAATGTATTTACTTTTAATTTGTGACACACAATATAAATAATTAAATAAAAGGAGCAAAAATAATAAAAATAAGATAATTTTTTAATTGCAAAAGAGTCTATTTTCCATATCTTTGAGGTAACCCTTCAACAGGTTATATATAATTACCCGTTGAAGTAGCGAGTGTCTTTTATATATATTTGAAAAACAAAATAAACTGGAAATCAAGTGATTTTTTTAATAATCGTGGTATTCTCAATACAAACTTTATTTTTTCATTGAGTATTTATTACTGTATTAGGTATATTATATGATGTTTAAATTATGTATTGTGTATTTATGTAATATGTATAAGAAAAACAATTTTTAGGAATTAATTCCATTGTCTAAAAGAGTGAACATTATAACAAACACTTTAAATTTTAAATTCAATACCTTATTATAATAGAAATTTTGAAAAAAAAGATAAAACGAAAATTGATCTCGCGGGTACCAATATTCATGTCATGTACTCATTTATTCATATACAACCATTTAGGTACTTTTATTACCTAAAAAATTGTTTAAATATGTATTGAAAGTCTCATAATGTCATATCACCTGACCTCAGTCAAATGTGTAATAATTTAAAGTTAATTAGTTAAGTACCTTATAACTATAAATGCATAAGGATAAACTGTTTTAGGCGTATTTATTGTTCACACAAAGTGTAAATATGTCTAAAATAGGTCAAACACATTTATTTTATTTTTATATTAAGTAGGTGATTTAACTTTGATAAAATTTTAATAATCAATCATACCTTAAAATGATTTGGTTTTGATTTTCATTAGTATAATTGTTAACATTACCTGTATCTAACCCCTCAAAAGTCGTTGTTATGTATATTTAGTGGCAGCCCGCCTCCAAAACGGATTTCTGATGAAATAAAACAATGGATATGAATGCATAATATAATTGTTGTATAACAAAACCATGACATGGTATGTTTTAATTAATAGACATTTGTAAACGTATAACACATTGTAATTCACTATACCATTATCTCCTGTAGTCCTGTAGAATGCACTCTAGTGTGTCACTATCACTATATTTTATGTGTGTACCATACGTTTCACGTTAATTATCTGATATATGATAATTTGATTTCCTACTTACCTAGTTACCCATTGGAACAAGTACCTACGTCTTACATCTGTTTAGGTCACCGACTTCGGCTCAACGTAATTTTTGTAACAGCATTATAATGCCATAATGGTAAACTATATATAAAGGTATACCACCTATTATAATGTTCTCGCGTTGCATTTAATAGTTACAATATAGTTTTGTTTAATATCATATTAATTCATTAATAATCTTTTATACGTCCTAATTCTTTTAAACAGTTTAACTTGATGAACAACATGTAACAAAAACAAGCCGCTAACGTTGCAAAATTATATAATCATATATATAAAAAAAAAAATACATATTTTACGGTTCATAATATACAACCATATTTGATACAAGCAGTATTGTATATATTTAATTATTCAGTATACAATCTGATCCATGTAATTATTAGAGCATTCATTTTATCGGTGAATAGTATTAAAAAATATATCTAAAATAGGTAACGATAATTTTTTAAAAAGATAGGTATCTAGATAAATATAAGCATATTAGGTTTGGAATCTGGTTAAATTGTATTTACTAGGTAGGTATAGAATGAGCTGAACTGAATTATTCATTACCTTTTTATTCATTATTGATCAATATTCAATATTCTTTGATCACCGAATGATCAAATAATTGATGGTATACAGAATAATTGATGATTTATTTGTATAAAAATGGATGATTTTAGTTACGGTGGGGGGAGGCTATCCATAACTACTATCGATAACCGTAATATTTGGGCCTCGTCTGTAGAAATGTAGAATAAACCATGATTATAGCATAGAAAATAAGTATGTACCTACTATGTACTATATAGGTACTAAGTAGAAAGTATATAATATATTTATATTATTATTTATTTATTTATTATGTCTATCGTCTATGAGAAAACCGAACCAAAGTACTGAACGATTATCGAACATAAGATTCCTAACCCAAAACGGGATTTGAACACAATTTTTCGCTGCACACACGGCAGTACTGTGAAGGTGAACTGGTGTCTGGTACTCTGCAGGACTGGTGGAATTAACTATAATAAAAATAACTTCTCATTAATTAATCACATACAGCTAGTATATCATGACAAATTAATCTAATTTATGGGTGTATGGGTATAATAGGCGTATGTAAAATTTATTAAATTCGATTGAACTATTTTTTACCACCTGCGACGTGATATACGTTTACGACCGCCGAGTTTTGACCACGATTAAAGAATATTGTACTATCAACGGACTAAGATATATAATATATCACAGACTTCTAAACAGTATGGAAGACGTCTGCAGTGATCTTAGTCTTCAGTACCACTGATAAAATATAATATTATGTATATTTATTATTTAATCAATGGTAGTACTATCTTTAGGGCCAGTAAGTTGTACCGTCTACGGTTAAACTTCGATTACGCTTAATCAGCCGATAACAGATATTTAACCGGGCTAAATTCGGCCAATTAACTCCGGTTAACTTTAATCGGAGATGGTACAACTGGCCCTTAATCGCATAGAGTTAACCACGGTTGCATACAAGTTGCTCATGACAGATTAAATAGGTATGTCTGCGAAATACACCAGTTTTGAAACAAAACGCGCATCCCCCCTCCACCAAGTCATATTCTGTGACGTAAATTTCTCCGTTTGTCATTGGTCCGCCGCCGCCGAAGACTCCACCACCACTCCACCGCTCGACCTGTTGGAGAAATGCTACGTCACAGACATGCGTATCACGAGTTGCAACTGACTTACCTATTAAACTATTTGTCTCGCAGTATATTATTATTACGGTAATAGCACGTACTAGCTGCTATAATAGTAATTAAATAATATCATTAAAAAATAAAAGTATTTACAATTTTGCAAGCGCATATTGCACAATACAATTTTACCGTAATTGCTCGTACAGAGACTTATCACGCATAATATAATACTCGTTTTTATCGGTCACCGTCTTGCGTTTTTATCGTAACATTTTTCAAAAACTTTTGTACCAATCGAGAATCCCTGGGTCTTCTTATCGATCGGTCTGCTTTAATTTTATTATTTTTACATTTCCGAATTTCGTCAGTCGGGAATCGGGGCGCAGGCGTACAACTGCTTAATAAAGTTTGTTAACAATTTCATTTTTTTCACGGAGAGCGAGCCAATGATAATCCGCTACGATATTTCTGTTTAGCTGATGCTGATAGCTACTCTCTGTGTCACGGTCAACCGCTCGGACAAAATTTCCCGGTTTGTGATTTTGTATTTTTGATGATTTCCCGACTCGGATGTGTTGACACGCTTTCAGTCGGTACATAACTATCGTGTACGCCGAACGGCTCAAACTCCGAACCGTCGTGTCTGTCCACCGCCCTTTACATTATCAACTTCAAGTCTAAAAACTTGTTACTTTTATCTATGCGTTGCCAATCATTCGTATAATACACAGCGGTTCTTATGTCTGCAGATCGTAGAGGAATTGTACGCAACTAAGTACTCAACAGCTAGCTTTGAGTGACCAGAAATGGAGGATTGTTCACACTTCACTGTACATCATTTGGCGTCTATAGAAAAATGTGCCGAATTTCTACAACATGTATGTATTGTCTTATCTACCTTTTCTCAACCGGGTCAACGTTTTCACCCGTACCGATGTAATGTTCTGTTTTAGCACACCGGTACTTTGACTTGTTGTGTATGCAAATCGAAAAAGCCTGAAGTATGGTTCTGCATAAGTCCAGACTGTTTGCAGGCGTTCTGTTACGATGGAGGATGTGATCACAGCTATCTTCATTTCAAAGTACCATTCTTTTTTTTTAGTTAAATAACTAACAAGATAGAATTGTATAACATAGGCATTAATTTAAATCTTAGGAAAACAAGACCCACTGTTTACATCTCAGTCTTCCTTCTATGCGCTTGTGCTGTTATTTATGTGTCAAGGAGTGTAACATTGAAAGTAATACAAGATCGTTAAATGGAGTACGCCGTGGTTCCAATTGTTCGATAGAATTTTGTCGTAAGACTGCAGCAGCAAATAACAGTGGCGAATCTGCTGATGAAGACAGTGACGACGAATACAGACTGACTAAAGATCATAAGCCCACGGGTAACTTATTCAGACTACTATTTGTGTATTAAATTATATTCCTAATTGAATTACTATGCATTATAATTTTGATGCAACTGTTTTAGGTCTTACTGGCCTTCAAAACATTGGCAATACATGTTATATGAACGCTGCACTCCAAGCTTTATCCAATACACCACCATTAACAGATTACTTTCTAACTTGTTATCCTGAATCCCCATACCAACAATCAGAAAAATCTTTTAGTTTATCTAAAGCTTATCATCGTCTGATTCAAGAAATATGGCATACCAAACGTCCTGGCTATGTCACTCCTACGTCAATTTTATACACGATGCGAAATGTAAGTCAAACAATATTATTTATATTTTTGTATAGTTTTAAATAATTTCCATTGATGGTTGTAGGCATATCCAATGTTTAGAGGATTTCATCAACATGACACACAAGAGTTCTTAAGGTGTTTTATGGATCAGTTACATGAAGAGTTGAAAGAACCTGAACTTGAAGTTGTTCCGTCTAGGAGGCATTCATATAAAGGTATTTTTGACAGTTAATCAGAAGTTAAATAATAGCATATTAAAGGTATTTTGTAACATAGTTATATTAATTTTATTAAGGCACTTCAAGGAAACAGAGTGTAGAACAAAATCATTTGGCAATACCGGAAGAAGATAAAGACGAATGCTCAGATAATGACGATGAACTCAAATCTATGGCAAATGCTGATAGTAGTTCTGAGGGTATAGATGAATATGAAACTTGCGATTCTGGTGTAAGTGAACGAAGTTCTTTGTCAGAAGAGACATCTGAGCGAATAAACTTGACCAAAAAACTAGAACGTCATCTGTTTGCTAAAATGAACCATGGAAATAAGATATCATTCTGTCAAAAAAATAAAAAATATCATGTCAAATACAACAGTATAATTTCGGAAATATTTGATGGAAAGCTTTTAAGTTCTGTTCAATGTTTAACATGCAATCGGGTAAGTTTTTTATCAATACTTTTACCTCCTAATATTATCAAATACACAATAATTGTTTTCTTATTTAGAGGAAAGAGATTTATTAATAAAAATGAAAAAATATCTACATACTAGGTACTTCATTTAACTGAATTACATAAACAAATAAATAAATTAACTCATCAAATGGCCATGAAGATCTTAATGCAATTTTTCATGTCATTGTGTTTGAGATTAATAATTTATTGTTAATGGTGTTTACTGCATAAAATATCCTAAATTCTTTATAACATTAATATAACTAAAATAAAATTATCCTTGGTATGTAATTGCAACTCATTAATCCTAATGATGTATTAATGCTCTATATAACATACACACATTTAGGAAAATAATAATTATATATTTCTAAGTATATTTGTTTCAGACATTAATTTTTTTTAAGTGCTATAAATTATTTTAAAAGCCATTTGGTGTGTAAAAATATTAAAATTAAATTCAGTACTCACAAGAAACTAAATGAGAAATGTAATTTGACCATGGAAGAATAATAACATTTGACTAAATATTATGTATTAATACTACATTGCTTTCCTTAATATTAATTTTTGCCAAAAGATTAAAAACTAAAAATTGAGTTAATTTCCTAATAGATAATAGAGAATGATAATTTCTCATTGTGTCATTTTGAATTAATTTGTTAGAGATAATGATAACTGAGTATGTTTTTAAAATATTCTAGATACTAACTGAATATGTATTAAATAATTGTGCATTGTAGCTATGTAGTTCTTTAATTCCACATGTAATAATTTTTTGAATTTGATGCATTAATATTTAATCTACATTTTTGTATTTAAAAAAATGCAATAATTATTTCTTGTATTATAGGTATCTTCGAGGGTTGAAGCTTTTCAAGATTTATCCCTTCCCATACCTACTCGTGACCATGTTACTGTCTTACACCAAAGTTCAACCAATTTGTGTTCAGTGCATAAATTGTCTGACATTTACACAAATCAACAAGTAATTCAGATTAATTTTATATATTAGAAGTGTCATACACTGTATTGATTTTAAATCCTGTGTAATCAAACAATATATTGGATTAATAATGTTTTTTTTTTTAGTATTCTGATAGTTTTTATAGTTTAATCAGTATACTGCCATAGTGCTATAGTGTATAGAGCAAGGATGGGTAAACTACAGCCTACAAGCCAAATAAGGCCTGCAACTCTACATTATGCAAACCATGGTTTTATATTGTATAATAAATACAATTTATACAAAAATATAAAATTTATGCCATTTTTTGACCACCAAATATTATGTTCTTACTTTTTGGCCATCCATTAAAAAAGTTTGCCCATCTTTGGTATATTGTATATTCAATGTTCAGTAACTTTTCTACGAACAACCTGCATCTTTTAAGTTATCTGAGTCCACTTTGTTGTCTTAGTTTCAATTAATTATCATTATTTTTAACATTGATATATTATCATGTCACAACATTTGATTATCTCAATATTTTATTATGTTGAATTTTTGTTTTGTTATTGATTTATTTTTACTCTTTTAGAATTGGATATTTTGGTTTTGGGACATGATGTACAGATGGTTCTGGGGCCCAACAGTTGGTTTACATGACTGTCTAGCAGCATTTTTCAGTGCTGATGAACTTAAAGGTGATAACATGTATAGGTATGAAAAAATATCTTAAACTGTAAATTCTTTTGTTCTAATCTTATTATTAATATTTTTAGCTGTGAAAAATGCAAAAAGCTGCGTAACGGTATTAAGTTTTCCAAACTTCTCGAGTTACCTGAAGTTTTGTGTATACACCTAAAGAGATTCAGACACGAACTGATGTTTTCATCTAAAATAACTTCATATGTAACATTCCCTATTGATGGTGTAGACTTACGACCATATGTTCATAAAGGTATGTTTAGATCTATACTACCTTAAATTTCTGTTTAACTTATTATAAGAATATTTCCATTTTTAGATTGTACATCTCAAGTTACAACATATAAACTAGTATCAGTTATTTGTCATCATGGTACAATTGGTAGTGGTGGTCATTACACGTGCTATTCGTTAAACCCAATAAACGAACAATGGTATGAATTTGATGATCAGTGTGTCACTTTAGTATCAGCTGAAATTGTTCGAAATTCCGAAGCTTATGTTCTTTTTTACAAGTAAGTACATAATATTTTACATTTGTTTAGTTAATTATTGTTTTTGTAACAGTGATGTAAACATTTTAAAATTTTGAATAATGTGAAATATTTTTATAATAATAATTTTAATCAATACACATTTATATTTTTTCAGAAAAAATAGTCCATTAACCAATAGAATTCGAACACAAATGCGGCAAGTTCAAGTGAACAAGACTCAGCCAAATTGTACTCCGGAAGCATGCTTTATTTCGACTAGATGGTTATCCAAGTTTAATACATTTGCTGAACCGGGCCCTATAGATAATTATGATTTCATGTGCCACCACAATAGAGTGAAGCCATCTCATGAGCCACAAATTAATCATTATGCTACCATGGTTTCCGGACAAATTTGGGATTACTTACATAGCAAGTAAGTAAAATTGCATTAAAAATACTGAAATGATGTACTAATAACTTTATAACTAGATTTGATGGTGGACCAAAATGCACTAACAATCAGCTACAAAGGTGTGAAGTCTGTTATACCGATTATATTGAGACGATGCACAAGAATAGAGTTGAGGCAGAAACAAAGAATTTTGCACGACTCAGAGATGAGGCAAGTTTGCATGTAATATATAAGGTTTGGATTTGAAGGCAATAGAAATAATAAAAAGCAGTTTAAATGTAAAAAAAATGCATTTGGTATAAATAAAAAAGGCTATTTAAATATTTACTAAAAAAAATATAATAGGTTTTCACCAATATTGAAAAAAAATTTACAACCATATAATTTGACAAACTGTTGAGCATTAAGGGTTTGAATTCAAAATATTTTTATTCATAGAACTAGACTTTTCAACTCCACCGAAGTTATTGAGGCATATTTCATAGTTTCATACATAATTATACTTTTTTAATACCTTTATTAGCGATAAATCAAAATTAAATGTTTCTCTCTGTCCTACAAATGCATAACATAACAAATTTTTACGCTCAGTAGATCATGCGTAGCTCTGTCAATTTCACAATTTACCTCTAATAAAATTTAAAGCTAAAATAATTATCTTATGAACCTCATAGGTTTTCTTTATATTTTAATTTTGAAGCAAGTTATGAGTATTTTATGATGCACAAACAATTAACAATTTTAAAATACCAATAACTTGCCTTACAATTAAAATGTATAAAAAAAACATATGAGGTTCACTAGACAATAATTTTAACAGTGACGCCGAAGTTTTTAAAACATGGTCTGGGAATTTCAAAACTTTGCGGCCTCAATGTCTTGATTATTTTATATAGAGATACCTACTCTAATAACACATTTACTTATAATCATGGCTTAAATATACTCATGCTCATAATTAAGTTATGATGAAATAAAATGTGACCTACCGGCCACATTTATGAAAAAAGAGGTCGGGCCTTGGCCCGACGTCAGCATGGATTTCAGCGCCACTGAATCTTAATATTCTTACTTATAAATTTTATAAGAGGTAAATTCAATCTAGTTTTTAAGCTAACAGTACTAAAAGTGATCTGCTGAGCGTACAATTTGCTGTGTTATGCGTTTATAAGATAGAGAGAATGCATGTGAGTGTAGCACACTCTTAATGTACCTATACCTATGTGAGTACTTTCCAGTCATCACAAATATTTTTAAAATAACATTAACAATACTTTGTCTTTGCAAGCTCTTATTGATTTTTAACCCTTAGCAAATGAAAAACATTTTTGTTAAATAATTATTTTCCTATCTTTATCCAAAACAAAAAGCCATTTGTCTTCAAATCCAGATTCTAGTAATTTGTAACATTTTAAAAACCACCACTTTTGTGGTGTATTTTTTTATATTTAATGCAACACTTAATTTTGTCTTTCAAACCTTTAACAAAGCAATTTTGCATTTAGAAGAACCAATTTGATGTTAGCTTTATTATTAGAGTGAGTTAACATCCCCTATTATCAAACTTAAAGGTAGGAACATAATCTGTGTTTGTGAATATGAATTTTGCGATATTTTAATTTTTGATCTTTACGAAGATAATATAAATGCATAATTGTACATACTTATAACTTGCTTACAAATTTAAATAACTCAAAAAAACCAACTTACAAACAGATAATGTCCTAAGCCTAATCTTAAAGTTTGATAATATGTGATACTCTAATAAATATTTTCATATTTCATTATTAATGATATTATCAAGCTAACTTCACAACATTGATTCTGTTTCACACAAATTTGATATGTTACATGTTTGTAAGACAAAGTAACACATGCCAGTTTGTTATCATCTTATAGTTAATTGTTTGATAATTTATACTATAAATATTAATTTGTATTCAGGTTTTAACTAACTATATATTATAATTTATAATCAATGATTGGCATCAGTTAATTTTTAAATGTTGGTATTAGTTATGAATATGATGCAGTTACATGTAGACTTATATTAATTTTTATGATTAGGATGGATTAGCTGATTTCGCTATATCAATGAGTTGGTTTAAAAGCTGGGAATCTTTCTTGAATGGTGATGTCAGTGAACCACCAGGGCCAATAGACAACTCAAAGTTGATTGATAAATCGGATGGCAAAACTTTAGGTATATTCTTTACCTATTTATTTTACATAGTTGACATAATAGTCATGTTTATTTCATTTTTTATTCAGAAACTGACTATGTACCTGTATTTGAATCCCAATGGGATTATTTGTGGAGAATATACAGTGGTGGTCCTATTGTTGAAGTTAGTGACCTTCAAGCATTGTAAGTTAAATATATTTTTTGTTTTTGATAATTAAAATGAGGTATTTATTTGTTTTTTAATTTTTTCTCTCTAGGGGTGGGAATACCAATGCCTTTTTTAATCAAACAAACACTCATCTAGACAAACTGTGTGAAGGTGATGAACTTATACAAGAAGAACCCGATAAAAGTAATTAGTAATTACATTTAAGATTTGTCTCACACGGATCACTTTAGGTGTCGCCACATGAACGATATAGTGTTCACACGGTAGCCACAAATTTATTTATGTTTGGCGCCAACTTTTTCCTGTTTGTAGTGTCGGATCTTAACCCTAGCCCCAAATCTGGGGGCGCTGTACTTTTTTAAAAAAAACACTGTGAATATATTTATTTTAATTAAACAAAAGTTCAAAAAGTTAATTTTTAAATATACAATAATAATGTATTGTTTTAAAAAAATTATGAGGTCTATCATCAAACTATTTTTAGCATTACTGTTTAATTATTAAAGTTTTCTGTTGAAAAAGGCCTATACCTCCCCCTACCAATAGTTTAAGGTCATTAAGTTTCACGCCACGCAACTGTGTAATGCAGTTTATTATTTGATTCTTTTGGAAAAAAAATTATGTTTTTACAAATTAATAATAAGACAGTATAGTAATGATTATTTATGCATGCAGATTGTCAGTACTGTTGCCTATACAGCCCAAAAAAAGTTCGAGGAATAAAATATTCACATTTTTTTTAGAACTCTGTATAGAGTATAAATATTGTATAAACATATAATGATAGTATATTTTCACCTTTGAACGTTTTCGTTTCTTCCGTGTTAATTATCTTTATTCTGTACTCAATCTGTATGAAACTATTAAAGTAACTATTTAATTTGTATACAATTTTTTATAAATATTTTTATTATTTTTATTAATTTTTATAAATATTCTATTTCTTGAATTCGAGGGTACTAGTTACATGTTACTACTAATAAATATTAGCTACTACTACGACTTGTCGACGCTCGTGGTGTCGTCCGTATGAAATTAATGTACTGTTTCAATGTATCACTAACCGTGGCACGATTTCTAGCGGGGACCGACCACATAAACCCGTCTGTGGCACCACAATTTTGTAGCGACATTCCATGTGAAAGCATTAATTAAAAATAATATATTTTTATCAGTGGCACCACTGTGTCTTTTCTGTGGCTACACGTAAAGTGGTCCGTGTGAAACTGGCCTTAGTCTTGATGTACATAATACATTTTTTTATATTTTTATTAACTCAATGTTTATCTAATATAAATATTAATCATATTGAAAAAAAAACTTTTAGTCATTGGATGACTATGTTTTTAAATATAATAATCTTAAATTATACATATAATTGGTTCTGAGCAGAATAAAAATGTTTAATAGACATTGATTTTTGAAGAAATGCACCCAACATTTTATTGATTTGCCTCTGTAGATTCTAAAAACTGGATATAAATTATTATTCTTTAGACTGTCAAGCGTTAGAAAGTCACTCATGTGATGTGATCATAATACCCATTACTATATTTGCCAATTTTTTTTAAAAAAAAAAACCCATTGCTCGTAGCTTTTGTTTTTTTATTAGAAAATTATTTAAAATAAGTATATTTGTATGAACATTGGGGATCACCAATTAATATTTTTGAGTAACCATTCAGAAAATTTTTGGTGGTCTTTAAAATTAAATATACATTTTTATACAATGAAAGTAAAATTAAATGAAAATGAAAATGGATAAAAACCACTTTTAAGTCACCTCAAAAAAAAAATATTTATTTGTGGACTAGATAATGTTTGTTCATGGGCTGTATGTTTATACCTCTGATATAAACACTAAAAATAAATAAAATGTAAATACGATGTACGCTAATAACATTGTTGTTAAAGTGAATTGAACAATAAAAAAATAAAATATTATGATAGATTATAATAAACTGAGTTTTTTTCAAAACTAAATGCAATAATTTAAACTTGCATTCAAATTTAAAGTAATAATACATGACAGGTCTCTGCTAAGATAAGTAAAGTTTCTGCATCCTATCTATACCTTCATTTAACTTATTTTCATTAATTTTGGTGAATGTCAATTATTTGTACGAACATAATTTATATAGTTTATTACACTTATCATATTTAATATTTATATCACTTGTATGCATTGAAGATATATAACTTTAATATTGACACAAACATACAAATTAGGTTTCCATTCAAAGTTTTAATTGATATAAGTATAATTTATAATATAATATAACAGTAAAAAATTAACTTTCAATATTTTTTCAACAATTCTTGTTTTTACAATTAGAATTATGCCTATTGAATTACTTCCAGAAATACTTGTAAAGAAAGAATGTCACACAAAATGATAAAAATTGGGCATATTATATTATAATTAATATTATTTGTGTATGAAAACATATTATAATAATGAAAAAAAAAATGATCGAATACAAACAAAAATTAAATTAAATTAAGTGTTAGGTTGTTCAATAATTTTGTTAAATTGTACAAAAATAAATATTTTAACTAATTGGTTTTATATGTTGTTTGTCATATTTTTAGTAACTTTCGAGACTGAAAAATTAGAAATGGTCTGTCAAGATTCAGGGGACCAACCGACAACTTTTATTAAAAGTGAACAACAACAACAACAGTGTTCAGCAGTGAAGAAAATAAATTAAAACAAAATTATGTTGTTTTTTTTATTAATAATTTCACATACAATAATAACTTACTTAATATATAAACAAAAATGTGCGTTTTGTATAGTTTTGGGTAATTGTATAGTTATAACTTATATTAATAGGCTGGTATAGTTGTAAGGTTACCTACTCTAAAAAATGTACGTTGTTAGTTTAATTTATAATTATTTATTTGCATTTAGACAACAAAAACTTGTTACCTAAGATAATGTTATTATTTTTTTTGTTTTTCTACCATTTTTCTCTTCTTATGGTGATTTTATTTTGTTTGTTATTATTTATAAAATCTGGTGGCATTTTATCCATACCATTGTGGTTTATTAGGTTTGTATGAAAAACCTGTGTGTGTATGTGTGTAATGTATTTTTTTTTCATAAAAAAAAAAAGAAAACATTTTGTTACTTTGAAATTTTTTATTTTTATTTCATTTAAACCCTTAACAATTAAATGACATTCATAATATTATTAAAATGTTAAAACTTAAAACATTGTGGTGTAGGTTATAAATGATGATGTTTAAGAGAAGTAATACCGATTGAAATATATGACTATTAAAAGATGAACAGAACATAATATTATGTATTATTAAATATTGTAGACGTATCCGAATGAAAATAGTTATGTTTTTAGTCTACATTTTTTGTGCGTAATCTTACAATTAGGATCAGTCTTAGGAGATAAAAAAATAGAAGTAAGTTTGGATGTGTGGTGACGTTTACACCGCGATGAGTAGTAGTTGGTAGTAATAGTAGTAGTAGTAGTAGTAGTAGTAATAGTATTAAACAGTAGTCAGTAATAGTAGTAACAGTAATGATGGTATTGTGAAGAATTCTTATTTTTGAAAACTATGTTTGTGTCTTGTTGACTGAGAGACTCGTCGTAGTAGCGTCCACAATATCGGCACTAAACATTCGACAAAGATTACTACACGGTGTGTGTGAGTGTGTGTGATGTAGTACGAGTAAAGCAAGTATGACAGGAGAAGTAAGAGGAGGAGGAGGGGGATGTATATCATTAGTGACAATAACATGAAATAACCATGGTGATTGCCGTCGCCGTGGTCATCGGGACAGTATGAAAATCGTGAAATCTCTCGCGTGAGACATGCAGCGATAAACGCGTTTCTTCGTCCCGGCTCGGCAGTCGTATCTTTGTCGTTTTCCGTTGGCGGCGGCTGTCATCTAGACACGGCGGCTGAAGTCGGGACCGGGGCCGGGGCCGTAGCCGCAGCCGCAGCCGCGTCGTCTCGGAAGTCCAACGACAAGTCTACTTCTAGCGTCGTTTCGCCGCCGTAAGTAGTCGTCGTCGTAGTTTGCTCGTCGGCGGACTGCTGTGGACCGCGGAGTTGCAGGACCGTCGGGTGCGCGGACCCCAAAGACGCGACGACCACGAACTCGCCGCCCGGCAGTATTTCGAACGCCGTTATTGGGTTGGCCGGGGTGAACTCCGAGACGAGTTGGCCTGCAGACAGTTTGAACGAAAGTAAGTTTATATTGTAATGATAGTATTATATAACTATTTACAGTTATTATAGTTTATTATAAGTATTTATTATTATTTAAAGTTTACATCGATTATTTCATTTTTAATATTCTTTTTTTTCTTTGCCCTTCGCTCCGAACTATATGGGATCGGCCACCCTTTCTCACTATATCTTTTTACATTAATGACCATTACCACCCTCGTTGCCCCCGAGTCACCTACACGGCTACACTACCACCAATGAATTAATTTCTTATTTTAACCTTCTTATAGGTAGTCACTCCACTCGGGTTCTCAAATCTGCTACACAATCTGTTCTGTTCTATTAACCACAGTTGTTACTGTTTTATTCGGTTAGTTCTAGTTATTAGTTCATTCTTAATAAATAAAAATAACTTAATTTGGCTAGACGCATGATTTTAACCCCAGGGTAGTGGATACACACTTAACACAAAATAACCATCGTACGAAAGATTTGATTATAATATAGTTACGGACCTAAGAAAAAAGCCACTGATGTCATCAGAGTATCAAATATTATAACATATATTACGTTCCCAAAATATAGGAACACCGTATATAAGACAGCCAAAACTGGTGTGGCGAACGGTTAAGGAAACTCATTGTATATTTAGAATAATTTCACAGTGAATGTCTTCGAAAATGTTGTAAGTCCAGCAGCAGCTCGTTATAAGGTACTCCCCCTGACACAATCGTCGTGTGTATTAAAACTTTGATAAAATCTAGATTTGTTATCAACACTTGAGAAATGAGAACACCTAAATAAAGAAAAAACGATCGAAACACCTGTACACTACTCACCGGTGGTGACGTTCCAGAGTTTTATCGTCCGGTCTCGGGCGTGCGTGTCCAACGACACGAAAGAACCACCGCCCGGGTCCAGTCGGAGGCTGGTGACCGGCGCCACGTGGCCGCTCAGCGTCCATCTGCAGTTACCGGTGGTCAGGTCCCAGATGCATATGTGGCCGTTCTCGTGGCCGCTCAGGACGCACCCGTCTTTGGACGATATGTCTAGCGCCACGCAGTTCATGCCGGGCTTCCACTTTTTGAACAGCGTGCCTGACTGCAGGTCGTACACCACTATGAAGTTGGGCCCGGGCTCGTCTACTTCCTGTGAGGGGTAAATAAACGAAGAACGTTGTTAATATAATAATATCACGACGACAAGTCGGCATAGGTACAGTGGTAGATGGTACAGTAGGTGCAGCGGAATTAGCCTCAGAGCAGTATATATAGTTGGGTGTCGTTGTGTCACTGTTGTTTCTGACATTTCGAGGGAACTAATAAGTAAAAGTTGGAAAGTAAATTTCATATTACCGTATCCGGCAGGAATAAAGTTAAGTCCGTGGTTTTAATATCCTATAATATTGCTACAAATGATATGTTGTATACAATACCATGTTCGTTTTAGGCACCTTCTATAGGGTCACAAGATATACGTGGGAATAGAAGGACATATTTTAAGATTTTAATCACATAGTTCGGTTTTTTTTCAACATTTTTGAAATAACTTGTATTTTTGGTTTGTAACAAAAATTTTTTTGGGTAATATTCTTTATGGGTATCATGTGAACACGATCAGTAGGGCCATTCTTCTGCTGAAATAAATAAAATCGTGCACTTTAATACGAAAAATAAGAAATAACATTTTATTGTGTAAACTAAATGGTCAATATAAGTTTAAAGAATGAGTGCTTTGAAATGTTGAACCAATTATGTCGAACAAATTAAATATAATACAATGAAAGTTGAAAATAACAAGAAATAATAATTTTAACGAAAAAAAGACATCAGACAAGACGAGGCGATGTGGGGGGGGGGGGCTAGCGATGGCTAGATGATGGTGTAGATGATCCAGCTGTGACCACTGGTCAGCTCTACTGTGTTCTCACGGTCACGGGGCGAACGAGAGTGAAGGGTGCGTTTGGTCGAGACGCGAAGACGACAACGACGGTTGCGAGAGCTACGGCGGTTGGTGACGAGCGGAAAGTGCACATTGTACATATATCATTATTCAGTATGTATATAGCTATAGTTATAGTTCTTAATTATTAAACATATATTATATAAGATGTTACGGTCCAAAGGCAGTATACCTAAGCGGGCTAAGTTGTTTGTCAATAGTCAGTTAAAAAAAAAAAAATAATGTAAATTGTTTTAAATATTATTGACGGGACCCAACATTTAAGAAAACGAACGAATTTTTACTTGAGCTACGCAGCATACGTAGTGACCTTCGTAAGTAATGGCTGAGAGTCGCGTGATGAATTCGTGGAACGGTATGCGCAAGTCGTACATCAACTGTCTTGAAGTCAAGTTCCACACGAGCAGTGGAAAAGGTTTTTGCGTTTCGTCGCCGCACACCATGACTCTGCAGCGAAAACGATGACGGATTAAAAAAAAAATCAAATAATGCTGACGAATCGATACGCGATCATTGTCACAGTACCTCCCGTTTCCGGACACCAGCAGCGAGTTCAGGAATCTGTCTTCGCCGGCTTTAAAGTACGCCTCAATCGTACCCGTTTCGATGTCGATCAGGTTCACGTGCATCCGGCTCCTAGCCAACGCCACAATTTTCGTGGAACTGTGCAAGCCGAAGTAAGGCATGTTTTGATTCATCACCCCTGCGGGAAAACGAAAAGCGCGTTCAACAGTTATCTATTGTAGTCCCTTGCAGTGTACTAAAATTATAATATTACAATGTTGGAGAAATTCAAATAGGTATTTATTTCGGTTACGATTTTGGGTTCCGGTCAGGTTTCTGTTACACACAGGTTTTTTTTCATGACTGTTCTACGTCTTGATTGTTATTTGATATATATATTATCGAAGGCATACCTTTGAGTTTGCTGATCACTTTTCCGGTCGCCAAGTTGATGACAATCAGTTTTCGCTCGCACAACACTATGCAACGCTCGTTATCGATTAGTTTCAGTGCGGTCGGATGGAGGATTCCCTTAAGCGTACGCACTCTCATACAGCTGTGGACCCGTAAATATAAAACCTGTTAAGTCGATTATATAGAGATCTTATAATATATTCGGCCGAACTCACGTGTGTACGTCCCACACGCTTATTTCTTTCCGCCCGGTGCTGACAGTGATCACGTAATTCGCGTCGTCGTTGAACCGTTTGACCAAGTCGAACTTGCCCGCGGTGCCGGTGCCATTGGACATCTGCTCAGCGGATTCTGATAACTGCGACGCCGCGGTCGCAGCGTCCGTCAGAACTAGTGGCATCAGAGTTGGGAATGGAGGCGCGTTGATCAGGTCCTGGTACCGGTCAGCCGCCGGCTGGTACAGCGACATCTGCGAGAACAGCTGATTGCCGTTGTCCATCACGGCTGGCATGGCGGACGACAGGAAGTCTCTGAGGAAGTGCGCTTGCGGCTCTTGGGCGTGCGCCGACAGTTCGTCTAGTAACTAGTACAAACGAGTTTATAGGTATGTTAGAACTACGTACCCTGATTAATAATAGAATGAGACGCATAGGCATTTTCAAACAAACTAGGGGGTGCAGAAATTGAATATCTCAGGAATGTGAATTGAAAAAACTGGCATCGATAAAATTAATTACATTGGAATAAATTATATATAGGTATACACAATCACTCGTGCGAATCATTCATTTTTCTTTTGCCACCTCAAATCCTGATTTCTGGTGTTGGGAGACGAAAATGTATGGTTTAGCACCCTCGAATAATAATCCATTTTGTGATTATCATCCAGTTATGAACAAGCTTGGTTTGAGTATTTTAGTTGATAAATAGAAATTGTGAATTACATTTTTTCAGACAACTATAGTAGATGACAATATTGACTCTTCTGTACTAATTTCTATATTAAACTTTAAATTATTTTCCACAGTTCCACTTCTGTACCTCACACATTCACAGTTTCACTTTTACAGGTATCCATTTCTCCATCTATACCTAAACGCAACAAATAATATTTTGAGAACCAGCCAATAATATTAGAATAATGCGAATGATAAATAATGATCCTGCATCATCTTTTGAGTATTTATATTTTTTTATTATAAATTATTAAATTAGTATTTATGATTATATTATATACCTGCCTATATATCATAATATCCATGTAATAGGGCGAAACCCGTATTATTAGTTAAAATAAAATAAGATAATATATTATAAAAAATAGTATGACAAATATATTCTAATATTTAATCGCACTTTCCATAATTATGTTTTTCGTTCACAGTTTTAAATATTATTTCATTTCAGAATTTGGGCGGAAGGG
This sequence comes from Nasonovia ribisnigri, assembly GCA_027563435.1. NCBI lineage: Eukaryota > Metazoa > Arthropoda > Insecta > Hemiptera > Aphididae > Nasonovia > Nasonovia ribisnigri. The sequence continues at coordinate 37,732 of JANEHU010000652.1, forward strand.
TGTCATCTTAAATGAGTATTTTAGTAAGCTGTAGCAATATATCCCCATTCCCCGCAGTCTCGCGGTCTATTTAATCATCGTAAGATAATTGTACACTCGACTTACCTGGAGTACCGATCCATTATTCAGTTTTTCCAAAACCCAATCGATGTCGCTGAAAAATTCTTTGATCGTCTCGGCCCGGTCCGTCAGGTGAGTGCACTCGTCAAATTTCCTGCGTTTCGGCAAGCTCTTCTTGCCTTTATCGTCTTCCGCCACTGCCACTACCTGTCACCGACCAGAGAATATAATAGATCGTCAAAATGACTGCATCGTATAATATATAGGCACTATAAAATAGATATGTAGTCTCTCCGGGAGAGATTGTATACTTTAATGTAATATAGTACCTGTATGGATTAGTATATTATTTTATAATAATTAAAAATGTCCTGTTTATCAGTTCCGAAAATATCAACAATTTTCGGGGAGTACGATTAAGCCCCATTATTATTTATTGGGACATTTAGTACTACCTTCCGGAAAATCATCGAATTAATGTGTTTATATATTTTCCAAAATATATAAAATAAATATTTTTCAATACATTAAGTTAAAAAAAAATAAATTTCATTGTAAATATTTACAATATTACACATAAGCATATTATGTCATTAATCATTATAGTAACATATAAATTATTTAATATAGTTATCTAGATTCTAGGTAGGTAGGTACATACATTTGTATATTTTATTTCGAGTTTATACTTACAGAAAACATTAAACAAATTCTAAGGAAAATAATAAATGTTGTAAAACCTTTGTTACGGACTTAATATATTTCGAGGGGACTCGTAAAAATATTTCGGGGCCCAATGTTAAGGCCACCCATTTGCGCGAAAGTCCAGTGATGCTTACCTGGTCGTCATAGTACGAAATCATTTTCTTTCTGATGCGCCGGATGGACTCGCCATAACGCCGATCGGCGGTTTCGGCGACTACGGCGTTCTTCCACCGGACCGTCGCGTACCGATCCGTTTTGAACCAGTACAAAAACGATGACATTAGCTCGTTGAACATTGCCCAGAAGAGGCCGGCAGAAGACGAAATCACTAAAACATGATATTATAGGTACATTATTACAATATAGTAAAAGAAAAACATGGTTTTACTTAGATATTATTTGTTTCGATAATGTTTAGCTACATTAACTTCAAAACTTTTCTATTGATTTATCGTAATTGATAAATCAGTGAATTATTGAATTGGGTACTGTACAAATTTCAATAATATAAATATGTAGGTAATAATGCAATGATTGATTAAAAAAATTATTTAAATATACCTAAGTATATATGTAAACCAATTTTTGCTATTTTTAAAAAAAAAACCAGTTTTTATTTTTATTTTAAACATTTTTCGATAAAGCAGTTTTGTAATAATTTTTTAAAAATTAAAAAGTGAGCGGTTTTGTTCTATATATATATATTTTTTAAGGAAAATCCGATTTTTTTTTTTATTGGCTCATTACATTTATATATGTGCGGTTTTATGGTTATACGCGGCCATTACGTTTAATATATCAATTCTTGCGAACAACGTATTTCCCTTTTATAAAATATAGAGTTTTACGTTACAGATACGAATATTATAGTATTTTAATACTTACCAGCGACAGAAAGGTCCGAAGCGCGAAATTCGTTCTCCGAAGATAGTAATTCGACCAACTCCGAATCGAGTAAGCCGTATCGGGTGGCACACATGTGTCCAATCACGGAGGATACCTTGAGGATACAATACAAGTATAAATTATTTGGTGTAAATAATATTTAATAGATTTATATTATATGAAGCATTTAATACGTTTTAACTTCGAAAAGGTTTGATATCATATAAATCATTTAAACGATTCCAAAACGTTTTTAAACATTCAATCAGTATGAATGTTATAAGTCTTTTGCACTATATTATATATATTGTTTAAACGATTTAAACTGTTTTAATCGTTTCAAAACGCTTTGAAAACGTTTAACGAATCATTTATAAACGATACCAACTGATATTTGCATCTTATTTATATTTTATTATCATGTCAAATTATGTTATAATTATCTATGAATATATATTTATTTTTTTCTAGGTACCTATTATAATTTACAAGCAATAAACTTTAAGTATGCCGTACCTTGTCTTTGCCGAGATGCAATTCGACGTTGTCGAAAATGGCTTCCACCCACTTTTCCGACGAAGGCGGTTGTTTCGAGTTTCGTATCTTAGAACACAATGAGCTCACTTGAAGTTCCAACGGTGTCTTAGCGGCCACCGTTTTGCCGTCGGTTTTGGTCGTTTCCCCGCCAGTACCACCAATCGGTCGGATGATCGCCGCCGATATTAAGGTGTCGATTTGTTCATCCGTCATGTTCGCGATCTATTAACAACACAAAATAGGTAGAAAATATTCTAATATATTATGACTATTGGCGATGGCGATTAACGTTATTTGTGCTCGCAAATCAATAACATAAAATATATTATGAGCAGTAATTATAACCAACCCGTATATACGAATCCTGCGTTTTTATGGTCTGACGCAATCGGTTTAGGTGCGCTGAAGGCTCTGAGGCTGACACTATGATCTTGACGTTGTTGGGCAGCGACTGCGGTATCCAATCCACTAAATCGTTTTCGAACTGTACACACAAACGAATATGACGTGATGAAAATATAATACACGGCGGTAATTTATTGCATAGATATAGCCAATATATAACTGTTAATATACGACGCACTATAAAACCCAATAAAATACATTTCAAATTTAACTTTTAAACAAGAATAATTATTGCTGAATGCAAATAATATATGAAAACGAATGTCAATTCTTAATTATCTATTATCTAAACTACTGGCATACCTCATCATATTTGTACAGCGAGTAACGAATATTAAAACCCTATAAAAATTTTAATTCCCATAGTAAAACTGCAAAAAAGGACCTTAAAATCTAGAAATTATAAAAATATTTAAAACCAAATGACATTGACATGATATTTTATACACTATACGATAAATAATTGGAAGTTTGTAACTTTGAAGTAATAGAAAGTTATGTCTAAAAAATAATGCATTCGCTAAAAATTCACAGTTCTATATAGTTGTAAATAATGTCATCTGTGGCATAATAATTACTCGGTCGACTCCATCGATGATCAACGTCACCGGCCGTTTCGATCCAATCGAACCCAACAGTCGTATGATTTGTTCCGAGTACAGTTGTACGTCCTGAAAACGACGGCGGTATGAAAATAACGAAATTAAAAAAATGTATTTTTTAGAAACGAAACTCACGTGTTTGAACCAAATACATTTTCCACTGTCCACAAGATTCAATTGGACAACCAGAGAGTTGAGCGTTTGCTCCAGCGACGAGCTGTAAGCGGACGCGTTGGCGAATCTCACCACCACCGCCGCGTCCTGATTCCACAGGTGACAGTGTTTCAATATGGACGCCATCACCGTGGTCTTGCCCGACCCCAAAGGCCCGTAAATTATCAACGGGTACCGTGCGTCCGTGTCCGTCAAATACCTGTGTGCAGCGATACAGGTAAATTATCGTATCCACTAGTCGTCATATAATTAACGCGTCTGCACGCGCGGAAAAAACAGCCAACAAACGGCCTCAGAATCTTAACCTAGGGATCTCGATTTTTTTCTCTTAAATTTCATAGAATAACTCTACAGTCTACAGTATAGGTATTACATTAATTATATATAATATATTATATTAATCAAATATATGATATTATGATCAAAATCACGTTTTCTACAAGTCAATATAACTGCAGATTAATAGTTTATGGTCTAGCTATACGTATAGCAGTGAAGCAGTTATACCCATCTTTACGTGTTGTATCATATATATACGCACTTTTTGGCACGTTCCATAGCTTCATCCCGGCGTACAGCCCGTTTGGCCGCGTTGTACCCGAACCAAGCTTGAATCCTCAGCTCTTCCAACAGTAGCCAGCTCACACCATACGTAGGCTCTTGTTTTTCCTATACATACACATCAACAACAACATTATCAGTATTACATTTTCAAGATCTATTACAATTAAAAATGTTAAGAATTTTTTACTACAAAGTATTTTTAATTTTTGGTTACTAGCTACTTAAACGAAATTTGCCAAAACTTGAAATTCAGACGCTTATTAAAAAAAATTGTTACTGTACTTTCGATGTTTTGAACTGTTATAAAATCAACTGATGAACAATAAAAAACACCCTGCAGTGGCCAAAATAGCCAGTGTTCTACGGGGCTTAAGCCTTAACGCCCAGGATTCGTTTTTAAGTTGAATGTACATAGTTAAGTATAGGGGTATATTTGGATTCTATTTCGAAGTATTTGAGAGATTTTTGAGGGACTATAACCCCCCTCCCCCCAGCCCCATTTTTTCACACCTTTGCATCCTTTATAAAAAAACTTTCAAACTGAATCACTGGTATAATACTTAAAATATAATAACTGTATTTTACAATATTTATACTCATATTGTATTATGTATTATGTATACTACTTACCCTTTCCTTGTCTACAGATTCGACAATAGTCAATAGTACGGATTCTATTTTCTTTAAACATTCTGTCGCGTTGGCGGTCTCGTAAAATATGATATTGGTTTCTGGCAATTCGTTCTATATCAAACAAAGCCATACAAAAATCAATAAGTATATAATATAGAAAAATTAAAAACAATAACAAATTCACGGAGAAAGTTATGAAAAATATATATATTTTAGTTAGGATTAAATAAATACAACACCTTCAACTGTTTGCTAAGTTGTTCGAGTCTCTTCTTAGTTTCCACCGCAGTGGTTTTACACTTGTGACCGGAAACCACGTCATAATTGTTGATAATCCACACCGACCTTTTAGCCAACTCGTCGTTCAATATGATCTCATTACGGACTTCCTGCGTTCATAATAAAATGTCCCGTTTTCAGATTATTATTACTGCTCGATACGGGCAAATCAATAATAATTCGCCTATATATTATAATCGCTAGTTTACCTGTTGAAAAACTTGTTCGACGTAACCACTCCGCAACGACTTTGAATCGAACGCCTTCATGAGTGCGATTTGCAGCTGTACTTTTTCATCGTGCCATAGTTTTTCGTCAGCTTCCTGAAAACAAGTTACAATACAATATATATTTATTTATTTTAATTTATAACGGGCAGATACATACAACGTACATAAATGTAGGTACATTATATACAGGTTATACAATTTTAGTTTTTAAAAGTTGAAAATTTGGTTTGGCCCTCCTAAAAATATGCTTATCAGTTGCCTCATATAACAGCCCCCAGCCCTTCCTACGGACAAAATTCTGGCACCGTATCAAGACTACACCTTTTACACGTTGCATTACCTGAGTCTCGAACGTCGTTTCGAACATCATCTCGTTCCGGAGCTCGTAGTGGTTTTTCTGCGCATCTAGTGTGTACCATTTTTCGATCAGCTTGCTGGCGTCCGGCGTTTTGGTCCTGGCCAGATCAAAATCTTGTCTGGTCATCACGTGGGGCAGGACCGGTGGACCCAGTGAGTCGTCCACAAACACAATTGGCACGACGTGACCAACGCGGTTCTGCCTGCGAAGTTCCGCCAGCCGGACAGCCGTATCCAACTGTCCGTATTCTTGCAGTTGCTGGTGGTCGCAGTACAGGTCTACCACGTGCAGTTCGTAACCAATTTTTATGCATTTCGAACGGATTGCTGGTAGCACGATTTTGTACAGGCTTTGTCTTTCGTCCGGAAACCCTGTGAGTCACATTACGTTTCAAAAATCGTTTAATACAACACGCTCGTATTTATGTACATTTAATTTTTTTTAATTTTCTAATATCGACATTAGGTATAGGTATATATGATGCTTAAATACGTATTTTATTGTTAAAATAATTAATTTCTTAAAGAGCGATTTACATTTTTATAAATTAACAATAATACCTATATTAAAGACAAAAAATATTTCACTTAAGTCATATTAGGTAGCTATTTATATAATTATATCCCATAAGTAAACTATTATAATAGGTCGATAAGTGCAATATAATCTCACTGAACTTTGAAGTTGAAACAAGTACTGAAGTATATTATGTTGTTGTAGTGATGTATATAGAAGTTAGTATAAATGTTGAATATTTGCAATGTTTCTATTTATAATAAATATTATTATAAATGTACCTATATATATATATACTATAGCTGCGTCTACTATTATAGTACTAATATAACCTAACCAACAATGGTGTGTAGGTACTGAAAATTAAGTCTGAAATGAAACGACGAACATTTTTCATCCACTTGCCTTTATTGTCCGGTACACAGATGTAAATGACAATTTTGTTGGTCTTCTGATTTGCAGTCGCTTCGAAAACGCCAAGCAGTAATTTCTTCGTCTCTGTCGATACGCTTTTCAATTCATCCGGTAGGATAAACGCAAAACATTTTTCCGGCGTTTTATCTACTGAAAAAATAAAAATAATATTTGATATTATTAAACTGTCAAATAGCTGTCAAACAAATGTCTTTATATTTTACGGTGTATATTATAGTAGTATACTAGTATGTAATTACTGGTATGTTTTTCGAGGCAACACCGAGAGTCGTCGTATAATATATTACATAACATTTAATAATAGGTATAGCTACCTAGAACTTACAACAGTTTTAAGTATCAAAAATTCATACTCAATAGAAATCTAAAATCAATGAATATGATTGAAATATAATTATAAATTTTAACATTTATACCTACATAAATTCGATATTATAATAAAAGAATAGTAGGTATAAACTGTTGGCATTAAATAAAAAATACTCAATTAATTTTTCGATATCCTCGGGCCTTCTCGATCAGTATGATATATATCGCGGTGTGCTGGTAAGTACTATTATATTAAGTGAAAATGTATGATTTAATGTATTAATGTAAAGAAACATTATTATATTTATAAAAAAAAAAGCTCTGAACAAGTCGCCTTCATGATTAAGGCTTCTAAGATTATAATTGAATACTATACTTATACCTTTATACACTTGGTACTTGTATATAGGTACCGATATTTTTGGGTTATATAATATTTCAGTCCAATTTTTACAAACAATATCTAAGCTAAATATTTAGGTCCATAATTTTACATTTAATAAGTAGTAATTTAAGTAGCAACTTATTATCCCAACTATAAACGTTATTGCACTTGTTAGAATCATAATAAATAGGTAGGTACCTATAGGCTATAGGCCTATATTGTCTGTCTAGAGCAGAACTTTCCATAATCGATACTATAAATAATATGTACTAAATAATTATTGTAATCACATGAATACAGCATGACAAAATCATTTGGTCCAAATTTAAGACATCAACCAGAGAGTCTTAAGTACCTCGTGCAGACGTACTTGTGAGCTATTTCATTTTTAATTACAAAAATCTGTTTAAGGTAGGTATATAGTATATCAGGTGCGTAATCAAGGGTTGTTTTTCGGGTCTGGACCCCCCCCCCCCAATTGATTGACAGAATTAAAAATTCTTAAAAAAATAAATCACTGATTGAATGTAAAAAAAATTTGGACCCCCTAACCCCTTGTAAAATTCCTAGGTACGCCTCTGCAGTACATACATTTACTGAATGAATCAAAGCTATAATAGATAAGTTAAACATTCATATGAAAAGTTCGAACAAAAATTAATAAATTGTTCTTACATTTTGAAGAAAACTTAGTGGAAAAAAAATACAAGAATAATTAATTAATCATTTTTATAAAATTTGTAAAATCTTTATTGTATTCATTTTTACCTATATGAATAGTATTAATATACATTCATATTTAATATAATTTGTATTATAATACTATTTTTATTTTGAATAAACGGTAAATTAAAGTCTACTTTGACCCATATTATATATAATTTATCATTAAAAAAAAATATTTTTATATATATTTTATAATTGTTTTTCAATACAACTCTTGATACGCGGTAAGTTACTCCTCGACGCCCCCCATTAATATATTAGATACTTGATTTTTTTTTAACAGTCATATTAATTTTTTTATTATAATTAATATAGGTACCAATGATACAATATTATAAACAGCTATACCGAAGAAAAATAATAACCAAATTTCAAAAACCTCTGTTCCGACTATAAGCAATATGTAAGCAACATGTAAGCAACATGTGATGAATAGCCTACCCAAGAATTTTTCAAAAAGAGGGTCCAAATTTTTTTAACATGTAAATGTATAAAAAATTATTTTTTATTTAATTAAAAACAATAAATTCAGACCTCAAAGCCTTCCCCTTGGGTACAACCTTGTAAACGGTATGCAAACGTAAACAGTATACTGCGGTGTATGTATGCTACGGTATACTACGGTACATTACCTATGGAGGAGGATATGTTGTTCGGTTCGAAGGGCTTGCAGACGATTGTTGCCGCGGTTGACTGGTCTTCGGGTTGTTCAATTCTCGGAATTATAAAAGTTACCCCACCGACGTTGCAGTTGGACGCCACGGCCGCTTTGCTACTGTTAGTCGCGGTCGTTGTTGCCACCGCAGATACCGTGAGATGTCTTTTGCCCTTTTTGGGCACGGATATCACGTTGGTTGACTTGTCGGCTTTCCTTTGATTTTTTTTGTAACGAACTTTTTGTAAGTACCTATATTAAAATTTAAGTGAAATAAAATTAATAAAATTTCACATTTTTGACGACTTATTTTGTATCCGCGAAATGAATACATTAGTATGCGTGAATACACGACGGCCACAGATCACAATAGTGCATTTAAGGAGGCAATCACTCCTCTTCTCAAGAGCATTTTTTTCATCATACTTAATAACGTTGATGATTTTATTTTAATAAGCATTCCACTGATGAAACATTAATGATAAATTCGAAAAATTGAATTTTTTATTTTTTATAAGCAAATGTTATGCTGTTTGTGCGTACGGCTCCTTTTGCCGAGTCATGATTTAAAATATCTATAATCGTGTTGGCGAGCCTAGAATCTATTGTTTTGTAAATAATACTGCTTTTTTTACCGTATTGTATTTAGGAATTATTGTTTTGAAGTATACTCTCAAATACTGCACCACTGGTTGGCAGTTCACGTATGTATGCGTTCTTTGGAATGCGTCCCGCGCACGTGACGACACGATAATGGTATAATTCAAGAGAGCGCGCCAAACACGCGCAAGTTCCAAATATAACGCATAGCGCCGCGACATAAGATTTTGTGTCGAATTTGGCACTGCGAAGGAACAGCACGAAATATACGAATAGCCGTTGCGTGTGTGGGTTTTTTTTTGGGGGGTGGGATGGAAAATCATAATTTTATTTACGTTATTCACACGCATGCCGTAATAGTACTCCTAATTATATCGTAAGTATTCGTCTTGTTTAGTCGCTTCTGCTTCTGATGTATACTTTTGAGACCGCGCGCCACGACTTATAAATATAAACACGATAATATAAATACACACGATTCTGTGAAGTTTGTCACATCAAATACCACAACAAAAAAAAATGCCGCCTATGACATTGTTAGTAATATTTTATAAATGTCAAATCGTTTACAACGTGCGATAACCATCATGTATAATATTATGTAGTAAGTCTTGCACAAATTAGATAATATTTGTGTTAATTTCATTGCAATATAATGTTATGAGTTAGGTATGTCTATAGCTAGGGCTTGATCTTTAATACTCTAAAAATGTATTAAGTACCTATAATATGCATTTATGCATATATGTATAAAATAAAAAATATTTAAATAAGTTTAGTAGTAAATAATAATTAAATTAAATTAATTTTAAAAAAAGTTTTAAGTGCATACCTTTTACCGATTTTAAAATTGTTAAAGGTATATACATATTATGTAGTTTGATAATTATTAAAACTATTAATGAATTAAACTAATTTTCATCAGGAACCTGAGTAGTTTATTTCATAATCATCAAATATATATGCTAAAAGTTCTCAAAATTAGAAAATATGTATTAAAAACTTTAATATTTCATTCGTGAAGTCATGAAATTAAAAAATGTATAGCTTACTTAGCAAAAAAATAAACATTCTAAAAAAACCAAGCAAACACTGCAGTAATAGTTATGAGTAGGTACTAGTTTATGGCCGTGATTTAATTGTTCTACTGAGAATACATCACGTTCACATTCACGTTTACGTTGAATATTGATTATTATATAATTTATATAATATATATTGGTAGTTATGTATAAAGTATATATATATATAAATAGAGAGCTGTGAGAGAGGGAGTGACGACGAAAAATTAAATATATATAATGTTCGAATGTCGATTACCCTAGCTACCATCAATAAATTATTATAATCATTTAACTCCCGAGAATACCCATGGGAGTGAAATATTTTCTATTGCTGCATAGATAACTATAATTATGTTATTATTTCAAATGGCTAACCAAAATAAATGTTCACTGCTGGCACACGCTTATTATTTGATTATAATCGTAATACACACATTCGCACCGCAAATATAATATTTAAAATTAATGATTTCTACTCCGAATTTTTCTATAAAGCTATTAGGTATAATTTAGGTATCATATATTATCACTTTTAAAAAATATGTTGTCATTTTAAAAATGTCATGTATATAACTAATAATGGTTCACTAATCAGCAATAATGGTCAGCATTTTTTTTTCAAATGATAATCACATTTCTCTGTAAATTATTAGGTACATGACTTTCTTGAGAATTTTGATGTATCGAAATTGAAATTCGAACGAATAGATGTTAAGATATTTAACTTTGTGTATTAAGGATAATTATAGGTCCATAATCATGATAATATGTTTGAAATATTTATATTTGGCGAGCTATATGATGATTTGAAAATTATAGTAATTTATTAATGTTAATCTAAGGACATATAATCATTTGTAAAAACTTAAATTAGAACTAGACTACATATTACATCTTTTTATATTTTTGTAAAGCCATTTCTAAGTACTCTGACTACCTATTATCTTTATTGTATACATTTTAATAAATCAAAAACAGTTCGTTAAAATTTTGATTTAAATACATCAACATGTTTAAAAAAAAAATCACCTTCTCAACACTGTGTAGTGTGTAGTAAATCATGTATATAGGTACTCGTACTCATTTGACAAAAAAAGTGTGTATCACCACAGGACACTCCTTAAATGGTATAAAAAATTAAAGTTTTTGAAAATATGGTCCTTAGTGTAAATACAAAAAAGTGGGTAAGTGGATATTTTTCTGCTTAACAGTAGGTTACAAGTGGGTCACTGTTAAATTAATGATATTAAATTTGAATTCATTGATATAATATCATTGTATACGAAAAGCGATTTTGAGATGGTTTGTCAGTGTGGATATTTTATATTATATTTATATTGTTATTTCTTATTATTAATATGGTAATGGTAGCTGGTTAGTATTGAATTAATATTATAACATTACAACAAAATAACTAAAACCGTTATTCTTGAGTATTTTATATGTATAATTTTGTCCAAATTTTATCATAAAATAACTATAAAAAAAATGGTTATATTTTTAAGATTTTTTGGTTACAAAATGTCCTACTTAAGTAAAACCTTGTTTTGAATTTTCAATCCTAAGCTACAAAGGTTGAACATTTTATTAGTTTTAACTACAAAATCATTTTTAAATTTTGAATTTCATAAATGTCAAAAATCAAACTTTAAATGCTTATAAAAAATAATTGTGATTATATTGTATTTTTAATATTTTCAAACAACCATTGTTACAATATATTAGGAACCTTGTATTTTTTTTCAACCTTTTTGACAAAACGGATAAAACTGTATTGCCATTTATAGAATAAAAACCTATACAAATTGTCTATAGAATATGTCTATAAACAGCTCAAAACAAGTTCAAGTATTTTGAAAATGTTATTATGTATAGTAAATGATTAAATCAACATTTTATGAAAATTTCAAGTACCTACGGTTAATAGTTTTTTATTAACAACAAAATAAAAAAATCGTTGTATGATAAATCGAGTGAATATCCAATCTTGGAAAAATTAGAACTTCAAAGGCTCATAAAGTCATAAAAATTTTATTTGACTTACCAGTAGACATTTTTTTTTATGAAAAAGGTATACGAACTAATGAGAAATATTGTATTACATTTTCATATCTAAGATTTAAAAAGAACATTTTTTATGAATTCCTAGCTCAAAATAATTTGCAAATTTTTGTGATTTTTGCGTATTCAATTCACTCTCCTATCAGTAAATATGTTTTTGAAAAAAATCCAATCAATTTTACTGTCCTGAAAGGCTATGACAGACAAAAAAAAAAAAAAAAGAATACACATCAATGTAAAATCAATACATTAATCGCTCCGATCAGAACCTAAAAATCAGTATTAGAGTAAAATATTCATAATTGAAGGAAAAATTTTAATTTATTCTGAAGAAAGGAAAAAAACATATTATTGCACTGCATATTTTGGGGCAATAGCCTCGAACCTGAATGTTTAGTTTTTCGGTTTTTCGTCACGTGTTTTAGTGAGCGTAGCCGTGTAGGTACATACATTAGGTAAATATATATTTAATAAATACCCCATAACAATGTATTATGTATAAAAGTACATCAGTGCATGTACGCCGTATGCAAATAATTGTTTGTTCAAACGGGCATTGTACCTTCGTCCACGAAAAATTACCAAATATATTCAACATAACCGAAAGTAACAATCCTGAAAGACGGTCGGTGTATCAAATCATACTGCGGTGCGTCTTATACATTATACATGTTACCGTCAACGGCAATTAAGTGACGGACGAATGTTATTGTTTTCAAGTCATATTATATTATAGCCAAAATTAGTCGTCTATTATTGTTGTGAGAACAGATAATAAAAAAACATTATTACAACGAATCATTTGTCGGATGTTCTTGAGAAAAATGTGTGCTTATAAATAATACTGTAATTTACATGTGTAGACGTGTTTTAGTGCCTAAAACGAACTGTATATCCTCGCACCTATCAAGATTCAGCAATGTTTTACAATGGTCTTTTTTATCAGTTTTTAAAATATAAACGACGATTTATAATTTATACCTATATACGATTAACATACATAACTGTAGGGCTGAGAATGCAATGCCTGAAAAATGTTTTTATGCCCCCAAAAAATTTAAATAGTGCACAATACCTAATAAAGTGCAACACATTTTTTTTTATCTCAAACATATTTTGAACAGAAAAATATTTTTGTAAAATATAAAAATCAAGTTTTGCAGGAATGCACAATTTTAAGTCTTCTATGTGCGCGTTTAATCTAAAAAAAAATGTATTCTTATTTTTATTTTCCCTTACCTCAATCATATAGGTAATCTCGATTATTAGGTCGTACGGATCCATTCGAAAAATTACAATTTGTTATATTCGATTACCTAGGTAAAAACGTTGTTGGCAAGTTACAAAGTTATTATTTTTAACACTTAATTATGTTTGCCTCAACATCATCCCCCTCTAACCGGTCCTTATATCTACGCAACTATACTATAGTAGGTACTTATATTAATTTTTATACACAATAATAAAATTAGAATTATAAATATAAAATACAGCAACAAAAATAATATGTGTATTTTATACTGTAATATTGTTTGTACTAACATTCTATAGTAAGTTTTTTTACGAATAAATTGTCTTTCATTTACCTACCTGACGTTTAGTTTTTGAACTTTCATCGAAAATAGTTAAACTATAATTTGTAAAAACTGTAAGTGAATATTACCATTATTATTGCTATAATTATAGTTTAAATTAAACATATAATATAAGTACTTCTTGCTATTATGCAATATCAATATATGTTATAAACTTATTATAACTTATAAGTTTATAATAATAATATATAACATAGCCACGTGGGGCATTATAGATAATATTATAATGTTAAATGTTAAATTTAATCTATAATATAATAATCTAACGAGAATAATATGTTTTTTTTATGAAAAAAGTGAGCTGTTAATGTGTGTATAATTAAACAGTTTAATCCAGTATTCTCTGCAACCCCATTTTATCTTCAAATGACACATTTATTAAATTTCTGATTTTTGGAATTTTAAAGAAGGTAACCATATTTTAAAAATACTAAGATTTTTAAAAAGTGGAAGTTAAAAACTTCTTTATCTCAAATGAAAACCGCCCTCTTTTATTATGAATTATTAAACAAGATGATTGTTTTGAACATTTCTATTTATTTTAATCAAATTTCGAACTGGTAGTTTCTGAGTTATTAAGACAAACCTGTGTAATGTGTATTAATGATATATAATATTCCTTAAGAACGTAAAATACAAAATAGGTGTATGACTTAGTATATAGTATTTATTAATTATGATTTATTATACACAGATGATTGTTTAAAAATTATATAAAAATATAAAAATATTACAAATTATATTAATTTTTATGATTTAAAATCCCTACTTAAACCTATTAATTATTATCATGAACTATTGGACTGTTATCCTTAATTCCTAGTAGCATAAACAATCATTGAACATTTAATAAATCAATAGGAAATAAATGGTCCTTTAAACACGATTTAGTGCCTATATATCGGTCCATGATTTGTCATTAAATTTAGATGAATCAATAAATTAATCAATTTTTAAGAACCCCGACAAGTTAAAAGATACTATACTCGTTCCAATTTCGATTTATAATATAGCCACCTACCGACATAATTTTTTTTTTTTAATAATTTGCTTTTCAATAAAAATTTCTAATTTATATTTGAAAAAAAAAGAAGTTTGTATCGTTACAGGACACTCCTTGATAATAATATAGTCTTAGCAACCTTATAATATATTTAAAAATCCCAAAACTCAGAATTTTAATAAATATATTATTAAATGAAAACAATCTGACTGAGGTAATCATCCTGTATATAGCAAGTCAAGCAAGTGGTAAACCGCATCTACTTGGAGTGTAAAACGCGACGTCAAATAATAACATCTATATTATGCTATAAGTTTAAGCCTATGTTTGAAAAGAGGAGTCTTCGATCGAATAACATTCGAACAACAATTTTCATTGATTAACTCTTTTTAAATATCTAACTGTTTTCAAAAAAAAACATTTACGGACAATTTTAATCCTAATAAGATGTTATTATTCATAATTATTACCAATTAATTATTTGATTATTATAATAATATATAATATGTACAGGCGTGCATTTGTTTAAGCCGTTTAAGATCAGTACCAAGTACCAACAAAGTAACATATTATTATATTGTGTTTATGTTCGTTTTAATACCATCGTTTAAATCAGTATTGAACATAGAACATGGGATTACCCGATTACCTATATATATAATTATCTTCAATGGAATTAGACAGTTTGTGACCAGTCCTTTGCTAACGACAATTAGTTTTTGGTCTTCTATAATATATATCTTTGTCGGTGATGAATATCATAATATCGTCGCTTGTCAGGTGAACTATAAACGAATTACGTAGATAACGAAAGCCATGTTCCCGACTCGATATCATCGACGACTTCTTGTTTATTTATTTATAATAATATACCTAATATAATGAATACGTCATATACTCATATAATATGATATATGATCATTGAACAGTGATTGCTATGCTTAAAATAAACAAAATTAAGTATTATGCTTGTGACTATTTATTCATCAACAACAATCAAGTGCCACTTTTACTTTCTAATGTTCGCTATAATGACAAATAATAACCTCCCGTCCCATTATATAAATATTTACAATGACTACCTATGTAGGTATAAATTGGCGACAAAACATTCACAAATACGAAGTATTCAGTTGCTCGTCATCACAGTGATTGGACCTATAAAAGCAACAACTCAAGCTCTAATTACAGTTCTAAATCTTTTGAACCTTCAATATAATTTAAACTTATCTGAGACAATTTAATATTGAACCAATTAAATGCAAAAACAAAAAATGTTCAAGTATGGGAAAGTAAATTGTACAACTTTAAAACACACAACTAGGTATTATTTATATATAATTTTTATAAAACAATTCCAATTTCATTATTTAGTTTTTGTTATAACCTTATTTTGTTTGGAACTTTTAAAATAATTGAATTGTAAAATAAAAAATTATAGCAATGTTCTGCAATAAGAGAAAATCAAAATCAAAGAAGTGTCAAGCTGTAGATATAACTTATAAGTCATGTGTCCCATCTGAAATAGACTTTTTTTTAATAAAAACAATAAAAATAATATATAATATTTACGTTCAGCTAAGTTGTCCTTGTTACCAACTATATACTTTATAGTAGATGACAGTTTTAATATAATTTATATTTGAAAACGATGATAAATAATACAGGTATAAATCGCTGCATTCAGAAAACTAAATAAAAATGTGTATAGATTATAATATATTAGTATTATAATTTATAATACATAGGTATAGATTTCTAATCTCTTGCGGAAAATCACGGCTTCCTGCAGTTCTCTCAATTAAATTATTATATATAAATAATTAATTACAGTCCGACCTTATAACTTTAATTACTTATAAATTATAATATAATATTAAATTTAGTGTAAAATTTTTATATTTCTATACAACGATATTTTCAATCTATCCATCTATCTATTTATTTATTTACAGGATAGATAGACACAAAAAGAAAACGTGTTATAATAAAATAATTATTATGACATTTTTGTTGAAAGCAACCACCCTTGACGACACTACCAATTTAAAATTAATTAGTAATTAGAAGGTATAATTACCAAGAATCAGATTTTAATGCTCTGAAAAAATGTATGACTTAAAAATTCTAAAAAAAATTAATCTAAAATAATGCACTTAAAATAATTTTATTTTTGTCAATATAATATAGAAATATTATATTTTAGTAAAAAATTTTATATGTAATCCACCGGTGCAGGTTACGTGATGTCGTGATGATATACAGTCATTAAGATAAATCCTAACTATCCGAGACTAGCGTAATTTAAAACACGTTTAATTATACACGTTACAGTAAAAAAATTAAAAATACATATTATCAAACTTAAAATGTATAAGACATAGGCACATATAGCAATGAATCAAAAGTAACATAAATAACTAAAAATGCCTCAAAACCACGAAGTATGTATAATGAACTCCCTAAAAAATCGCTACCCATGTTAGAACAGTATGCACTTGAAACCAATTACCTTGTTCAGTTTGAAAAGCATCGTATTTGAACGTTGAAAAAAAAAGATGTAAATAAAGCTCAAGCTTTAATTATTTCCATTGTAGTTTAAAAAAAAAAAAAAAAATATTTTTATTAATTTAAAAGATTGCATTGCAACACCATTAGCTTTAGGAGTCTCAGAGGATTACCCAGAATATTTAAGGACGATAAATTTTAAATAAATGGATTGGAATGGTGAAGTAGTTTAATGTGGAATTTCTTACAAAAGCTTTTAACTTCTATTCATGTACTGTCATTATTCTGAGATCTTTATAAAATATCTGATTCTAAATGAACGAAGGAGAATCTTAAGTTAATTTAAAAAAGGCAATATTTCGAAAATGCTGAATTGTATTTTAGTTAGTTTACTTAGTACTTCTTCATAACTCCATGAGACTATAATTAATAACTTTTTGTTTTACAGTGTCGTAGTTTAAAGTATCAACTGGACTTGTCGGATTTGATATAATTTAATAATCATATATTTTTTTATTTGTATTCAGCTCCATAAATGACGTAAGAACAATATTATAAGAACGTTTTCGCTTTGATAACGAACACTAGTGAGTAGTGACTAGTCTTATTAAAGGTCAAAGATTTCAATAATAATTATTAAGTCATAAAGCTATAGTTGCTAGTATGTAAAGATTATAGAATGAAAACTTAATAACTGCCAATATAATTGAATGGAATCAGTCGAAAAAAGACAAAGCTTCAAAAAATTTGAGCGGAGAGATTACTTTGACGCATTGGAAGAAATTTATAGTTTCGATTGAATCTTGTAGGTACATTATAAATATTCGTCCGACTTCTATATTTGAAGTACGCGCATGCGACATTCCTATTTTTGATCAACGGTATTCAAAATCAAAATTTCAAGTGAATAGTATACCTAAGTAGAATACAATTTCACGGCCTACTGAATTTTGCCCCCTTCTCCGCACCACATCAACCAAAATTTCTATAAAATTTACACACAAAAACTCTATGTAGGTAATATGCTGAAATTATATACATGTTAATGAAAAATTTACTATTTTACCATGTTCAGTACAAGACAAGCCGTAGATAAACTGACAACCAACGTATTTGGATGTACCTACTTAAATGGATAGAAATCTTAGCCCTAGGTAATAGGTAGTTGTGATATTTTAACGGCAATTTAAAAAACTGTGACGTCATTGCAAATTGTCTATGAGGGCGACCAGCTAGCTATAATATATATATATATATAGTGAGGTGGTTATTATTTATCGAGCTAGGGGCCAAACAGTAGCGGGAGGGGGGGGGGGAGACGATGACGACAGTTTTACTAATTTTTTCCGTAGACCAGCGTCATTTACTTCACACGATCAAACGGTATCTAGGGACCTATATCATTTGATTATAATTTATAATGTTTTGATAAAAAACAAATTTGTCATCGTCACTTGCGTATAAGCGTGCCTATAATATTATATTTTTATAATGAACAGCAGTAGCAGCAGCTGTCCAAACAATACTCTTTCCTCTCTCCGCGGTACACCCCACTCCACAAGGGAAGGAGGGTCGGTTCCCTGTACCATAACAACAATAATAATAATTAAAACTAGGTACGTTATTCGTTATTTATTATTATTGTTTATAGGTAAGTACGGTGGTGGCAGCAGTGTACATATATATAGTACAGTTATTTCGATTTTCGATAACTATATATTTATGTATAGGTACTAAATTTCATTTAAAAAACTAGGTTAATCTTGTGATCACGGCACATCCATTGGTTTAATATAGCCACATAATATTTAAGTAGTTTTGTACTGCAGCACCGTCATATTGATTTATCACAATATAAAATGCGAACTAATTAACCATCACAAACGGCATAAATGACATGAGAGTACTCATTTCAAAACTGGGGCTGCTGAGCACACCCAAGCTCCCCCCCCCCTCCCGAATTGAGCTTACAATACTATATAGCTAATGTATTGCGAACGACAACACTTTTTGGCCGCCGTCTATACGCGCACACGTACTTATATATATATGTCCACTGTAGGTCTGTAGGTATACCCGACTTGATCACAATAAGCGGCGTATACCACGCATACCGAGCATACCTTTTTTTTTTACAACGTGCGCTATATAGACGAAACGATAGAAGCAGAATTTATCATTTTATTGTATTACATAATAATATAATATACTCACTCGTCGGAACCGCCTCCGCCGTCCTTTTGTTTCGACGAACAATAGTTTCCCATGTCGTCGCCGCCGCCGGTTTCCGACCGCCGAAAACGCCGCGCTCGTGAAGCCCGGACCGCCGACTATTAACACTACTAACGGCGACAACAACGACGCGACCGGCACCGTCGCTGACGCCGCCGCGAAATCGTCATCGTCATCGCCGTGACCGACGCCGCCGCCGCCGCCGGACCGACGGACGAAACGCGCGCGAATCCGTTTTCCCGCTGCGCCACGAGTAAATGAATCCCGTGAGACGCTACCCCGTGACAATCAATATTACGCTATGTGTCTTGCGGCCGCGACTAAAATGACATCACGCGGTCATAACAATACCGTAACAACAATGATAATACGACGACGACTATTATATTATTGTCATTTTACGAGCAACGCACTATAACAATAATAATATTGCATAGCCGCTGCGTCGTCGTCGCCGTCGTACAACTACCGTGGCGCGCGGCGGCGTACAGTACGGGTACTATATTATATGGTATAGAAAATAATACAACCGAATACGCGCGCACGGGTTTTTCCACGGGATTGGAGCACGCGCGCGCGCGCGTTTGGTCGTCCTCGCCCCGCCGCCGGCAACGCAAGTGCGCGCGCGACAACACGCTGCGCGCCGCCGTCGCCGACCATACGGACGGGGAAAAAGATAAAAACGGTCCGCGACGATGCTCGAAATAGACCGCTCCGCGCCGCCGACTACGTTGCCAAAACGCGACCGGAAGAAAAACGACTGGAAGAGTTTCGACAGCGGACCGTCGTAGCGATCAGACGTGTGGCTGGCGATATAAGTGTACCTACGTCGCGAGAACAACGACGAAAAAATATGACGAAATTTAATAATCGTGTTTGGTGAAATTTCATCCCGCGCGCGCGGTTTTTCCAGACGTTGCCCCTCCCACTAAAGAGACACGGTCTGCGTTCCGGGAAGTGTCGCGGCGGCCACCACCCGGCGGGGAGGCATTGATTATTTGATGACGACGGCGACGACGTTGCCAAGTGTGTTTCGCCAACACAACCCCTAGCGCGACCCGCCCAAAGAGCTCGTATATACACATTCGGCGGCGGGTGGTTTTTACACTGAATTTTTTCACGTTTGCGCTAGCACCACATAGGCAACCCTCGTTACCTGCGACGGTATGAGTCTTAATGCAAAATAAATAATAATATATTAAATAAACACTTTTATTTATTTATTTATTTAATTATATTAATATTAATAATATAAGTACAATATTGGTGATACACCATAAAACAAGGTGTGTTTTCCAATTTAATTCATTCAGACAACACAATATAGGATGGTGAAACACTCTAATATTACTCTAGAATAATAAGAAAATTATTTTTATCTTTAAAAATTACATTCCATAATTATTTCATATAATAATAGTCATCGGGTGGTTGATTTAGTTTTAAATATTCAACACCGACCGACAATTAAGTTAAATAATAATAATAATAATAATAATAATAATAATAATAATAAAATTATCAAGCGCATAAAAATAGTGTAAGTCTTATTAATCAGTGGAGTCTGTAAATATTACGTGCTTTAAACAAATTAATTTGTATTTTCCTAATACAACATTTCGGACTATTCAAAAAACAAAATAATCAAAATAAAGTATCAACTAGTATTACTTCAGAATATAAAATTTAAGTTCTAATTTCTAACACATTTTATTATAAAAAAAATTGATTTTATATTTATTTTCCCGTTATATTTATACATAAACACATAATTTTATGTATTCGCTTATTAATGGTTTTATAGTAAAGAATGAGGTGGGAGGAAAGGAGATCAAGCTAATGATTGTACGTGATCGCTTGCGCCACACCGTTGATAGTCTTCGATTTGAGCACATCGTTTTCGTACGTTTCCACTGTTTCTGTGTCAAGTTCAGAAATCCTAAAAAATTGTTTTTAATAAATCAATTCTAAAATGTTTAGATAAAATTAGCTGACATTAAAGCTTGTATATTAAACCTAGTACATACCTTTTTGTGGTAATTTTTTTCCCATTTGAAAACCGGGTAGATATTGTTGTTCTTTTCATATTACCACCACCATTAACGGTATGACTAGAATATCCATTATTTGCCATTGTGAACATATTATCAAAACCAGAACCAAAACCACCTCCAAAACCGCCAAATCCAAATGGATTCATCATTGAAGATATTTCCTGATGTCCATTGTTGAATCTTTGACCTAGAAAAACAATCATCAACGATGATGTAAAACAATTCATCATATTTTTAGGAATATTGAATAAATATCAAAAATTATGAATTTACCAGGGAATAGAAGATCTGTAACATCTGACGTGTTGAAAAATTCTTTGAACACATCTTCGGGGTCTCTGAATGAAAAGCTAAAGAAACCAGGTCCAAAATCTTGGCCAAATGGATCAAAGTGCCCTGGATGTCGTTGATTACTTCTGCGACGTCCACCATTTCCAGCACCACCGTTTATCAAACCATCTTTACCATACTGGTTGTAAGTCTTACGTTTTTTATCTAACAAAATAAATCAATGAAATATAATAACCATTACAATCATGAAAATGTTAGTAGTAATAATAAAATATTATGTAAAAATGATTATTCGCATTAAAAAAGCGCCACTTCTTATAGATTACATGCTCCAGCTCCAATAGTATTTTGAGGTTTAGTAAGGTTTAAAACTGGTACGGGTTATATGAATGGCATATTAGATCAACACAACGTAAACTATAATTTAGGGATTCTACCGAAATAACGATGGAACGGGCTTTCAAAGAAGTTGTAGAAGAATGGTCTGGACGATGCGGACACTTTTCTTTTACGCTGTTCATCGTACAACTTTCGCTTTGCCTCTGTTAGACATATACACAATATATTTATATTTAAAGGCACAACCTAATTACTTTAACGAATATAATAAACACATTATTTTCTTAAATAATTTGTGATTTACAATTTTTAAGTCTATTCATCATTAAGGTTCTTTGTGAAACAATTAGCTTTTAATTATTAGCGGTTGAAATAAATTACTTAAGTTAAATTAAAGATATGTTCAGTTTTTTTAATATTTCTTTAAAAGCTAATGACCTCATCATATATATTATATTACAGAGTAAATATATAATTAAATACATCATAACAATATATTTCTTCTTATATACCGTCAGATAAGACTTCATAGGCTTCTGAAATTTCTTTAAACATTCGGTTTGCTTGTTCTTGATTTTCTGGATTTTTGTCAGGATGCCATTTCAAAGCTAATTTTCTGTAACTGAAAAACAAAAACGGGAAAAATGTTATTTGCATACTATATATTCTTACAGTTTAAATAGAGAATTGAAATGTGCATACGATTTTTTTATATCGTTAATCGAAGCATTTGGAGTGACTTCTAGTATGGAATAATAATCTCCAGACATACTGTGTGATGTATTTTCTGGAACTTATGTGTATTTCCTAGAAAAAAAAAACGTTTCAGTTAAATATGTCAAAAATATTCAAATCATTAATAAGTACAGTAGTGAGTGAATCGTTACTGATGTGGCAGTACAGATTAGCGCTTAGTAGTGACATATATATATACACACACACACACACACACACACACACGAAATTGACCATTTTATTGTTGTGAAGTTATTTTATGGCGATACGGTTGGATACACAATAAAAGTAATCATACTTATTATTTTATTGTATCTCCATGAACTCCCATGATAACGGTTTGTAAATTGTTTATTATAATATATACAACTACTGAACTACATGCGTTTTTATTAGATAACTACAATATTAAAATTATATTATGTTTGTATATTTGAACTAACTAAATAATTACAATAAAATATTAGTAATCTTGATAGCACAACAAAATTGACCTTGAAAATCTTAGAAGTGAAAATTTTCAAAGCCACATTCAATTATTTATAGAGGTCTTCTTTTCCTTTTCCTGGTCATCGCGCGGTATTAATAGTATACAGAGATACAACTGAGCGAGTGAATTATGAATTATGAATAACGAGAACCATTTGGATGAAAAGATTTGCCAACTACTGACCAGACGACAATATTATAATATGAGACCGATATAAATTCAAAACAAATAGATCTAGTTGGTTCACAGAGTAATCTTAATATAAATTAATATTTAATAAAAATTTAAAAAAATTAACATCACCCAGTTTAAAGTTGACGAATTTAGTATATTTATACTTTATATTTTTTTTTATTACTCCCACTTGCAAATCTAAACATAATTATATACTAAGATATAGTACATTAAGTACTAAGTACGCGACCTCGTTTATAGATGTATATTGAATAAACTAATAAGAAATGTTTTGTTGGTAAAATAATTTAATAATGTATATATAATACATATATAAGAATATATATTATATAATATGATATTTGTGACTTGATTTTGAAAATGATTGAACATAAAATACCAGTGAATTTGAGAGTATGAAGTTATAGAAATTAGGTAAAAACTGGACGACTTATTTTTTAGATTTGAATAACTCAAATCTCAAGAAGAATTACACCTACAGCCTACAAGAAATACAAAATACATCGTAATATATACTTATATACTTATACACATCATACATAATATAGGTTAGGTAAATGTTTAAAAATAAAAACACAAATATAAGAAATCAAATTTTGTTGAAGAGTGCAAAAGAAATAATTTTTGAACACACTATTTTATATATTACCAACCATATGAATAATATCTGAATAATCACCTAACATTACACAACATTAACAAAGCTTGAATTTGTAATACAATGTAATGTTTGTGTGTATTATGAGTAATAGTATTTCTCTTCTTTTAAAAAAATTAAACTATTGGATCGAAAGTCAAAACTCTTTCGTGTTCCTCAGTAATTCACTATACACTTCGGGGTATCGATTTCTAAGACAATAATATAACATTAGGTATATTATTATATAAAACCTATCTATACACATCGAAATGCGCTACATATCTAGACAAAATATTATATTACACCTACGATATGTTCTGACGTTGAGGCGTTCTGCTTCTGCAATAGTTATTGAACAGATGTTCATAAAAAATTACTGTAAATCAGTTGAGTTATTTAAGCATATACTAAATGATAACAATGTTAAAAACTTAATGAAATTCTATAACAGTTACGTAGGGGTCCGAATGTCTAACATTCTGAATTTAGGTGAATCATGAGATCATGACGTGACACAAATTACACGTATAAGTATGGTTACGGCAATATATATAGTAACCATCTGCTGACTAATAATCGGATCTGGGAAATTGGTTAACTATTAAAATATAAACGAGTTCATGCAAGCTCGGATTAAAACCTATCACTTATAACTTATAAGGGTTCAGGGACCAATACTTGGTTGTGGGACTAGGCCCCATCAATGGGAAAAAATAACAGTCTTGTCCTTGTCCAGTTGACCCTGTTTAAGTTAGCACATTGGTGCAGGTATACATAACTTTATAATTACCAACTAACATATTATTCTTAAATTTAGAATTGCTAGAAATAATTAATGTAGTTATAACGTCTGCTTAAAATATTTTTAAAATATAGATAAATTTAAAATATATTTTATTCAAAAATTTCCCGTAACATTTGAAAGCTTTATTACATAACAAAATTTGAAATATCATAATATATTATTATTATATCAATACATCTCTAATGTATTATTAATTTCTATTTTATACTTTTTTAAGATTTAGAAATATAATATAAAACAATTAGTGAAAATCACCCTCAAGTAACTAATTACGACCAATCTGATTTCAGAATTCTTATCGCTTCACTGTAAGATCAATCAATTCCTATGTTAGACACAGAATCACCGCTTTCAATCCTCTGAAAAGTGTCATCAATTTAATTTGCCGTTTTCTTCTGTAGAGATACTTTAAGACGCTACTTGAGTATTACGTGATATCGTGGCTGTGACAAGTAAATAATGTGGCAGAATTCTACTATACCCCAGTTTCCACTTTTCTGTATTTAACCCATTATGAGGTACTAATTAGATTGTTGAAATTTGCTTATTCATAATTATAAAAACTGTATAAATTAAAATAAATTAATACTCGTAAGTTTCTTAAAAATTAAAAAGTTTAAGACAAAACACAGAAAATATTATTGTCTATAATTATAACAGGTAATTATACATTGACAAATTCAATGATGTCATCACAATAAGTGAAACATGGAGAGCTTTTTACTACAATACTTTGTACGTAGGGTAAATAAATTTTTTATGATGCACCCTTAAAAGAAAATGTAAAAACTTAACTTGGGTAATAATTATAATATAATATTTTCTATGAACACTAATAGTAATAATAATACTGATTAAGACTGTAGCCTTAAATACACAAGTGACATGCAATAATAGCTTATTAGTTATTATATTTGATTTTTGTATAAGTAATATATGCTATGAGAATAAATTTACACACAATTAAAAGTTTTTAACGCTATAAATAAGTAAAAACTATATAATTATTATAGATACGTTTAGATTTAAAAAACCTCATTTTATTCTTGGTAAACTATGGAACAAATGAAAGACTACCTATAGCGTGAATAGTGAATATTTACAGCGAATAAAAATACCTTCTGAATAGTATTTTGTAATTTAACGAAAATTAACCTAACTTTATAGGGTTAACAATCTATTAAAACAACAACAATTTTTTTTACTCGAACATCGCTGCAGGTGCCGTGTTCGTACTATATAAAACATCAGCCCCCCCCCCCCACAACACATTTTGTCATTATATTGATTAACTCGATTATTACACTATTGTACATACTACATACTGCATAGTACATAATATTACTATTCATAAATGTTAAAATCAGACTAAGTGACAGAAATACCATCTATCGTAGGTACAAATATTATGTGTATAATACCACAGAATAAATACAATGATAATACTACGATCCTCTCGTATCTCGATAGAACACTAATAACAGAACATACCTACCTAGTTAGATAAATTACAGACATTTTATTATCAGATTCCAATGCAAACGATAAATATTCGAATAGTTTCGGACGATTTGGAAAGTCCAATATTCGAAAGACGGCCCAATAAATAAAATAACAAAAGCCTATACGCGGCGGATCCATGCACTCGTCAATAAAATATATAATACCGTTTTAAGCATAAAATACACGAGGCCATCGCGGATACAACGATTGTCCTACGGTCGATTGTTAAAAAGTACTTAATTTTAATATTAAGTCTACAAGACACGTTTTGGACTATTACCACTGCATTTCCTATGCACACATTATAATATATTATAATATTATAATATTTACATATATTAAATTGTATGCACGGCACACCGAACGTTTCGAAAAATCTAAGTAATGGTTTTTAGGTCAAGTAACATTTGTCACCTTCGTTCTCATTGTGCGATTTTTGACGGTGTAGGCAGAGAGGCGCGCGCGCGTACCAGATGCCGGCTGATTTGCTTCGGTAACACGATGAAGCCGTAGACGTATATAGGGGGGCGATCGCCCCGGGCGGCACTTTTTGTATGGATATATATTGTATATACGTTTATATAATTACGTATTTACTGCTAAACCCTCGTTTACGATTCGAACTTTTATAAATTATTATTAGACATTCATTTTTACCACATTGAACATTGATTTATTTGTGTTTAATTATTTCGACTCTCTGAGTCATATTGTATTACATCAGGTTGTTGTTACATATGAAAATTTAGTGAATAACTGTTCTTCTTTGTTTTGCTGACATACGTATTTGTTTTTACCACAAAAAGTTGACGAGGATGGGTGACGGCAGAAAAAAATGATCGCGACCACTCCCGCGGAACACGTCTCTGTAGCGTGGAGACGCGAGCAAACCCTGAGCCGGCCGGCATCGAATATTAGCGACGACGACACGGCGACAACAATAACAATAATATTGTCGTGTCGCGTGTCGTCGCCAGCCGCCAGACATACAACGGCATAATACGTACCGACCGCATCGCGACAGTAATACAATACTACATCACGTCATTGTATACAATATATTTTGTTTTACGTGTGCGTCGCGCAAGCACACGCCATATTATTATATTCCACGCTCGTCGTATAGGAATCGGACACGAGAGTTTTTCCAGTCGCCAAACGCACACGCACGGGAAAAAACATACGTATATACCGATCAGTAGGTAGGTGTCGACGGCGGTGGCGATGGACAATGACCTTGCGGCGATCGCTTTCCCGTGTAACGCACACACCACGCGATCGCTCGCTCGCTCATCACAAGCGATGAATCATAATACCTTGCCTAGCATTATACCGCACACGGCACATTAACCCACCTGTCCGCCGCAGCCGCGGGTAACCCGACCGTCACCCGTTGAGCGCGGCGCAAACATTACAGATTCGTATTATGATTATTGTAATGTATACATTATTATGATTCAACCGACGACGATGATAATAATAATAATAATTATAATATTATACGTTTGCGGTGCAATCGTTTATCGATATTTCGTAAGACACTGTCGCGTGACGAAAGAAAAAAAACGGAAATCTATATATTATACGACGGCGGCGCGGAAGTCCATTGACCCCGGGAGCCCTGGGATCGATAGGTTGAGGGAGCCGGGTCCCCGCAGACGTAAAGGGCACTGCACATCACTAGTGATCGGTCAGTGCTCAGTAAGTCTTATTTGGAAAACAGTTATACAAAAGAGTCCGGACTCATTTATTTTAGTGTCGGACAAAAAGTCATACAGCACATCTTTAAAGTCAGACATAAAGTCCGAAAGTACAAACTGTTCAATTCATAAGACTTAAATATTTAAAAATAATTAAAATATATATTTAATTTCTTTGTACAATAATATATTTGTTTATTATTCCTTATACACCTAAAATGAAAAAATGTTGTTCAACATAAAAATTTAAAACTACATTATACCCAAAATACAAGGTCAGAAAATAAAAATTCAATAGGTAGGTATATCAATCTGATGTTTATAGCGTAGTCGCGTATTAAGCTGTGTCAACATTTTGTCTAACATTAGATTACCTATTATACATGCTATAATCAATATACTTCGTATAATCAAAATTATCTCCATTTTGCGTTCGACATTTAATATCTTTTTAGGAATTTGTGAGAATTATTTTGGTAGGCGATTTGAGTGTGGCTATAGTTCTATAAGTATTGGTTTTCATTGTTTAGGTAGGTAATTACTTTAAAATACTTCTTAAATCATTTTATTCAAGTCAAAGTTTTTGTGCACACTTATGTGCTGAAAAAAATATTCATAGTGGGTAGTCCACAGCCGAATATCATCGGTCTATTATATGTAATAGCATTGATTTTAAATACTAGTATTTATAATCAATGGTAGTAGATACATATGGATAGGACATAGGACACATTCCGGGCTTATGTTCGGTTCCGGTGGAAGAGAGATTGCCTATGATGGACACACGGTTGTTGGACGTATTCGGGTTGAAAAGAAACTCGAAATAACGAGATTCTCGGCGAATATACGCGAGAAACCCGTAAACGTCGTTATTATAGTTTATTATTATTATCTACCCGTGGCCGCGATCTCCACAGAAAATCGTAATCATGTCTGTCGTACGCACATCACACACAAATACACGATATACTTATAGCTACTTACAAATGCATTAGATTTTACACGTGTGTTTCTGCGTATATAAAACAGACGTTCGCTTTCACCACATCAATCGCCGGCCGTGTACGGTCTCAATATTATAAATACATAGTTTTCACGTCCCCCTGAGGCGAGTGTGAAAAGAAATAATAATCGGCAACGGAATTCTCGTGTCGCCCGTCGTGAAATCGCAGAGGTACCAGCAGTTTCGTTGAGAGGGGTTAATTCTTTCCAATTATTAGAAAATAAGCAAAAAGGTTCTCAACTATAGTACAAATATTTTTGATAAACCAATCAAATTTAAAAAATACTAGGTATTCAAAATAAATAATAATGGAATATTTTGGATGATAGAAATTGATTACAGCATTATATAGAACCAAACTCTATCTATTTTTTAAAAAGATATCTATATACAACTGTATTACTTACAGCATAATGCAGGCATGATAATTATTAAATGTATAGTACTTATGCATAATAATAATCATTATTTTTATAGAATATAGGCCAAGAATGCAGAATCCCATCTACACGATCTGTATAATATATATATTGTTAGGATTATTACGGAGAATTATCTGAATCTAAACTGTACACTCCTCTTTCAGTTGCAATTTTTTTTTTAGTTATAGATATAATAATGAACCAAAAAACCCGACTTGTAGATTTTTCATAGTGAGCTACTGTTTTAACTTATTTTTTTTTTTTTGATAGGTAGATGGTACAGAAGCTATTGGTTAACTCGAGTCGAACCATTTCGAGCGCGCTCGGCAGGCGTAGCGGCCCCCGTGACGAACAATAAACCGCGAAACTGCAATAAACACCCGCCGCCGACTATAAGGACAACCACCTACACGGGTGTACCATATTATAAAATCCACTCGACCGCGCACACACGCAAACGCCGAACACTGGTGGTCTTTAGCACACGACACCTTAAACGAGCCTCAACGCCGTAATTATTGAATATCACAAACGTGTTTTTGTATTCTTGTTATTATTATATTTAGTTTCTTGTCCCCGACTTCGAGCAAAACATTACACACGACAATATAATTGTTATAATGGGTATCTCTACCTATAGAATTTTATTAAAATTGATTACAACTTTTAAACTTATAACTGATAAGAATAATGATTCATGACATATTGTCTGCTTTCTGGTAAGTAGACTTCTGGTAGTAGACAGGTTGGAACAGAAAGAAACTATATTATGCTACGTCATGTGACTCATGTCTACATAGATAGTAGCCGGTAGCCAGTGGGGACTATAAACAAACGTTTCCCCTATTGCTGAATAATGTACATGATAAAATATGTATAGAGCTAAATGAGGGGAAAAAATGAAATTTAGCACGACCATATATTGTAGGTTACTAAATGCATACTTTTCTTTGTAAAATAATGTAAATTATAAACAATTTTTTTTATTATTTCGAGTATTTTTACTTATACTATGTATATAAATAATTATGTGTAGGCGTTCTATGCATAATATAATATTATATAGTATGTACACGTATTTTTCGGGGTGGTAAAAATATGGTGAAAACTAAGAAAATCATTAAGCAGAGAAATCTGTATGCTCGGTATAGATTCAACGTAAATCTATATATATATAAACATAATACACCATATTTTACTAGAGCATCGCACACGTCTTCGGCATTTAAAATAGATTTTCGGTTAAACGGTCCAGTCTACTCTTTAGTTATATTTGCCAAAATATCCATCAGCAAACCAATAATATATTATAAGAAGTACGTGGTTAGGTATGTGTAACTGTATATAAGTACCTATATTGTTATTTTTTCGTGCACTATCTATTCTGAAATTCCCATGAAAAAAACATCACTTTTATGACTTTTTCGCATAACCGATAATCAATATTGTACTATTACCATTATTCTATGTACATAATATACGTGGTAATAAAATAAAAATGATAAAATGTTAGGTAAAAGAAATAAAATATTATTATAAAGCAGCACGTTTATTCCATCTAGAGCGCAAAACAACAGATAAACATTACCAACGTTAAAAGTTTATAATATCGACACTGGTTATTATTGTAGTTTTAATACAACCAGCTGAAAAATAATGAATACAATTTTTTTGTTAAGATATTACGAAATTGTGAATTAGAATATTAATACTTCACTGAAAAAAAATTCCAGGAAGAAAGTCTCTTTTTTGTTTTTAAATAATACTTTTCATGTTTATTTTTCAAGTTGTTAAGCATTAGTATATCTATTAAAAATAGTGTATATACCTAACATAAAATATTAAAATTTAAAAAATATAGTCTGTTTTTCTGTCTGGTCCTACTTAATAATATTAAACCTACAGAAAATAAGATGACTAATAAATATGTGTTACTATATAAATAATATTACTATTGGTAAAACACACAAAGAATATAGGTACAATATTCCAATACAAATGATGATTGTATCAAGGACGTAACTAGAAGCTTTTTTTTTTTTTTAACTAATACGTTTTTTTTTTTATGATATCATATTCAATGACTGGTATTCAAAATAATAATATATTATCATTAAAATACTTGAACAATATAGGTAATACTATAATGGTGACTTCCTTACAATATGATATAATATTGCTTCTCATGGATTGAAATTCAAATAGAATAATAGTGAAAGGATGATTATTATTTCATTAAACTAAGGTCAATAAGTAAATTAGAATTTTTTTTTTACTATTGCCTATTAAGTCGAGTTACAGTGTGACCTACCAAAGTCCAAATTATATGTACAATTAAATGTATAAAACAATTTTTGACAGTTGATTAATAATATATTTACTTGAAAACATCTTTCCTGAACATACAAAAATGGAAATATAGCCTTCAACTTGCTACTTATGGGCAACATGTGTAAGGTATTTAAATAATGTTTTCAATTGTTAAAAAAAAAACTACATGACAATTTATTTATTATTTCCTTGTAGGTAGAAGACGTGATTTGGCTGAGCCAAACTGTTAAATAAAAATAGAGACAAGATAATCTACATATAAAAAGTGATTTTTACAAATATTTTAATATTTTAACTCTTATTATAAAACAACCAACAAATATGGAACAATATTACTACTTCAATATAGAATAAATAAACCATAGAAAACACTTATTATGAATATCAATTGTCAACGTTAGTTTATCAATAGAATGCACACATATTTATTAAGAAGCTTAAATAAATTATTGCAAAATAAAAATATTATAGTCATTGTTTAACTATAATAGAACAATCGAAGATTTTTGAAAGAAATTTTAAAATTTAATAAAGTTAATAATTAACCCTTTTTTTTAGTTTACAATATATTTCAAGTTCATTAATCTAAAACAAGAAAAAGTCTTCCTATTTTTGATACATAAAATTATGAGATAGGTACCTACCTACATTTAAATTTTATCTAATTAATTATAAAAACTCAAAGGATAAAGATAAGAGTTTAAAAAAAAATTATAGGTTGGTAATCAATTAGTAAGTAATTGCATATATTTTTAATATAATTTTATAAAGTTATAAAGAAACAAATATAGAAAAGTATGAATTTTAAATAACTAGATTGAATATAACCAAATTAAAAATATGGACACATTTTTTTCTTATGTTATATTGATTAATTAATTTACTTTGTAATTTAGATAAATATTTTGATAAAATTAGTATTTAATTAAGTGAGAAAATATAAAAAAAACTTAACGAGAACTACTCTATTTGTTCCATGTTCTACTAATTATGTTTTTGGGCTCTATCTATAAATATTAATAATTTAATTCAGAACCTAATAAAATTTCTATAAATAGGGACATGTGCCAGTAGAACTTCACGTCTATACAACACATAGGTTGCATATAAGAGTTAAATATATATCTATGTTTTGTTAACTTGGCCATTTATATATTCATAGAAACTAAAACAATAACAGTATACTTTTTTAATTTGATAAAATATTCATGGATTGAATATTATTAGTACAATATTTTAGCAATGCATTTATTTGTAACTATCAATAAGTACCTATGGTTTTTGGGAATTCATTTAGGAATTTATTGATAAATTATTTTTAAATACAACTTAGATAAGCAAAATAAGTAAATTTTCAACAAACTTATACATATAAATATATGTTGATATACCATTACCATCAAAAAATAAATAATTATACTTCAAACTTATAAATTTGAATGTGGAAATATAAACATTTATTTCAACAAAACCTAATTGAAAATTATTTACAGGTAAATACTATATTTAAAATTCATATTTTTTTATTTTTTCCATGAATTATTTATTAATTTTAAACTCAAACAATATTATATAATTGTACCTCCAGTGACAAAACAAAAAATTCTACAATGAAGCTATTGCTTCTCAATTTTTAAATATTTAGGGGTTGGTGGGTGCTCAAAATGAAAGTGAAAAATAATTACTAAATACTAATAGTAAATAGTAATAATAATAATAATAATACGAATAGCAGTGGTGCGATGTTTTAATTATGTGGTTAGACAATTTCATAACTTTGTGGCCCCAATATCTTAATTGTTTATTATAGAGGTAGCTTTATATATGTTTAGGTAACTCAAATCGTGGCTTGTACTATACTTATGCTTATAATAAAGTTAAGTTGTAAATAAAAAATGGCCACATTGTTGAAAAAAGCGGTAAAGCCATGCCTCGACATTAACATAGACTTCGGCACCACTGATGAATAGTACTTGTTTATTATAATTTTTTTGTGGATGGGTGGTGGGTCAATTTTAGGTTAGTTTTGCTACTGTGATGTCTATAATTTGTCATATTTAATTATAATACTTAATTCATGGTAAAAATTAAAAAATGTATTTGAAATATAAATATATATAAATAATTTTCAATAAGGTGTTGATAAAAATAAATTTTTAAATTTAAATTTAAAATTTCAATATTAGGTATCTACAAAAATGAGTTAAGCGAGTAATAACTAATACATTTTAATATGTACAGTATTTATATAAAAATAAATAAGTTGAACAGATATGAACACATTTTTCTTTATAAAATTAGTTATTTTCAAATTTGCTCAATATAATGAAACAAGTGGTAAAAATAAAGTATGAATTTACTATATATTAATGTTTTATTTTATTTATATACAATATTACCCTCAACGAACTGTAAATAGATAAACTGTATAAAATCATGATAAAATAGATTAATTTAATTTAGGTAGGTACCTAACTAAAATCCAATTTTAGATGCCCTTGTGGGTCAACAGCAAGACATCAATGTAGTGTCACTAACATCAAACTATAGCAACCGTTACAGCAACTATTCGTAAAACAGTATCTAAGAAGACCCACAATGCACAGAGCAACCACCAAATTTATTGACCAAACGAGAGAAAATGCCAATTTATACCCTATGGTAATTATTGTCTTGTATGTGTTTGTATAACATATATCTACAAAGCAATAACTAAACGCTTAAACAAAATAAACAGATTAAACAAAACTTACCTCTGTGTAGCTCAAAATTTCACGAATTGAATACAAGCGATTGTATCGTATTTATTCTTCGATGAAAAAACAATTACTTAACAAAAACTATTTAATAAGAAAACAATTTTGTAATTAATGTCAATTTCGACTGTTTGATTCACTTCTTGTTGCCCCGAGTACCGAGATAATGAACACCTCTCAGATAGTGAGCACAATAAAACATATGTTCACGTACTGTGGTACTACAACTTTACTACTCTGTACTCACACCAGCGTTTTGCCGATCCGAACAATGGTACAAATGAAGTGAGGTACGGTTTATACCATGTGGTTTTGTTCCAAAGATGTTCTAAACATTTTCCCTCGCTCTGGTTCGCCTTTTAAATATAACATGCCGAATAATATTACTACACCTGCTGCTGCTATAACTAAGTAATAAATGTCCTAAAAAGTTGTACAAGGCGTAAATATAAAATGCAAACATGCCTATAAAATCACAAAAACTATACTATTCAAATTAATTTAATATTCACTATTGTTCAATAACCAACATATTTGTTTTAAATGCATTCAAATTTCCAACAATTAAATTAATTATTATATTATATATTATAATTTATAACTTATAATATACTAGTATTTTACAACGTACATTATTCAGTTATATATAATGATTCATCACCCTAAAAAGTTGTAGACAACTTAAAGCAAGCCATAAAAATATAACAAGTTGCCACTCTTAAATAATCTTGATTTTAATCTAAATAATGCCTCATTTTAGAATATGAAATTGACGATTTTCTTGATAAACTTAATGACTTAATATAGCCTGATGATATTTCTCAAACATTTTTTAAATCATTCAAGAAGCCCTTAAGAAAACCATTTGATTATTTATACATTTGTCGGTTGCTAGTGGAATCTTCCTTGAATTGTTGGAAAAAAATCTTTTATTACATAAATTTATAAATAATGCACGCGGACCAATATTAAAATTAATAATATCAATACGAGTATATAATACTATATATAAATTATACCTACTATTTTATACTTTGAAGCTACAAAATACTAAAACACTTCTAAACTTATAATAGTTATTATTATTTACTGTCAAATTGTCTAATAACTAATAGCCCATTCCTTCGTGATTTTCGATCGAAGACTATTATGGGGATAGTATCTTAACTCACCAATCCTTTATATGTTATTAAAATATGTTTTCGTACCTACTCCTGATGAGATTAAAGTTCCGTCCTGTATTCCTCAGTGTGAACATTCAATAATTTAGGTCCTTTTTTGTTTTTAATCTATATAATATCACTGATCTACCTCAATTATTTTAAAATTCTATAATTATTTTTTCTTACACCAATGATGCTATAAATTGTTCAATAATCCAATTCATACGCACTTGTAGACTCGGAACTTTTGAAGAATAATTTAGGTCCAGTTTTTGCTTGGTATACCATAACTGTAATGACCCACTTACTTCTAAACATTATTAAATGCAAATATATATTTCCAATACTAATAAATAAATAATAGTATGTTTTCCAAATAGTATTTATTTAGTCATTACAAAATTCTTGTTTTTTTAAAAATTAAATAGTATATTGTAATATTAATTATGTCTTCAAAATCCCATACTAGGTAGTCATTGCTTATTAGTCAGTAGAAATATAATTTTATATTATAATAGAAATTATGTTATTCTTCAAACATTTATATGATCTTGTGAAAATTAGTTACCAAACTAATCGTATTACAAAATCAAAGTTTTGTTAATTTGGTACTATTTAAAAAATATTTTGTTTACCAAAAATTACCAATCATTAATCATTAACCAACAATAATTATTTAACAAAAGTAAGATGTATTTTTTCCAGCTAAGCAAGCTATAAATCATAAATTCATGAATAAAAATTGTCAGACCTGTAACTGTAGTATAGTCGTGTAGACAATTTAAGACACTTAAAATTGAAAATTGTAAATCAGCTTCATTCGGTGACGTGCCGAGACATGCAAGTGGTTTAGAAATGAGTATGTACAACTAGAAAATTCCCTCATAAACCCAAAATGTTGCCAAAAATATCATTGTTCGTTTAAATTGCTTAATGGAGAAGGAGCAGGTTTACACAATATTTTTATAATAATAATAATTCCTATATTATGTTCATTCAGGCACGGATCCAGAGCAATGATCTGGGGTGAGGGGCCCAATAATTATTTTACAACACAAATACAATTACAATATTCACTTTGTTCTTGCTTTAATTTTTCTTCCCAATACAGGGGCGGCTCCAGAGCCTAGGTTAGGGGGGGGCCAAGTTATAATTTCACAAAATTTTATAACAAAAAGAAAACAACAATTTTTACAACACAAATTCAAGACGTCTATTTTTTAAATTAAAATGTAAACAGTAAAATATTTATATTAATATAGTTTATTTATAGCCTTATTGGTTCTTCGTAAGAATAGATATCAGCCAGCAGGTACATCGTATACACCGTCGTAAGCTCTATGGCTCATATTATAGTCCATATTATGACAATATTATAATATGCATTTTTTGTTAACAATATAATTTTTTTATAAATACGGGCTTGGGGGGGCCGCGGCCCCTAGGGCCCCCCCCCCTGGAGCCGCCCCTGTCCCAATATTAGTATAATCTTAATATAATAAATCAATTAATGATTAGGTATTAAATAACAAGATCCAACCGTCTTTTCATATTGTCATTTTTTCCAAAATGGTCAATTATAAGGTCAATATTATTGTAAATTTCCCTATGAAAATTAGAGAAATAATATGTCTGGGGGGCCTATCCCGCCTCGACCCGTCCCTTGGAATACGTACATGCTTAAATTATACTCATACACCTATGAATTAAAAGTTTTGAATTTCTTTTAAACCAGCGTTTTCCGAATTCTGGTTCTAGGAAGAAGTCCTTGTGTATATACTGAAGGGGGTCCGTAAATTATTATTATTAATTATTGTTAGGTTACTTTGATTACGGGCGCAATTATTTTTACTATGCTCTAAGGGATCAGGTGGAGGAAAAGTTTGGGAAACGCTGTCCTAAATAATAATGCTCCCGTTTGACGAATGCCTATATTGACTATAACTATATTTTTATAGTCGACTATTAAAATATAACACCGGCCCGTTACATAACAATATGAAAACGTTTTATGTTGTCAAGATTGCTCAACGTTAGGTACCCAATAATTAAATATAAATTATAGAAATATAATATTATTATTTATTGCTATAATTGTAGTGGTGAGTGCCGAGTGGTTTCGATTTTCGAGTATTATATTCAAATATTTGTATAGGTATTCTTACTCTATGGTATAAACACTTCTACCACGAACTAAGATATACAGGTTAGATATATAGGTATATCTTAGTTCGTGACTTCTACATCATTTGCAAGATAATGGCAGCGCCATCTTTACACATCGTCTCAATTCCACATACGTAAGAACCACTTTGCACAGTCTACGCACACGATTGACGTTAGATTTTTATCGCTAGATGACGCTGCCGTATACAATTTAAGTTTTATCAGATGTTTTTCATCATATTATATCCGACTTACGAGTTCCGAACTAGCGATGGTGCGATACCGTTACTCGTTAGTCATTAATTAATTACCTAATTAGCCGAACTCAACCAAACACAACTATACGCATCTCAATCAAATACTGTGCCTGAGAACAGTATTTTTCAAAACTATATTGAATAATAATATAATTTTATATTTATATTTCCTGCCACGTTTAAGGCGTTTCGAAATAGTATGATAAAAATTAATATACATTTCTATTATGTTTATTTAAATCAATATCGTATCGATTTTTATACCATAACTTATGCCTAATCAACAATTTATTATTAAATTTATTAATAATGTCATAAATTATTGTAATAACACGTCGAGATGGGCAAAATTGAGACGAGTATGGGTTAGGTATGTTGTATATGTACTCAAATGGTCACTGTAAGTCTGTACGGCTCCTTAGAAAAATCCCAGTAAAAATAAGTCACCTAAGTGGAAAAAAAACAATCCTCAGTATGAAAAATCAATTTTTATAGTAAGGTAATGATAATTAGGTATATCTTAATAATAAAATAAAATATATGATAGGTATTATAATATTTCTATTACTATATATAATAGCCAATAGGTATTGCATGAATTGTTTACGTTTAATTAAATTTAACGTGGCCATATATAGCGTTATTTCCTGTCATGCCTATAAGGAATTGATTTAATATTGCATTATAATTTATAATGACATTGTCTGTAGGTACCTACATTTAATAATGTTGTGTTTGTTTTATTATTTGTAAATTTATTATATTTTAAAACATCATTGAATCA
Source organism: Nasonovia ribisnigri (assembly GCA_027563435.1). Classification (NCBI taxonomy): domain Eukaryota; kingdom Metazoa; phylum Arthropoda; class Insecta; order Hemiptera; family Aphididae; genus Nasonovia; species Nasonovia ribisnigri. The sequence continues at coordinate 76,887 of JANEHU010000652.1, forward strand.
TCATCCACATCCAAATAGGTTTCTCATTATTTTGACTATTATTCTAAGCAAAGGAACTTTTTGGCATCGGCGACGCTGCCGGAACTGCTTAAACATTACGTCAACAGCGCCATCGTTTATTAATTTTTTTTTCAATTTATACATAAAAACGATATATTACAACTACATACCATTTATAACAACTATACAATTTATATTTATACTTTTTTAAAGACAATTTATCATTTGGTTTCCATACACTCTGGCAGTCTGGCTGCCAAGGACTACTTTCCATAGCGATTGCTATAGTACCTATATTTATGTAGATCTTTGGCAGCCCCAGCGCGTACAGTAGATTGGACGTGCTAGTGAGCGGAGGAAAGATAAGGAGGAATGTAGGTGCATTGTGCATATTAAGTCCAAATCGTCAAAATTCAACTGACAAAATTATGACAATTTTGTGATTTTTGTAAAATATAATTTAATTGTATTATTTGACTTAGATATTATTATTATTATTAATATAATAATTTTATTTCGGACTTCTTGGAGGAGGATTTGTAAGGTAGTCCTTTTGATCGTCCGCACTGTCCTGAACAGACTCTCGTTAGTAATAATATTTCTGTTTTATATCCTAACCTAACCTAACCTATAGGAAATCATTTAACTCTTAGCTCAAGAGTTTATAACTAATACATAAATATAAATATTTATTGTTTTTACTAGAGTTAAGGTTTCGGCAACTGAGGTCATTAGCCTGAGGTAGGTACTGTAGATTTTAACACTTGTTTGTATGCTTGGCAAGGATTTGTTGCTAAAATTCCCGGGGGGTCACCCATCCGGAAGCTACCAACACTAGCCGATGCGTACACTCAGAGCGTTTCCTAGTTTCGAGCGGCCCCGCACCACTATATTATTTTTATTGACGACAGTCCCTCGACGTCTTGGCCTAGTGAGGCGATACGTACACTCAGAGCGTTTCCTAGTTTCGAGCGTGGCCCCGCACCATTAAATTTTTTTTATAGACTCTTTTCGATAAATGTTAGATACTCAATCAAGTCTTCCGATTTAGGAAAACTAAAGATTAACATTTTGCAGACGACATAATTTGAAAGAGAGTCTGTGTGAACTCTGCAGAAACAAAATATTGTCATTATTAATACTGTTCATCAACTTTAATAAGTCAATTACCTAAGTCAATAATAATAATAATCCTTACCCATAGGACTAAAAATATTATAGGTTGACGAAAATTTTAATGACTGAAAAAAGACTTGTTTCATAAGAAAGTTCATTGCCTCCCCATATAGTACTTCTCACTAATATTAATGATTTAGATTAGTGTACCTAATACTACAAATAGTTGCTTCCAATCACTAACACCATTTTTATAAAAATAAATAAATAAATCAATATGGACATTACCTATGTAAAATATATTAGAATTAAGCAAATGTATTGAAACTTAATTCATTATATACTGATTCGTGATTAGGTACCTTATTATTATTATTGACTAGGTACCTATTATATTATGGTTTTTATTTCTACAAAACACAATATATGTATTTTATAAATAACAATATATTATAAGTTCATGAGTAAAAATCTTTCGTTTTAATAAACAATATAAAAATTGGAATAACTAATAATATAGGTACTTACGTAGGTTATTGCAATAAATAAACAAAAAGCTGAATTTGTTCAAATAAAAATGTTTGCGTGTACCTCCTATGTGTAAGCTGAAATTCTTAATATATTATGAATACCTAATAACTATTAAACTAATTATTAGTCTCTTAATTACTTATTAGTTATTACCAAGTAAATTAACTAAAATAAGTTTATATGGTATGACTATATCAAAATAATCAGTAGAACCAAATTGTATTATAATTATTTAAATTTACATATTTTTGCTATAGATATACAGATAAGGAAGTGGAAGATTTTTAAAAACTTTTTATGAATTATGCTATAGTATCTTAATCATTAATATCATGCATAATGTTTTGTGCATTCCTTACAATTATGTGTTCTGAGTAGTTTAAAAATGCACTCATAGCCAATTGTGTAACTCAAGCTACAAAGGTAATTTTAAAATAAAATATTCTTAATAGTTAATTTTTAGAAAAATATACCAAGACTTAGAATTTAAAATGTTACACTGATGAGTTATACTTCAATTTTGTATCATTCTAAATGTAGGTTTGTGCTCTTAATCTTGCCAAGACAGGGCTACACTTGCATTACAGAAGAAAGACCTCAACTTGTGAAATTTTTATGTTTATTGTTAAAATCTATACATGGATCAACTGCAGATGGTTCAATACTAGCCAAGTCCATAAAAACAACTTGGTGAAAGAAATTAAAGAAAAATATTTGGAAAATAGCAAATTCTAAGTGGATATACGTATTTTTTGTAAAACGAGAATACGAGAATGTATTGTAAGGTACACAATTTAGGACAATAAAAAATGTAATTAAATTAAACAATTTATAAAAGAAAAAAAGAAAAAAAGAAAATATTTTAAATCAAATCTTTTTTTTAAATTTAAACAAATGTATACCCATCTTGGTAAATATTATAATATATAATAGTGTAAAATATTAACATAATACTTTATATATGATACAGATATAATAGTATAATGTACGTTGATTGGTAATCTTATAAAAGTTATTGTGTAGGTATCAGACATTTTAACGAAAACACACCTTCAAATGCTTCAATAAATGCCTAGTTTCACATTTTCACTCAGAATCTTAATAATTATGGTACCTATAATACACCAGTATACCAGTATACTTAACATACTTATACGAATCTATTCATAATCTTACCGTTATTTAGAGTAATGTCTATACCTACTGGCTACTCCGTGCCCTGAGATGGTCGGCCGTGCTCCCCCCAAATAACAAATGTCAGAATAATATTATTTATCACTGTGGTAATTAATTTTGTTTTTATTTTTGTCAGCGTCGTCACTCGTCGCCGTGCCTCGACGATAACGTTCATATTTATTATTGATAATATACGTTTGTATTTAATGTTTATAATTAGTCTGTATCTATAGTCTATAATATATATGTACAGGCAAACTGTCGACAGGCAAAAGCCGAGTAGAGCTACGCGCTCTAATAATAGAATGACGATTAATTATTTTATGCCATATATGATTTTATTTTTTGTTTTTCATTCCTTCGAACGTCACCACATCATAAACAAATTATGTGAAAAAAAATATTTTCTTAACTTCTAACATCCCACAAAAAAATTAAGCCTACTAAAATTTTACTCCGGTGATCAATCCCCCCCCCTAGTTCCGTCTCTGATGACCATTCTAAGCATATACTAATTTGATTAATTTTAACGCTGGGTATTTTTTTTAAAAATGTATTTATGTTATTATTTATTAATTGTTCATACCATTTCATAAGCATAAAAGTCGTTAAACATATTTCAACTTTTTGTTGCAAGATAGAGCTACTCAACGTCGGTGACCGAGAAAACAATAGATCTAAGGTTAATAAAGTCACAGCAATTTGTTAATATTTAGAGTTTGGACATTTATAACTATTTCTAAAAAGAGAGTTTTCGAAATCGGAGTGACAGATGAGTGTAATGTGATTTGTGAATAGTATGAATTCATCATCCATCAAAAAAAAAAAAAAATTATTAAAATCTGACTATTTCACGAGATGAGTTTTTCCTGTGAAACAAATTTATTGCTTTACTAAAACCAAAATACTAAAAACATGAGTACAGTGAGTACACCGAATGTCTATAGTGATTTTTTTCCACTATGAATTATAGCTTGCTGATGAGTGATGACTATCTGATTAATAATTAACTATACATTAAAAGTATTATTTATGACTATGGTTAGCTGATAATGAATATGAATGACCATAGTAAATTTACAGTGATTATTTTTCAATTCTATGTTGTCGCGAAATATATGCTAGTCGCGAGACCTTGTCGTATTGTAATCAGTGCGGACGTATACGTACTACGTTTTACGTCCGTGGTAATCAATAATCACTAATCACTGTAATTTTTATACTATACGTTATATTGCATGAAGATTGAAGACTAACATATTGTACTATAATAACTTCACAAAATTGGTTCTATTGAATACCAATTTACAATAAACAGGTATGTGCCTATGAGTCTATGACGTTGAAATTTTCTTGGTACACTTGTACACGTCTTGTATAGTTGTATACCTTTACTTTTGAGACATCACAATGACGCAATGTCACAACATAATTTCAAATTCTAAAATTTTTTAATACTGCTTAAGTGTCTTGTAGTCTCTAGAGATACAATATTCTGTTTTTAAAATGAGAACTCCCCAACATTTTAACGTATCAGACCTACATTGGAAATTGACATTAGTGACTTCATGAACACTGACTTGCACCGTTCATTAAAACCAACCACGATAGTCGATAAGAGTATTGAGCAATAACCATATAAATTTTTATAGTATAAAATAACATTACGCCAGGCATCAATATAGCAATGAGTTACGCCCGCGCAGCCAGCAAGGCAGCAACTAAAATAGTTATAGGTATTCCAAGAATACTACCTACAGGCTATAACAAAATAAAAGATTATAACAAATATATGATATATTATTTAATAATTTATAGCTATTATTAAGATAGATACATTCAAATTTGTAAAAAAAAAAAAATGTAATAAAACCAATTTATATGTCCGTATTCTAAGTGGGTAGACGTTGTCTCATTGTCTCTTATGATCAGTGGCAGTGGTGTATTTAGGAATTTTTCATTGAGGGGGTCCAGCTAATTTTTCAAACACATTTAAGGGGGGGGGCTCCGCTACAGAAAATATTAATAAATATATTCCATGTTTATAGACAGGTATTTATGGGGCCAATGGTGAGGTCCGGATCCCATGTCCCCCATAAATACGCCACTGATCAGTGCCGTGGCCAGGGGGGTTTTGGGTGTGTAATCCCTACCAATTGACATTTTTGTTCCTAATAAATGTATTATTTATATCCAAAAACTGTAAACAACTTGGTTTAATTCATACTTAAACACCCCCATTTCATAATCCTGGCTACGCCACTGATTAAAAAGATTAAAGAGTATAAAGTTAATAAAATAAAATGTTTAGGATAATAATATGTGAATCATGTTATTTATATTTAAATTAATATTTAATTAATTAATAAATAAGTTTTTACTATCTAAGTATATTGAAAAATGTATATCTAATAATATAACAACTATTAATTATTGATTTGTAGTACAAAACAGTGATTCATAAAATAAAAACGATGTTATGTAATCTTTTAAAAATGTAAAATTGCTCCCCTGATAAGTTGAGTATTTGGATTTTTCACATGGGTTCGTTTACCAGATTTTAGCTTTCAACCACAGAATTATAGAAATTAGTCGTGCTAGGTACGAATGTCCGATGAACTATGAAAATCAAACATTTAAAAAAATTGAATCTTCATCGTGCTCGTTGGGTCGTTACACACTACAACGTAAACCAAGTACCAACGTGGCTCCATAGGATGGGCTATTTGTGGAGAAGTTAATTATAAAATTTCTCATGTCGTAATATCTCCGCTGGGAGGCCTCTGCAGTCTGTCAAATATGCCTTTTTATTTGTATTTTATTTTAACTTAGCTTGTACAATCAATTGTTCTTATTGTTCTTATTTTTGAAACAGATTGAATAAAAAAAACTTACAAACCAAAAAAAAAAAAAATATAAAATAATCCACGTAGAATATATATTATATATTATATTTATAGCGACTATTGAGTACTGACTAGATATTAGTGAGTAAGAAAACATGTTTCACGTAATCACGTATAGTAATAGTACATTAGTACTATACATATACTAGCTAGTAGTTGAACCCATTAAAAAACTCCAAACTTGAACGTGTATGGTCGACGCAGTGCGTGTCTACGCTGAGAGGTCATGGAACAAGAATAATAATAACATACCATTATCATATTTTGTTCGTGCAGCCATCAAAACGAAAACACTCGAAATTTAGTTACCAACGACTAACGAGTAACCAACTTAGTGACTAATATTTATTTTGAGTTTATGACTTATGACTAGTAAATACTAAATAGTGACGTCAGTGACGACTAACGAAAAACGTAAAAGGTTACACATTCGTCACTTCGTGTATCTCAGTGGCTCACTTGGATCAGTCGTCATCCATCAGTCGGCTGGAATTGTCTGCGTCCCGTGCGTTACATTTATTAATTATTACTTCGCTTTCCGTTCCCCCGTAACACGATGATTTCATTTGAAGTCGATGAAGTTTTGTTCAGAACGTACGTGTTCTACACGGCCGTATTAGTACTGAAAGTACTGTCAATGGCCCCACTTACGGCCAGACAACGTTTCGCGAAAATGGTAATTGAAATAATAATAATATTATGTAAAATATGATAAACCATACTATTTACACATTACACAGTCATAGCCTATAGTTGTTGGATATTTAACATTAAATCAATACTACAAGTATTACAAAGTAACATTCCATGTGCTGATGTAGGTACTATATTATAGTTACTTGCTCACTTGGCGGTGGTGATGGACATACGAAGCATACCATCCGTTGTTTATATTATTATGTACCCACCATTACACTACAGTATTTTTCTTAGAGATATTAAGGATATATGTACCACTTACATTACATGTTATTACCTATATTGTAACGATTAAAATTTAAATTAATTAAGAAAAAGAAATGCTTAATGCATAATATCATTGTACCTATATTTGTGTAAGTAATAAGTAGTAGACTATATACAAGTATAGGTATTTTCTACTTTTTTGTTACCTAAGATTGAAATTTTTTATTTCTGATTTATCAGAACTAAATACTTACTTTCTACCTATTTCAAAATTTATAATGAAATTATATACAAATCTACATTGAGTAGGTACTTCACAAATTGAGTATTTTAACGTTTTTTTTTTCAACAAATAATGAAATGTTAATACTTTTGTTGATTTATAGTAGTATTTATATTAATATATTATTAACTATTTGTTTAAAAATATCAACTTTATTTCCTCACAATAAACAATGACATTTTGTTATGTTAGTGGTTAGTCTGTAAAATGTTGGGCAAAATAATTTTGATTTCTTTAAAAAAATGGATAGTAAATAGTGTTAAATACATGCCTCAATTAGTGTATTAAGTATAATTTAGGAACATGCTAAAAGTATTAGTTATTATATCTCATACTTACCCATAATAACATATGGACGACTATGGATTTAAAATGTCAGACTTTAATATCATTTTTTAATATTATATAACTTCTAATTATAGGAACATTCTTATTGACGGTTTTCATTATAAAAGTTTGACCATTGATTTTAGATTATTTAATTTAGTTTATAAAACACTTTTGTTCAGTCTTTTAAATTTTAAGTTTCATTGATAATTTAGAGTATTTTTTATTTATCCTTTTATTAACATGCAAAAGATAATGTATGGATTTTACGAAGAATTTTATAACCAAATGAATGTGTATATGTAATCTGTTCATTCAGTAATAATCAGTCAACACATAGTTGTCGAATACCATTCACATTATGCTAATTTATTTAATAGTTTAATGCCTATATGGCTGTATAAATTTGTAGTTATATACTTGGTTATGCATAATTTAAAAAAAACATTTTGATATAGGTATAATTTGATTAAATATTTAAAATAGATATTCATAGAATAATTGAAACTAACTATGTATAATAATAACTAATTATTTTGTTTGATAGGTATTTGCTAACCCTGAAGATGCAAAAATGAATCCAAAATCTAAAGTGAAGTATGATGATGCTGATATTGAAAGAGTCAGAAGGTATATTATTTTAAATGTTATATATTACTTATATAGATGTATACTTAAAATCAATTTTTTTTTTTTTGCAGGGCTCATCTTAATGATTTAGAAAATATTCCACTGTTTATTATTGTATGTTTTGGGTACTTATTAACGAATCCAAATGTATTTATTGCTACCAATTTAATAAGATTGTTTGTTGCAAGTAGAATAATTCATACAATAGTTTATGCTGTGGTCGTTTTACCACAACCGGCTAGAGGTTTATCGTGGTTTGCTGGATATGCAACGACCGTGTATATGGCTGTTCAAGTTATTTTAAATTTTATTTAATATTATTGTAGAAGAAATATATAAAAGCTCAATATTTTATTATTAATCTTTTATTGTTTTCATTTGTATAATATCCCACACCCCTACAACTAATGCAAGTTACAAATCATACAATTCATAATGTAAATTTTCTATTTTTATTGTGAAATGTTATTTCATTTTTCAATAATTATAATAATACCATGATAATCAGATAATGTATTTAATTATTTGAATTTGTTAAAAACCATACTGATTTTATATTTTATATCTATTCCATTGCTAAGTTTGTGCGTTATCTTAAGTATATGTTTGTTTGTCTAATAAGTGCTTTTATAATATTAGTTATTACTTATTATTAATATGAACAGCTCTTAAAGAGTTGATTTAAATTTTTGACAAATGCCATCATAATTCATAATACCCGCGTAGCTGCAGGACATATACCAAAAGGTACTATCCGCCACATAATTATGTTATATGTGACTATGCCTTTTACTAGGTTTAAATCAAGGGAGGATTAAGTAGACCAAAACACCAAGTAGAAAAAAAGATGGTAAGTGGGTATCGTTCTGCTGCACATTAGTGTCACTCTAATGGATGTGTTAAATACTTAAATTTGAATTCAATGATTTAAGATTATTGAATATATAAAATCTAAGTGATGACGGTCTGTCACTGTCAACCTATAATAATACTAAGTAGTACATTTGGTGATATTACTGTGATTAAAGTAATTAACTTTAATATTAGTAATACTTATACGCAATGGCTGAATTAATTTTTTCATCTAAAAATTGTATTGTGTGTATAAAACCTACCTAATTTATACTCAGCAAGTTTTATAATATGCTCATGACTCATGAGTCACTACTAATGTTTTTAAACTACAACGAAATAACTAAAACAATTATTTTTGGTTTTAATATGCAATTTTGTCCAAATTTGAACTTGTATAAACTGTATTATATATAAATTAACTATAGTTATGTACTTGTTAGGTTTGTTGGTTACAGAATGAATTATTTATGATAATCCTTGTTTTAAATTTTCAATACTTAGCTATAAAAATTAAAAAATTTTAATTTTATAAGTACAAAATAATTAGAAAATTTCAAGTTTTTACTAAATTTGTTATGCTTATGGATCTTTAATACTTCCCATCTGTTATTATAATTACTTTAAACAACCTTATATTAAAATATCAAGGTTTTTAACCCAACGAATACAATTTTATTGACATTTATAGTATTAAAAACTAAAAAAATTTTAAATGTCTGTGCGTCACAACTCGCGAGAGTTGGCGAAGAGAACCGCGTCAAAGCACCGGAACCCAAATTAATGTAGGTCATGTATAGTTAATAAATAATAATTAATATAAAATATATTGTTTATAAATTACAATCAATAAAGATTAAAGTGATTATGTAACTGATAATGAAACACGTTACGTATTTACGCGACTATTTAAAGATTTATTTCTAGTAAGTACCTTCTAAAGTCACTGTTATTATCACTCATATTGGCCATATTCAATATTGTATTCTTTTTGTTCGCAATAATTTGGGACTGGGATCCGTAAACATATTATTAAGGGGTATCAATACCGACCGTTTCTAAGGAGTTCCATATAGGCCATTTTCTATTAGCATACACGGTCGTATAAATGTGTGCGTAGTAGCACAGAATATAACAATAGTAGTAGGTAGTATGGTAGTAGGTACCTAAGTGATCATTACTATAATTCATTATTTATTTTCATAATTCATTATTCATTATTTATTATTTAGTGTGAGTGACTGTGTAATTTGTATGAAATAAATAGCGGAGCACTCCCGCACATGTCAGAAACGCAGCACCTTTACACACTATAATAATAACAATTTACAAATGCGAATTTTGATGAAACACTGAAACTTAGTTTCGTTTTTACAAATATAGCTTAGGTGACATTGCAGTACGGGCTGTCATATAGTATGCGGTCTACCGGCAAATGCGTTCTACCAGCCGCTGTAGGATGCGGTCTACCTGCGGTTTTTACCGGTTTTATTTTTAATAGATACACTTTAATCTTTTTCTATCTTTTAGATATACTTTATCTTAATTACATTATACACAGATAACAATACTTCAATATTTTGTAAAAGTATTGGCTCAATAGCTCAGTATGTCATTTATTGCGCGACACCATATTATATTTTATACACCCAATATGTTGGCAAAAGATTTTTATTCAATAATTAGTAGTGACGAATCAACCACAAATTTTTTAATTAGCAAAAAACTTGTGGCAAATAATGAAAATGCCGAATGTATTAAGTGTGGAAGTGCTATGAATTTATACCTACGTAAGGAGAGAGGTAAGGAAAGGAGAGTTTTACGTTGTAAGAGAAAGGGATGTCAAACAACACAAAGCTTAAGGTGAGAAAATTATTTTATTAATAATAATTATACTACTAATAATTATACTATTATATAGGAAAGATAATGCTTTTTGGACTTATATTGACAACAATGGTCGTCTAAATAGTGGACTAAGCCTCAGTCAACAGTTAGAACTAGTGTTCTACTGGACTCAAGGTTTATCCAATAAAACAATCATGTCCTTAACTGGAAGATCGTCCAACACCGTATGTGATTGGATGAATTTGTGTCGGGATATACCACTAAAAATGTTCGAAAAACGTAATAAATTTGGAGGACCTGATGTCATCATACAAGTCGACGAATGTTTGTTAAGAGGATCCAGAAAAAATCATAAAGGTATTTTATAATTATATAATTGAATACATAATAAAATACAATTTTAGAAATATTATAAATCATCATTATGTTGTTACAGGTCGATATCGACTTGCAGATTTGCCGAGTGAAAACATCGAAGACGAAAATGACGACCCTCTTGAAAATGGAAAAAGAAATTATGGTAGACGAATGGATGGTCCTTGGGTGTTTGGATTATGCGACGATAGTGAGGCACGATATTTTGTTGTCGAAAAGCGAGACAAGCAAACTCTGCAGGATATTATTAAAAGAGAGGTTGTATTGGGTTCTATTATACACTCTGATGGATGGCCAGCGTATAATGGGATCGCCCAATATGGTTTTACGCATAATACAGTTAACCACAGCGAAAATTTTGTTGATCCACTAACACAAGCTCACACTCAGAGGATCGAAAGTTTATGGAGACCATTACGCTTAAAAGTAGTTAAAAATATGTGTGGTACAAGTCCTGATCTCCTTCCAAGGTAAAATTATTATTATATGTAATTAATTAGTAAGTTATGTTTAATAAATTTAATGCAATATTATATTATACATATTATTGCAGGTATCTCATGGAAACATGGTGGCGAGGAATAAATAAATCAGATTTATTTAATGCATTTTTAAGAGATATGGCGGAAGTTTTTGTATAACGTATTATATTATATTTATTTATATTCATTGACAACAATTTTTAATTCATAATTATACTATAATATTATGATATTTTTAATTTATTTATTCGCGGTAGACCGCATACTATACTCGTAAATCGCCGGTAGACCGCATACTATACTCGTAAATTCACCGGTAGACCGCATACTATATGACAGCCGCAGTACGAACCACTTATTTTACAAATTGGAGAGAAGTTTATCTAGGCTTGTATAGGAGTCGATTTTATTTTGAATGTCCAATATTTAGCTCTAAAACTTGTAATATTTTACTTTTTGAATTTAAATTATTGAGTTTAGTAGTTGAGATATAAAAAAAACAACTATTTGACAGGCATAGATTAACTTCTCTTCTACAATATTGGTAATAGATGTATTTACTCAAACTGCTCAATGAATCATATAGATATTATTGGAAATATAAAAATTAATTTTCATAGAATTTTTCAATACCTTTTATACCCCTTAACACACAAAGGAGCCGCGGGCTGAAAAAGTTTGAATACCTCTGATATGGATGATTTATGTATCCGATAGACGGATCACGGCTATATTTTACTTAATAAGTACTTAATATGTAGTAAATATGTACCTAATGTACGACCATTGACAATCAACATATTAAGCCGGAAAGTACGTTAGTGTTAGTGCTGGTTTTAGATAAAAATATTTTACAACGCAAGACTATTTCTACTAACAAATCATTTTTAATTAACTTTTAAATGATTTAATACAATAAAAAGAAATAATTAAATTGTAAAAAAAGACTTAAAATTAATTTATGCTTTATATTTTCAATTTTGTGTTGGGACTTGGGATGAATGAGTAGTTCAAATTTACAAATAAAAATTTTTAAACTTTTATATACATATAACTGTTTACAACTTGTATTAAGTACCTAAAGTTAGAGTTCATCCAACAACTAGCGTACAATAGATTTTAGATTCTGAGTTATTTTACAATAAAATATGTTTATTTTTTTTGTTGGGTCTGTCATCCTCTTTTGGGGCAGTCCAACTGCTTCGATTTTCTTCAACAGTATTTTCTTCGATGGGAAAGTGAATCTAGTTGGTGCATTAAAGAGGTCAAAATTTAAATTTTTCTTCTGTTTTCAAAAGCGCCGGGAAAACAGAAGAAAAATTAACGAAAAATGGGAATTTTTCCACAAAACCAGTTTTTGAGAAAATTGATTTTGGTTTGTGGTGTAAGTGTAACTTTATAATAAATAACTGTAAATGCATGACATTTTGACTGAATGTTTATAATAGCATTTTCAAACACGATAAAATTTTCAAAATATTTTGATTTGTTTTAAACTGCTTAGGTATACGGACATAATAATCAGTTTCCAATATTCTTAGTTTTTTTCTATGAATGTCAATAAAATTGTATTTGTTGGGCAAAAAAGCGTGAAAAATTAATATAAGGCTCCTGATATATTGTTACAATAGTACCAATTATAGTAGTTAAAAAATATTCAAAATCTATTGTCACAATTTTTTTTATAAGCATTTAAAGTTTCAAATTTTGACAAAATACATAAAAATGACGAAAGTGTGCAATTTATTTTTTAAATGTTTTTATTTTTAAATCTAAGACTTCAACATTTAGTTCAAGATTCCTCATAAGTTTGCTGTAAAACAAAAACGAATGACCTTAGATACTTGACATTTACTCAATATGTTTATATTAGCATTTTCTATACGCGATAAAATATTTTGATTTGTTTTGAACTGTTTACGGACATATTCAGCTTACAATATTTTTAGTGTTTTTCTATGAATGTTGTCAGTACAAATTTTATTTATTGTTTTAAAAAACGTGAAAAATAGTTCCTGATATATATTATTACAATAGACAATAGTAGTTGAAAAATGTATCAAACTAAAAATTAAAAAATGATTTTGTAGTTAAAAATGTATGATTGTTCAACTTTTATAGCTAAGGATTGAAAATGTAAAACAAGGTTCCACTTAAATAGATAGTTAAATAAATAACTTTATTCACAATATATAATACCATCAAATATAGGTACTTGGTAATATACTAACATATCATCAGCGTCAGACTGACGGTCTTCACTCAGAATCGTGTGTTTTTCGTATACAATGATATTATATCATCGAATTAAAATTTAACACCATCCATTACAGTGACCTCCTTGTACGCCACTGGCTACTGTACAGCAGAGCGATACCCACTTGCCCACTTTTTTTATAATTTATGGTAATGGCCAATATTTTTTTTCATAAGTAAGTTTTTCAACTTGCATTTGTCATTTACTTATGTGATATAAACATTTGAACAGCCTAATGTTACGCTTCGACAAGATAACAAAAAAAAGTTGTTCCGGATACATTTTTAGATTTGGCAAAACTACCAACTTTGGCCCCCCAATAAAAATCTTTTTGGTTAGCTCGTGATAACTCGGCTTCCCAATATTATCGTCCCGAATATTTAATAGTCCCAACTCCCAGCATAATTGGGAGAGTTGTACATTAGAAAAAAATCATTTTGGGAGAACTTTGTAACCACCGTATTTAGGACTACTTGCAAGTTGCGATATTCGACTACACGAACAACAACTTATATATACCACAGAATAAAATACTGTACATACCACGATGTAGAGAAGAGAAGGTGATAACACTCCGTGAAAAAAGTGGCTTATTTTTCGACGGCACTATTTTAGTTAACATGAATACCACCGGGCACCGCCACAGTATTCGAAGGCCGGTTACATTAATTATTTCCTATTAAGATGTATTGAAAATGAACTATATAATATGGTATTATTGATCAAATTTCATAATTCATACGAAGTATAATTATATCATACATGCAAGTTGAAATAAATAAAAATATTATATATAGGCACGAATTCAATAAAATAAATACATAGAGGTAGACTTCCAGTCATAACAAACAGTATTTAAAATAGAAATCCCTTCCCAATATTGTTCCAAATTTAATAGAATTATTGTAAGAACTCTGACTGCCCATTTAAACATTAGTTATTTACTACTGGCAGACTCAATAGGCTTTCCTATATTTTCAAAAGTTTAATAGTAAATTAATTTATATAATGCCAAATAAATGTATTGTGCCAGGCTGTAAGACGGAATATGCTAGTGAAGGAAAGAATATCACATTATTTCGAGCACCAAAGGTATAAGACCACAATAGACTAAACAAAATTTATGAAAATTTTTAAATTTAAAGTAGATAATTACTAAATAGTTCCACAGTAATATATTATTATATGGTACTAATAATTTTGTTTATAGGTACTATGATAAATTATTTGTACATGCAATAATTTTAAGTTATTTTCAAGATACTGATATTAATATTTTAAATAAGTATTATAATTTAAAATAAAAATTATTAATAATATTATATTATTAATTATAGTTATTATACATAATAATAACTATTATGTACATGTTAATTCAATTTTAAATTGTTATAAAAATTTATAATATCATACTAATTTTTCTTTATTATAATATTCCTATAACATATTTAAGCTTAAGTTTCATGTTTCCATCAACTGATTGTGATATAATTATAATTTTAATTAAATAACACATTTGTTTATGTTGATAATAAATCTAGTTTATTATTGAAATTTGTATAATTTATAAAAAATTTAAAATACTACCCAAATCAGGATATAATTTATAGTCACAAGACTTATAACTAGATGGAAAATAAACATTTACTTAAAAATGTTTTATACACATGAGCATTGTACACAATTGAGACAAATTAAACATATTTAATTTAAATTAAAAACGAATATATTATAAGTAAAGCTAAAAAATTACATTAAAAACTAGGTATTTAACATTTTGTTGTATAAACTTTTATAGGATATTGAACTGTATTTTTCATCTTAAATAAAATATTAATTTATTTATAAATTACGATTTAAAATGAAAATAATGCATAATTACATAGTGGTTATAATGCTATTATTGAATAACAACCGGCCTTCGAAGCTTGTGGTGCTCACGGTGGATTTTATTTAAACTACAAAATTGCCGTCGAAAAATAAGCCACTTTTTTTCTCCCGATCAAGCAGAGTGTTATCACCTTCTCTTCTCTACACCGTGGTACATACGTGTTCTTTTTGCGTTATCATTTATTCTTATCAATGGATGATATTTTCCTTATAGTACATTAATCATTATTAAATATTATTATTTAAAATAAGTATTAATAAAGTATTGTTATTCCCTGTCCGCCAACCAATAATTGTTTCTACTGTAAAGCCGATCGAATATTCAATTTTTTGAGTATAATGCTAAACACTTTGTAGTGGAACAATTTCTCCAAAGAATAAATTCACTGCGGCGCACTATAACGTGGTAAGAAATAATACGAATTCGCATCATCGTTTCCGTGTGTCTTCGGTTGACAAAATGTTTTTATATAGCATCAAACTATAAGTTACGGTCGCGATGTACCATTTGAAAGTCATTATATTTGTTTGCAGATGGCTGAACTTCCGGATTGGTTTACATCCATACCTTATTTCACTAAACGATGGCTTGCCCTGACTGCTATCTTGACTTTAGCCGGACGGTTTGGTGTTCTGAATCCTTTTAACTTTATGTTATTTTATGAACCATTTATCAAAAAGTTTGAGGTAAGTTCCTAAACACTTATTATTAATCTGTAGTTTCTATATCACAGTGTAGAAAAGATCTTCTCTACATCATGTTTTGTACTAATATTTATTTCTCTTGCAAAATAGATTTGGCGAGCAGTCACTGCTTTGTTAATGTACCCATTATCTCCCGGAAATGGATTTCATTTCTTAGTCAATTGTTATTTTCTATATAGTTATTCAATAAGATTGGAAACAGGTCAGTAATATAAATATTATATTTCTATGAAAATTATATTTGATGACCAACAGTGATTCTAAACATGTAATTTTATATTAATATAGATTCATTTAGTGGGCGGCCAGCAGATTATTTTTTCTTACTTATATTTAATTGGATATGTTGTGTGATTATTGGACTCTTGGCAAATATACCGGTAAGTTATTTATTTTATATTATATTCTTGAAATTAATAAATTTAATTTTTCTCTAGGTTCTTATGGATCCTATGGTCTTAAGTATATTATATGTATGGTGCCAACTAAATAAAGACGTAATTGTAAGTTTCTGGTTTGGAACTCGTTTCAAAGCCATGTATTTACCATGGGTATTGTTTGGGTTCAACTTGATTATTTCTGGAGGGTAAATATAATTTAATTGATTAATTAATGAGCATTACCTATAATATAACATGTTATTTTAACATATTTAGTTATTATAATAATAAGTGATATTTTTAATTTTATTTTTCAGAGGACTTCAGGAATTAGTTGGAATTATTGTGGGTCATATATATTTTTTCCTCATGTTCAAATACCCACAAGAAATGGGCGGACCACAGCTTATACAAACACCTCAGTTACTGTTAGTAGTTAAATAATATTAATTTTATAATATTCTTAATAATTAAGAAAACACATTTTTGGAAGCAATCAGATATTTTTTTTTAATCTCATGCTTATTGTTTTAGTTACAAATTTTTTCCTAATCAAAGGACAGTTCATGGTTTTGGTCAACCCCCAACTAGAGCAGCGCCAACTGCAGCCCCAGCAGCAGGAAACCAACAAGGGGAAGGTGGATTAAACTTCCGTCGCCACGATTGGGGTAGAGGTTATGTTCTAGGACAACAACAATAAACTAAGTCTGATTTAACAATATTTTGTATTTTAAACATTTATTTTACCAATTACAAATATGTCAAATATGTAAGTGAAGGTATATTATGTTTTATTTAAGTAAGTTTATGTCCTCACCTAAGTGAAATTTAACAGGAATAATTTATTATTAATTATTAAATATACATTTAAAAAACACTAATGTTATGACTTATGATTATGAAAAACTTATTGAATAACAATTTTTAAGTATTTAAATTACCAACCTTGAATTGAAATTAATCTAAATACAAACATAAAAAAGTGCTATGATATGGCGAGCATTTATGTGGATGGATGTGTTACTATATTATGTTTATGTGGGGAATGGAGATATCAAATTTGAAAGTATGGAGGAATTATTAATTTTTAAATAATCTAATAATAATTAAAATTATTTTTATAAGAGTATTATTTATCATTCATTGGTTATACAACTATTTAATTATATTTAGCAAAAGGTCTACTAAACTACAATTATTAACTATCTAAATATATCTTATACTTTTTCAACAAAGTGTTAAATAATATTTCTTAAAAATAATTTACAAATAAACGTCAAGTGTAAATATAAATTATAGTTATATAATATTAAATGTATTTTATAAATCAATTATAAATATTTTTTGATTATTTAGTATTTTGATTTGTGATTGACAATTAATCAATATTTTAATAACTAAATGATTTTTAAACTTAATAATCACCTATATTACATTATTACCTCATTATATTATTATATCTAAAAAAACGCCTATTAGTTGGGCTCAAGTAAACTTTAGTTGTTCTTTTATTTACATAACATAATTTTTCATATTGCATTCTGATTTATAATGTTATTAGTAGTTATTAGTTATTACTGTTACATTTTTTGTCGAATTACTAAAATAAAATAGTATAAAATTACACGTAAATGCACACAATATATTGTTGATAGGTACATTGTGCTCCTAGAAAGTATACGAGACATGCACTAAATTATATTTCTTAAAATCAATAATATCAGTATTTACATTCATCACTCTGCTTAGAATCTAAAATAGTTAACATTAGATAGGTAATGGCCTATTATTATCTTCCTAAAGACCATTATTATTATTGATATATTTCAGGTACCTGAGGTACCTACCTAATATTTTAACAAAAATGTTTTCGGGTATTATGATTTGTATTATTCTGTGACTCAATTTATACTTTTAGGCTCAGAATCTAAAGTTTTTAAAGTTAAATAATATATAACTGGTAATTACATTTGTGTCACTTTTACCTATTTTAATATTATACATTTTTTGTATGTAATTCATTGCACTTGGATGTTATCTTCAAGGCCTGGAACAAATTTTTAGGAGGGGTTTGAAAAAAATGTTTATATTATAATGATAGTTATCTAAATGAGGGCTTTTATGGATTATCTACATGGCTAAATGTGTGATAAATGTACAATACTCTTCTCATCTTGAATCTATTTCAATTTTGGTTTCTTTTCGAGGTTTACCGTCTGATAATTTGAGAATCAAGAACATTGGATTCTGAGGTGAGACTGTTTGTCAGTGTGGATATTTAATTTTATATTTATATTTTTATTACTATTACATATTATTAATACGGAAGACAGTATGGGTAATTAATATTATAACATTACAATAAAATAACTAAAATTGTTATTCTTGGTTACATATGGTTTCATCTTTAGTCCACATTTGAACATATAATCACTATAAGAAAAACTATGTTTATATTTTTGAGATTTTTGTTTATAGAATAACCAGTTTTGTAAAGGATACTTTTAAAAAGTATTCAAGTACAGATACAGATACTTTTAAAAAGTATTTATAGATACTTTCTAATACTTTTTCTTTTTTTTTCCTAACATTATGTTCTTATAGATAAATTTAATCATTAGAGTAAGAATGCAGCATTTTTTGGTCTTTGGTGTATGTATTGATGGTACCATCAAATACCATAACTTAGGCCACTAAAAATATTGGAATATACCAATCAACAAAAATTGCTGTAACAGTTTACAGATAATAAATTAAATGAGAATAATGTTATTTATGTATACATAATACTGTTACTCTAATAGTATAATACATTTAGGTACACATTCTCATTATACAAAAAATATGTACACTCGCTTAGAATTTGTTATTTTTTTTTAATTTTAGTTAAGAAAATATTTTTTTCACATAATTTGTTTATGATGTGGTGACATTCGAAGGAATGAAAAACAAAAAATAAAATCATATATGGCATAAAATAATTAATCGTCATTCTATTATTAGAGCGCATAGCTCTACTCGGCTTTTACCTGGTTAGGTTAGTTAATTAATTACCACAGTGATAAATAATATTATTCTGACATTTGTTATTTGGGGGGAGCACGGCCAACCATCTCAGGGCACGGAGTAGCCAGTAGGTATAGACATTACTCTAAATAACGGTAAGATTATGAATAGATTCGTATAAGTATGTTAAGTATACTGGTATACTGGTGTATTATAGGTACTATAATTGTTAAGATTCTGAGTGAAAATGTGAAACTAGGCATTTATTGAAGCATTTGAAGGTGTGTTTTCGTTAAAATGTCTGATACCTACACAATAACTTTTATAAGATTATCAATCAACGTACATTATACTATTATATCTGTATCATATATAAAGTATTATGTTAATATTTTACACTATTATATATTATAATATTTACCAAGATGGGCATACATTTGTCTAAATTTAAAAAAAAGATTTGATTTAAAATATTTTCTTTTTCTTTTTTTCTTTTTTCTTTTATAAATTGTTTAATTTAATTACATTTTTTATTGTCCTAAATTGTGTACCTTACAATACATTCTCGTATTCTCGTTTTACAAAAAATACGTATATCCACTTAGAATTTGCTATTTTCCAAATATTTTTCTTTAATTTCTTTCACCAAGTTGTTTTTATGGACTTAGCTAGTATTGAACCATCTGCAGTTGATCCATGTATAGATTTTAACAATAAACATAAAAATTACACAAGTTGAGGTCTTTCTTCTGTAATGCAAGTGTAGCCCTGTCTTGGCAAGATTAAGAACACAAACCTACATTTAGAATGATACAAAATTGAAGTATAACTCATCAGTATAACATTTTAAATTCTAAGTCTTGGTATATTTTTCTAAAAATTAACTATTAAGAATATTTTATTTTACACGGAGTAGCCAGTAGGTATAGACATTACTCTAAATAACGGTAAGATTATGAATAGATTCGTATAAGTATGTTAAGTATACTGGTATACTGGTGTATTATAGGTACCATAATTATTAAGATTCTGAGTGAAAATGTGAAACTAGGCATTTATTGAAGCATTTGAAGGTGTGTTTTCGTTAAAATGTCTGATACCTACACAATAACTTTTATAAGATTATCAATCAACGTACATTATACTATTATATCTGTATCATATATAAAGTATTATGTTAATATTTTACACTATTATATATTATAATATTTACCAAGATGGGCATACATTTGTCTAAATTTAAAAAAAAGATTTGATTTAAAATATTTTCTTTTTCTTTTTTTCTTTTTTCTTTTATAAATTGTTTAATTTAATTACATTTTTTATTGTCCTAAATTGTGTACCTTACAATACATTCTCGTATTCTCGTTTTACAAAAAATACGTATATCCGCTTAGAATTTGCTATTTTCCAAATATTTTTCTTTAATTTCTTTCATCAAGTTGTTTTTATGGACTTAGCTAGTATTGAACCATCTGCAGTTGATCCATGTATAGATTTTAACAATAAACATAAAAATTACACAAGTTGAGGTGTTTCTTCTGTAATGCAAGTGTAGCCCTGTCTTGGCAAGATTAAGAGCACAAACCTACATTTAGAATGATACAAAATTGAAGTATAACTCATCAGTATAACATTTTAAATTCTAAGTCTTGATATATTTTTCTAAAAATTAACTTTTAAGAATATTTTATAAAATTTTTGTTATTTTTTTATTAAATTTTTTTAAAATTACCTTTGTAGCTTGAGTTATACAATTGGCTATGGGTGCATTTTTAAACTACTCAGAACACATAATTGTAAGGAATGCACAAAACATTATGCATGATATTAATGATTAAGATACTATAGCATAATTCATAAAAAGTTTTTAAAAATCTTCCACTTCCTTATCTGTATATCTATAGCAAAAATATGTAAATTTAAATAATTATAATACAATTTGGTTCTACTGATTATTTTGATATAGTCATACCATATAAACTTATCTTAGTTAATTTACTTGGTAATAACTAATAAGTAATTAAGAGACTAATAATTAGTATAATAGTTATTAGGTATTCATAATATATTAAGAATTTCAACTTACACATAGGAGGTACACGCAAACATTTTTATTTGAACAAATTCAGCTTTTTGTTTATTTATTGTAATAACCTACCTAAGTACCTATATTATTAGTTATTCCAATTTTTATATTGTTTATTAAAACGAAAGATTTTCATTATTTATAAGTGTATTACCTACTTATATACCATATTACTTTTATACTTGTATATTGAATTATAAATACTTCATATTTTTGTAAAATTGGCTTCAGGCGTTGAAGTAATAAAACAAAATAAAATAAAATATATGTTATTTGTTATATAGATTTAAATACTCCGAATAATATTCTCTTTTGAAATATGAAATAAAAATGAATGGTCTCGTCCAAAGAAGTAACAAAATTGAAAACTTATAACGATGTCATATTATAATATCTATCATCTATGGCAAACGCCAATCCTGGTCATTCATCGGAGACGATTCGCAGTTCTAATAATTTCAATGAACAAAAAAAAAATTAATAGGCCAGCAATGAATAGACAAATAGTTAAACAGTAATTTTGTACCTATATAAAATGTGTTCATATAATTCATTCTTGTCAAGTTAATTTCATAAAATATCTCGGTACTATCAGTTCAGAGCGAGATGAAGATGGATGAAGAAATTGCAGTTCCTTCATATGGAATCTGTACTCTAGATATGCCACTCCTATACTTAACCCGAAGAGTCGGCATATACGTAAGTTTGATTAACTATTCTTTAGGAGCTTACATTTACTTTATAGTCTTAAAATTCATATTTATTGCCACGGACAATCTGCTACTCGGGTGACGCCGAGGCATATTTTACGTGCTTATAAAATACGTAAGCACAGGTGACGACGGCACACGCAGGTCGTAGAATTTAAATATTTAATAATAAATGTATACAATTAATTATAAATTGTGTTGAACATGCAACACACGGACATTCTTATGTCTCGCAAAATAAAATCTGAAAATTAGTTGAAATATGTTGAAAATTGTATTGTGTTGGTATAGGTATTAGAAAAAAATAATGAACAAATTTATTTTGAAGTATTTTGGATTACATCTACAAGGTTTTTTGAAGAAAACATATTTTTATTAATATCCATCGGAAATAAACTGAGGATATTTTAAATATTCTTGAATAGCTTAAAATCAAATTAAGCGGTACGTGGGTGACGCTCTGCTGTACTGAAGGTTACAAGGGGGACACTGTAATATAATATGGTAAAAATACCAGTTTTTCCTTAACTTTTTTTTTGTTCATCCTGTAATTTGTAATCTACGAGGAATTTTAAATTTAGACTTCTTGAATGCATCAACTAAATTTACTTTCCCATCGGAAAAGATACAGAAGTTAAAAGTCAGTAGCTACAAACACACACAAAAAAAAATTAAAATTAAAAACACACATCATTCTAAAATTACATCATTCTAATCACACTAAAATATAAAATATTATTAAGTTTAAATTTAACAGTATTCGGTGAAATTGTTAAACTTGGAATTCTATAAATTTAGTTGGTATTATAGTCGGTACTATTTGTTGTGTTTATTGTATAAATTTAAGTTAACCCTAAAAACCAGAAATTAAATTTATTTACAATCACAGTTTTACTTAAGGATTCATAAAAATAAATATGCCTATATGCTTCTAATATTTATATACACTATCAAATTGTTCCTAAACACGGAACTCTTTGATATAAAAAGTTGCATTATATTATATCTGTGGATTCATCATATGGACGTATAATATAATACCTATCATTTATATTCTATGGCAATTGTTGAATTGTCATAGTCGTTGCGGAAGACACAGCCGATTAAAAATTCTAAAATGTTCATAACTCATAAGTGAAACCGACATGAACAATAAATATACTGCGTTTCGTAGGTATGGTTTTATTTTTCACATATCACAATATTTTCAGATATATGTATCTGGAGCGTTTCCAAAGCGACGTCGCAGTGCACACGGGTCACGAATTCCGCCAAAAGTGTCGATGCTTAAAGTAAGTTTGTTTTATATTCATGAGTTAAATAATTAAATTAAATTTTTAATGTCAATAAAAATGTGGTATCCAAGTGTTGTAGACGAATATTTTAGTTCCGTGTTCGAAATCTATTAAATACGTCATAATCGAATAATATACAAACGTCGTCGTCGTTTTTCCAGTCTCGGCCTCTCGGGTTATAGAATTATTATAATTAATAGCTATTGCTATAGGTACTTGAAAGAGACATATACATTTTGGTTAAATTTATTGAAATACACGTTCAACTTATAAGTCATAAGTAGAAGTCGGATTTATATTCTCGTAAAATCCTTAAAATATGAAGTTTTAGGTAGTTTATAGAACAGGCAACAATATATTCTCTTAATATTCTTTTAAAATACAAGACACCTATTGATATTTTATGTCCTAAAAATATATGTGACAATATATTCTTTCAATATTAATAAAAAATATATGCATTTAGTTTAAATGTATTATTTAATAACTTGTGTTATTAATTAAATAATTTGGTTTTAAGTTTATTTAATTTAATTCATTTCCCAATAACAATTGATAATTATTATATATTGTTCCATATGTCCCGGTGTCGTTTTAGTACGCCTCTTTGTAAGAATGGTTTTGTGACTCATAAGATACAATTTTAATTTAAAGATGGTAATTTTTTTCTCCAATTTCGACGTTTTAAGTTATAGATAACTAGTGTAACATACTTAACTTCTATTGTTCATATTCGTTCTATTGTTTCATATATATTACAAAACTCTAAATTGTAATCAGATTCATTTTTATTTTCTTAAATGAAATGTTTCAAAAATTATTAATTAAGATATACCTATAATTCATTGAAATAAAATAAACACATCTAGGTAATAGGAATAAATCCATTTTAAACTATTAAAAAACAAACAAACAAAAAACGATTCTGAGCGATATGACTTTAATAAATAATACTGTCATTAAAGTACCTATACCTAATTTATTTTGTGACTATCTGGCATTTTACAGTAACTTTAACAGTAGGTTAAATTCATTTTTCCAAAAAATTAAATTTGAAAAAGTAGTCGTGTACCTATATAAATTATAATGATATAGTCTAAAAGTTTCATCTACAAATAATATTTTTAAATAACAACAAAATAACTAAAATTGTTATTCTTGGTTTAAATAATTTGATTGAAATTTTGTATTTTTATAATAGGTTTTTTAGATTTTTTGGTTACAGTATGAACTATTTATATAAGAATCCTTTTTATAGCAATAAAAGTTGAACTTTTCATACATTTTAGATTCTGAGCGGAGCGATGAATGTATTGATTTTACAATGATGTGTTTTTTTTTTAATTTAATTTTTTATTTTTGTGTCTGTCATCACCTTTTAGGACAGTAAAAATGCTTCGATTTTCTTCAATAGTACCTTTTCTAATAGGAAAGTGAATCTAGTTGGTACTTTGGGGAGTCAAAAGTTGAAATTTCCCAGTAGTTTTCATGAGCGCCGTGAAAAACAAATGAAAAATTAAGGAAAAAACGGGAGTTTTTATACGGAAAACCAATTTTCGATAAAATCGATTTTGGTTTCTGGTATAACTCTAAAAATAATGACCGTAGAGACATGAAATTTTTACTGAATGTTTATATAAACATTTTCTACACACCATAGCATTTTCAAAATATTCTGACTTATTTTGAGCTGTGACCGGACATTTTAAGTTTCCAATTTTTTTAGTTTTTTTTTCTATAAATGTCAATAAAATTTTATTTGTTGGGTAAACAATCTTGAAAATTTAATAGTAGGCTTCTAATATACCTATAGTTTCAAAGGCAGATGAAAAATATTAAAAATCTGTAGTCACAATTTTTTTTATAGGTAATCAAAGTTCCAATTTTTACAAAATACGTAAAAATGACGAAAATGTGCAATTTATTTTGAGTTAGAAATTCATAAAATTTGTTCTTTTTAAATCTAAGGTTTGAAAATGTGATACAAGAATTCTTATAGGTTTGCCTAATTTTATCAATGAAAAAATGTTTATAAGCAAGTCAACATACATTTTTATGAGCATTTTAAGTTCAAATGTGTACAAGATTAGATATTCACTCGATTTTTCATGTAGCGATTTTCTTATTTTATTGCAATTCAAAAACAAATAACTGTATAGATGCATGAAAATTTCACTGAATGTTTATATAAGCATTTTCTATACACCATCTAATTTTTAATATATTTTGACTGTTTTTCAGCTTTTTACGGACGATTTCAATTTTCAAATTTTTAGTTTTTTTTCTATTAATATCAATAAAATGTTATTTGTTGGGCCAAAACTAATGAAAATTTAATACAAGGCTCCTGATATATTGTTACAATAGCAATTGAAAAATATTAAAAATACATAGGCACACATTTTTTTTATAAGCATTTAAAGTTCGAATTTTGTCAAAATTCATCAAAATCTCGAAAATTATCAATCATTATAAAATGGTCAGTTTTTATAACTATAAGGATTGAAAATTTAAAATAAAGATTCTAATAAATAGTACATACTGTAATCAAAAAATCTATTAAGGATCTTAAATCCGCCACTGGTTACACTGACCCCATCTGCTCATCGATGCCTCTATATAATATAAAATGTGTATCTGATAGGCCTAGACGATAAATTTACGTGTTTTCTCATTTAGCACTTGACGAAGTCAGAGGCACAATTAAATCCTTTCAGTGAATTCGTATTATCTGTGCTAAATTATATTTTGGAGTATAATAATATGTAGGTATTTACCAAAATGTTTTCAGACTCTATAGTGTTAACCCAAAATACTTTTTAATTTTACATTTCTTATTACGCAACGTGACTTTCTGTAAGACAATATTATTGATCTTCCAATACAGGGGGCTCAGCGATAAGAGAATCATGAGCGACACAATAATAAAATGAAATAGCAGGTGAAAAAATAATACCTATAATGAGCTGCATAATTTATCAACAGTGAATAATATTGGTCCAAATGTAATATCTGGAAGGAAACATTCAGCACCTACTTTACGTTTTGGCCAGTCTTGTAAAGGACACTTTTAAAAAGTATTCAAGTACAAATACAAATACTTTTAAAAAGTATTTATAGATATTTTCAAATACTTTTTCTTTTTTTTTTTTCAATGTGCTTTACCTTTTTACCTTGACCTTATGTTCTTATAGATAAATGTAATCATTAGAATAAGAATGCAGCATTTTTTGGTCTTTATTGTGTGTACCATCAAATACTATAACTTAGGCCTCTAAAAATATTACAATATACCAATACACAATAATGAACTATCTATAAATAAAGAGGTTGTACAATTTGTATTATTTTATTTAAATTTGGCGTCCCTGCACATAAAGTAAGACGAAAAAAGTATTTAAAAATAGTATTTGATTTTAAATACAGATACTTTCAAATAAGTATTCAAATACTGTGCCCAATTACTTTTTTAAAATGTATTTAGAATATGTATTTGTGTACTTAAAAAGTATTTGAATACTTTTACTCAAATACTTTTACTCAAGTACTTTACAAGACTGAGAATAACCTACTTACGTGGAATCTTGTTTTAAATGTTCAATCCTTGTTTCGAAGTGAGTCTAATTGCATATAGGTTATAAAGAATATAAATAAATACTAATAGAGATTATGTGGTGAAAAGGTTAAGGAAGCGCCGCTGAAAATAGTTGTAGTCGATGGCACCAAATCACTGAACGCGGCCCTGGGTATTTGTTAATTGTATAAAAAAAATCAGAATTCATGAATGTTCGCTAATAATTAGGAAAGAAGAAAACGGGCTTTATTCAAATTTTTTAAACACCTTGTCCAGTAGGTAATACGTTAATATATATATTATAATTTAAATACCAATTTATTTGCTGGTAGAATAGGTATTTTTATATTATGAATCCTATTTTCGCGGTTAATTTACGAGCCCGCTAGCGCTACTAGTGGTATCTAATTTTTACTGTACAATAACTTTTATTTCTAAATAAACAAAAAAATTAATAGTCTATTCAATTATGTATGAATATGTCTAATATGCTTAATTGCTAAATAACAATTATTATACCATTCCCCACTGTAAATGTCCCAAAATTGAGAGAATTGTACATTGGAACAAAAATATTTTGGGAGAACTTGGCCATTCTCTCTGTCACCCGAGTCCCGGTCCGTTGATCATGCGATTAATTGTAGACCACGGACTAAGATGATCCGTGTTGTAGACTTATTAAAGAAATAAACGGAACATTTATAGGTAATAGTGTTATGATAACGCGTGCAAATAGGTGGAGTCTTGGTCTTCGGATCGGGCTCTGTTAAAATGTATTGGCTGTCCTCGGAACAGACTCCGAACCACGGACTAAGATATAGCTCTATCTTAGTCCGTGCTCCGTACAGTACCGTTTCTCTCACTCTTACGATAAAACCACGGGGACGGGGCAATAGTGCAATACCACGATACCACGATTTATCTTAAATACTCATGGTATCACTCGGTTTGGCACGACCACGCCTCCAGTCCTCGGGACAGCTGCTGCAGCTGATGTTCCGTCCAAATTTTGTAAAATGTGTATAACCACAGAACAATAACGGTCGTATGCGAGTTGGCGTTTTGGTGGTAGATGGCGCGACGGCCCGTCGCCGTTGATCTGATTGTGGAAATTCAAAATGCGATTGCCGATTGTAGTAAACAGTAAGTTGTAGTAGAAACACAAAGTCGGAACCGAACGACTTCTTTTAATTTTGGTAGTACACTTGTCCATGTTTGTTGATCACGAGAGTTCGGAAATTTTTAGGCGTAGACTGTCGATCATCGATTTCGAGCACGATTTAAGACATCGTGGTTTCGCTTTACTCTGACCACTTTTCGTGTTGTTATAAAATCGTCATTCGCCGACTTGCCGTGAAACGTGAGTAACCAGTTTTTATCGCGTTAAGTCCACTTACAGTTAACCCTCGGGAGTCGGGATAATATTTGTTTAACTTGTCAGAATTCGATCTAAAATGCCACGTACCAAGAGAAGAACCGTCAAGCGTTCGTCCGCTGACATGAACATGACTACTGTGAATGCAACGATGGCCAACCAATCGAAAAATATGAAAGAAATTTTAAGCGAATTTGATTGTGAAAGTAATTTGAATACAATTGTGCCTATTATTCATCTTGTGTGATTAATTTTTGTTTGTTTTTATTGTTTTCAGAACAAAATATTGAAGATTATTTTTCTGACATATTTGATATCCAAAGAAATGCAATAGAAAATTCATTTTTAATGATTAAAATGAATTTGGGCACCTCCCTACATTGTAATCTTTATGACGTTGTGAGTTTCATAACATTATCCATTATCTATTTCATTATAGAACATAATACATTTTAAATACCTATTACTTGAATTTATTGAATTTTATGAAATAATATTACTTATTGGCACTATCAAGTATGAGTAATACTACACCGAAGTTATCATAATTTATTTTTACAGATTTGTGAACAGTATCCAATAAAATCCAACAGTGGAACTAAAAAAAACCTGGAACGACCTTCAAGGCCAGTTACCAAAGTTACAGTAAATAAGACGACCAGACAAAAAAGTAGTAAGTTCCTATTTAAAACACAATATTTCAGAATTTGTTTTCTATGTTTAATTTTCCAGTTGAAATGATTGCTAAATGGTTTCCATTTCGATCTATCTTGATTATATTTTGGCTCTATCCACCATTATAGTCACTGAGTCAAGCGTTATGAAATATTATTAACAAAAAATTGATAGTTTTTATTTAGAAGTCTAATAAATTTAATCATTTCTAAATGATGTATGTGAATTCAATTTTATTTTGACTTTGTCATATTGGTAATAGCATAAATTTTCAAAAGAGTAAAACTAGATTTTTGCTCTGCTGTACAGTAAGAGTCTATAATGGATGACGTTTTAAATTTAATGATCATTCATTTTATAAGATGAAAAATGACGTGAGTAAAGAGTCTAACTTTTTGGTAATCAAGTTTATCAAACAATTATTTAAATAGCTACCTAATAATCTTAAAATGTTAACACAAATGTTCATATTTTTTTTAGTTATTTCAATTATTTCATCCAAATTTAATTTGCTAAAATAAACGACCAAGAAAGTTGATATTCGAGTATTTTTTCTTCTATTTTAAGACACAAAATAAAAAACACTTCATTGTATAATCAATATAGTGTAAAATATCAAAACAAAACAGAAATATTTTAGGTACAAATCATGGACGTGTATATACATATGAACATCCTTATTTAATTATCAACGGTACGAAATATATATGATGTTGGGAAGCATTGAAAACTTTACCCATGGTCATGGAGCCTTCTAGTTCAACAATTTAAATACTAAGGAGTAGGATTGGTTTTAAAAAAAAGTTCATAGTTATTGTACAAAACAGAGTTTTAACATTTGTATTACTTGCAGATAAGTTTCAGGCATTTGGTTTAAACTATAAAATCTAACTATAAATTGTTAATTTTTTTCAGTGTCTATTTCAACATCTAAGACCAATGGTTCTGCCACTGTAACAAAACACCGTAGTGCAACACGCCATGTTGGTGATAAGCCGCTATTAACAAAAACAACAGAATCTAGATTTAAAGTAAATATAATATACAAGTAATTAATTTAGATAAATTAGGTATTTAATATTTATATAATTTCTTTATAATATTTAATAATACTTTTACCTCGACTCTTACCAATCATGTAGAACATGGTTACATGTATATTTTAGTACTTTTTTCTTGACTTGTATAAGTTTTAACTGTTTATAACCTAATACATTTTAAATTAAACATTACAGTGAAATAAATATTTAAATATAAGGGGAGTATGTCAAAATAAAATCTGTTATTTAATTTCTATATTAACTGTTATGGAAAAAATAATTTTTTTTGTAATCATATAATTATAAAGTGGACCACACAAGGACTGACCTATCAATGAGATTCTCCATTACCCAATAGGCCGATCTGCCCCTGAGAGTAATAATGGAAAATAAAAAAAAATTGACTTGTACCCTTTTACACTCACACTGCCCAATTATTTCAATGTTATTGTGAAATAATTCTTTCATTATTATGAAATCAATATTTCCAATTAAAATTTTAATTATGTTTGATATATAAAGATATGATGGAATAATTACATTTTAGAAAATAATGTTAACTAATAACGAGACATTTTTTCTCAATATTTAATTTGTATCTGAGATGATTATCTTAAGAGGACCCATATTTGTTTCTCTGTCTCACTAAGGCATTGGATACTAAATTATACATTCAGCAGTTCCTTAATAGTAGAGTGAATTGACATATTATGAAACTTAAAAGTTAGTACATTATCTGTGTTCTGTCATTGGAATTTCATGATATTTTTAAGCAACTTATGAGTATTTAAAATATATATATTTCATAACTCTCTTAAAAATTATAATATCATAAAATATTGAGAACACATTTTAGATGCATATTAAAGTCGATTTCTAAATATTTTTTTTTATAAAATAACGTATTAGTTTAATCTTATTAATATAAAAAATTAATTTCAGACTCCAATTAATCGACAACCTGTACTTACTTCTGCAACAGTTACACCAAAAGTAAATATGCATGAACCAATATCAATGATGCGGCGCCCAAATCAAGGAGAGGTTGCACTTTCAATGACTGGAAGTCCGCTCATGGTTTCGTCTGTTTCTAGGGATGATATGGCCACAGTCAGTGTACCATTAGCTAACGGAAATGTAATTACAATTTAAAAACTACCAACATAATACCTGGTATAGAAATTGTAGACTTAATATTTTTTTTTCTTTTTAGATTCTTTCAATATTGCCTAGAGCTGGTGCTACTATGGACATATCATTTGATGAACAGACTAAAAGTGAATTACTTCTTCTCAAGGGAAACATTGAAGGGCTGTTGAAAATGAATAGAGGTTTGTGAGTACACAATAAGAATACATTTTCTACTGATCTTGAAAAATCACAGAAGATGTTAACTATACAATGTAATGACTACAATAATTTAATATTTGAATATTAATTAATAATTAGTATATTTTTCAATATTAATATATCAATTTGCTTTACACAAAACAAAACTGAAATAGCATTTACTAATAATATTTCAGACTAAAAAAATAAATTGTATTATATATAGATTAATTAAAATGTTGTTAAACATGAAAAAGAAATTCACCTTGATACATTTGAGGTACCTCGATCTTATAATATTATTACTAACTCACTAATATTTTCTGTACTGTTTATTTTTAATGTTAAATCTTATAATCTTATTCTTGTGTTGAAATTTTTTTTTTTTTAGCGATTGTATATTTAATTTTATACACCTGCAAATTTATATTAAAACAGTGTTTTTTAGTTTGAGTTAAGTCACTAAAGTAATTTTAGGTAAGAACTGTATTAATTGAAAAAATTTAGTTTAAAAAGGACTTAATAAATTTCTTATGTAAAATGAAACTTAATTATAATAAAATATATAGAAATGTGGATAATTTTTTAAATTTGAATAATGACTATATTTTTTTACCGTGAACATGTTAAAATAGTTTTAAAATAGGTATAGTGTAATGTTCAAAGGCACTAATGTTGTTTGAGATTTTTTTTTTTTTTTTTGGGGGGGGGGCAAAGCCCTTCTTCAATAAATAATATTGAATAAGCTTAAAACAACATTCAGGAAATATTTGAGGGGCTGCAGACATTTTTGGGGGAACTTAGCCCCTAAAGTCTACCTCTAATTGCACATATGGCTACATTACAATAATAAATTGTTTAGAATGTTAATAATTTTGTTATTGTTTTATTCATAGTCATAACTCATAATATAGATGGTTTGCACATTTAGTCTTTATAATGACTGCGAATAAAAACTTCTTAAGTAGATAAAATATAATGAATGAATTTTTACATTTCATAATATATGGCTATGCCTATCCCCTATGGTCCATGTCTACATATTTTTCCATGATAGTCAATTGTACAATTGTTTTATGTTGCTGGATTTATTGATAGGGGTAAGATTTTAGAGAGATAATCTATATTATTTATATGTGTGGTTATTTGTATGTTTGGCAGATAAATTATAGATATCAGTTCTTATGACTTGTTGTTGGACTAGGGCTAGGATTCATTACTATAAAAAATTTTAAAATATGAATTCTAGTTACCAAAATATTCAAAAACAATTTTTTGTTTTTATATAACATTTATTTATTTTTACACAAAAATCAGAAACCAATTGAAACAACCATCCTACAACTAAAATGTATAACCATCTTGGTGGCCGTCTGTTTGGGGTCTACCGAATGAACACTAATATAATATTTCTGTAATTACCTTGTACCTTGCTGCCAGAGGTAGTTCTGTTGGATTGAAATACAAATGACTACGGGAAAGTTGCACTTTCAATAGCTGAAAGTCCACTCTTAGTTCCATCTGTTTCTAGGGACATCATGGGCACAGTCAGTGTACCATTAGCCAAATTTAATTATAATTTTAAAAACTATCAATTTATAATTTATATGACAAGGACGTTTTTGGTGTAGTGTTTTTTTTTTTTATGGATTCATTTAATATTACCTAGAGCTGGTGCTACTATATGGGCGTATCATTTAATGAATTGTGACTAAAGGCGAATTACTTTTTCACATGGGTTGACAATATATTTTCTACTGATCTAGAAAATCACAGTAATTACAGAAGATGTAAACTATACATAACAAGGTAATGACTTCAATAATCGACATTTTTAATATCAATATGTTATTAAGCTTTATCAATTATAAATTAATTTTCTCTGCCTGAACCAAAAATGAAAAATAACATTTACTAGCAATATTTATGACGAAAAAAATAAAATGACACTATTATAGAAAAAGTAATAGAAGGGCATAAAGAACCAACTTAGTGACGTATATTGCAACTACTTGAGCCATAACTCTTATTGACATTTTAGGTTCTATTACGACATATAAAATAAATCATAATTATGTGATCCAGCCTCTTGAAATTCAGTGGCATGGTGAGGCAGTTTTTTTGAGTCCCGGCTCCATTGATTTTTAGAGGTAGTGGTGGTGGTAGATATGTAAAATGTATTGCTTCTAAATTATGAAATTGAGAGTTGAGATATTTGCAAATTTTAGTATACATCCTGTTGTGAGAGGGTGGGACGTTGGTGGTTAGGTGAGTGGATGGATAAATAATATATTTGTCTCTTTTAATCAAAAACGTTCACCATGCCACTGCCTTGAATTGTTGATATTTAATTTTAAACTATTGTACGTAAGGAATATTGTATAATATGGAAATATATGTACTGATGTTCCATGTCAAAAACAATACCTGCTCAGTTCCTCTACTTATAGGTTACCATAGAATATAATATTCTAGTCTTCATGATAAGTTAATATACTAATGTCCATTGCGCTTAAAATGAGTAGGTACAGTATTTGAAAAATAAAGTCCTAACTAATATAAATTTATTGAATTGGGCTTTAGTTATAAATTAAATGTAAACTTTACTCGTTACTTTAAATATATATATTTAAATTACATTTGCGTTACCTAAAATTATTTTCATCACGTTACATTACTTTTTCATTAATAAAGTTGTTCTCGTTATAAATAATATTACTTTTTTTTTATTGTTGATAACAGTTCTCATTTTTTAAAAATTCTACTAAAAAACGTAAACAATATATGTAATAACCATAGACATATACAAAAATATAATAATATAAATAATTTTTTCGTATAAACATATATGTCTTTGGTAATAACATACTCAAGTAAGTTCATAATATCAAAAATAAAACATGTCGTAAGTAATAAGGTATTTAGTCAACTGTTACTATTGTCTATTTACTAGAACTTTTGAGTCGTCCGAGGTCCAACGACAATTCGACGTAAGCATGGGAGATGCAGGTAGATAGTAAGGAAGATTCCTTAACGACTAGTAATATAGTATTCGTATTCATGTAATATGTATGTTGGATAACATTAGAATTATTACTTTATGGTAGGTATATTTATATGGGCGGTTCCATTTTCCTCTAATATTTAAACCAGTGTTGTAGTATTACGGTCCGTACTATAAAGATAGAATAAAGCTAAACGGAGAAATATCTAGGTACCCATGCAATAACAAGTAAAATAATTATTCATATAATGTCTAATTTTTCTGTTCTTTGAACGGTTATTCATTTGTTGTTGAAATGTCCTATAATTATAAAGAAATATAATATAATCAATTTTTATTATTTTTTTGCTATGTATAAATTATTTATGTTAACTATTTTATTATTTATCAATTATCGTAGGAAAATGGTCAAGAACAATTTTTATTTTTTTGGAGGAAAATATTTATATAATTATACTTTATTGTATTCATTGTAAATGTTGACAGCAGACTGGTAAGGTTTAATATTGAGGTAGGTAGGTACATCAGTTATAAATGTGGCAAAGTCTATGTAGCTGTATAGGTATATAAAGATAAACCATATTAAACTACTCATAACTTATGATTAATTTTATTTTTAAACCGAACTTTTTTCTTTCTGCTAATAAAGTAATTGCATTAATTCCTGGAAAGTTTAGTAATGTTGTTAACAATTATTGGAATCGAAAATAAATATAATTGATTATTAATTTTTTAGGAATATCCTATCAGCTTGTTTTTGTAATACATTCAAAACTATTATTTTAATAATGTGGAAAATAACGAGTAAGTGCGTTACTTCATGGACATTACTTTTAAAAAGTAATTTTGTTACAATTGTGTTATTTTAAGTAAAATGTAATGAAGTTACGGCTGTGTTACTGTAAAAGTAATTGCTTTACAGTAATTTGTAATTTGCGTTACTACCCAACATTGGAAATCAACCATTTTATTAAATTATAAATAATAAATTAGTTTTTTCAAACATTTTAACTGAATGAACAATTTTTTAGTTTCTATATTTTTATGAAACAATTATTTAGTAAATATACATATTTTATCATCTAAATAATTTTTTTTTTTAGTTCTCAGTCGATTTGCATGTTTGATGCATTATTTGAAATATATTCAGCAGCATCAAGAGCAATATGTACTGGTAATTTTGCAGCGAATAAATATATAACTTTAATAGTTTTCTGAATTTTCCGTTTTGTCCATCCAACTTCTTTGCTTTGATCAAAAACATCACTGTCTTCTTCTTCAATTAATGAATCTTCTTCCATCGAGATATTTTGATGTTGTAAAATGTTAGAATGTTCTTTACACAACACACTAACTAATGACTTTATAAAATTATTAATGTTTCTCTGAATAATTTCACCATAATTGGTGCAATTATTTAAACAATGATTTGCATCTTCACTAGTTAATGGTACTAGACCTGTATCACTGGCCTTCTCAATGGCTGAAAGAAATTCGTGCTTAGAAGAATAATAGAAAAATAAATACATATTACGTAAGACGCGAAATGTTGACATGGGACCAATTGGTTCTAGGGTACAGAAATTCTTATTGTTTAATTCCTCTAAATATGAGTACACACGGTCATAAAAGTTTTTATTTACGATGTTACACTTGTCATCAGTCATAGCACGACTAAAAACATCATAATAATTGTAAATAGCAAAACTCAGTATATTATTCATAACACCGTATGCCGCTTTATTTGATGTCAAGCTATAGAGTTTAAAGGAAACTTCGGGTTTATTTTTCTCCAGTGTTAATTCTAGTGTTTTATCGATTATAGCTGTAACAGTGTCAATATTGAAGATGTTGTGTAAAATACTTATTTCTTTCATATTATCATCTAAACACCCAAACATCCAATCACACATGTTCCCATCAAAAGATGTTGCAAGATCTGCAACGCATTTATGAAACAAGTTTTCAGTCAGTGTTGAACTTTTTACATTTCTTAAGAAATAATAATAATACGTTGCATAATGAGGATGGGTTGATTTAAACTCGCTGCAAAATAATAAAATCAATCTTGTATAATTCAGACGCACAAACTTAACATCAACATTTTCATTAGATAAAAATGGGGCTTGTAAATATTCAGGAGTGGCTAATAAATGTTTTTCGTTCAAAGCGATGGCTATATGCACTGCATGATTGGAAAACTCAGCACTGCGGTATAAGAAATCTATAGCACTTTCAAACTGTCCAATCAGAAACAATAGCTCAAAGTATACATGAGGCTGTTCCATGTAAGGTTTACCATTGTCCAAAATATATCTTTGTAACGAACAGTAATCCAATCCGTTTGAATCTTCCATGTACTTGCTTGCAAAATGTTCAACTAGTAACATCCACAGCTTGTCTTCAATTGTCTTGGATACAGCTTTTTTTTCCATATTGGCTTCCACCATACCCAATAATGAGAATATAGTTTTCCTGAATGCATTATCATATGCTGGAAGAGTTCTGTAATATTTGTTTAATGTGACGCCAATATTGGAAGCAACACGTTTTGCAAAATCTGCTTCTTTCAGGTGGACAAAAACATTTAGTAGATCGTCTAATGCTAAACCGGATTTTTGAATAAAATAACTAGCAACATCTATTCTTCCACATCTTAAGCTGAAGTAGAGCAATGGCCAAATTGATTGTTCGTCTACATGAAAATCATTTTGTTGTGTTGCCGGTCTGCCTGTGTTCATAAATACATAAGAACTGATAATAGCCGCCATGTAATTACCATCATTAGCAATATTCAAATGTCTAGTCTCTTTTATAAGAAAAGCTTGGTATTTATCTTCTAGATAGCTCTTAGCATTTTTAACAAGTTTTGTTTGATTTTCTTCTGAAAAACGTTCATTAAATGATCCATAAGGTGATTGTTGTGGAATTATATTGTACATGTATTTAACTACATTCCAAATATGTGCTACTGTAGCATTATTAGCTTTACTCGTATGTATGGTTTCCAAGAAGTATTCAATCAATTCTTTGTTCATATTACCACATTCTTTATCTTTGATGTAGTTTTGGACATCATCCACAAAAGGAAAATTACCAGCTGACTCATTGGGACTATTTAGGCTGGGATCAAATGTAAAATATGTATTTTTGGTAGTTAATAAGTTTTGAAGACAAAATGATACATCATATGAATCTGAAGCAAACTCATTATAAACAATACCTTTTTTAATGTTTTTCCAACTCATTGGAAGATCTTGTAAATAATTTTCGTCATCTTTGTTATCATTTGCTTCTAAGTTATTGATGTAGTCTTCAATGTGTCTTCCCATTAAGGACTCTACACTACTTGAATAGTCCATCACTGGTTTAGAGTCACACGGTATGATGACATTGTCACGATATGTACGCAATTTTTTAAGCACATTAGAATAGCCAGAAAGATCTAGACCACGATTGGCTAGAAATTCTTTTGCATATTGTTCATCACTACCTTTATTTGATTGTTTCGGAGCATGGTCAGCGTTCCGGCATAACTGACGTAATGATTTATGTATTTTAGATACTGGCTTAAGTGTATCAGTATCCTTGCAAAGTTTTTGCCCTTGCAATAGTAGATATTCTAGATCAGAAGTGGCCATATTTTAAAGTTCTAAAAAAATAAGGAAATATATATCAATTGGTGATATCTAAAAATAAGTATCTATAATTTTTATCAATATAGAGTTATGTTTAAAATATTTATATTATAGTAAATAATATACTAACATATTATTATTGTTTTTTATTTGATCCAATGACTGTATAACTTATAAATTATAATTGATCAGATGCATTTCAATTTTATTGTTCTGAAAATAAAAAAATATTAGATTAAACATTGAAATTGTTTGTTCTATAATATAGTAACTAGAAAAATTTGTAAAATGTTCTATTAATAAAACTAACTGAAATATTTAATGACAAAATAAAATACATATAAAAATAATGAGTACCTATATTAATTACAGTTATATTATTATTATGGACTTCTAAATAATTTATTTGGAAATCTAGGCATTGAACATTTCTTTTCTAACTTAAAAGTGAGTTTATAATTTATTGGTAATGAGCATAGACTTATAAACCAGGGGCGGCTCCAGGGAGGTGGGCCTAGACCCTCCCCAAGCCCGTATTTATAAAAAAGTGTATGTTGTTAAAAAAAAAAATTACCAACAAATATAGCATATTATAATATCGACTATCATACAAGTATACAACAGTCACAAGTATGTAAATAGAGCCATAGAGGTATGACGGTATGTACGATGTGTAATAAACTAAAAATTGTTTTTTTCTTTTTGTTATAAAGTTTTGTGAAATTATAACTTGCCCCCCCCCCATACACACACACACACACACACAAATGCTCTGGAGCCGCCCTGTTACAAACTAATTGACAGCATTTATAGAAAGAAGTCAGACATATCACATATGATATACCTAGAGTGAGCGAGAAAAGAAACAAAATAGTAAAATGTATACAGTTGCTTATGCGGACTCCTTCACTACTTTATGTTCTTTCTCTTTTCTTTCTTACTCAGTTATGTGGTTACATGATTACCTAGCATTGAGGGCAGGGCAAGTATAATTATTGTGTGTCCACGAGCATTGAAAATTAGTATATTATATTTTAGTTTTTACCTGCAAACCGCAGTACAAATCAAAACGGTAATGTTCGATTTTCTTCACAAATCGAACGCCAATTTCGGGTTGAAACTGTTGAGTATTGAAACGAGTAGCAGTGGTTGACCAAACCGTTCAATGGCTTAAATAACGTAAAACGATTGTGGAGCCGGGGAACGTCCGCTACAATGAACATTCAAAATTTCATGTTTACGTTTTTATCACGGATTACTACACAAGTAAACACAACGTCTATATAGACGTTTACCGCCGAGCCCCTTAGTACCCTCGAGAGAGGTGTAGTAGGGGAAATCGTAGACGAGCTTATATGGCGCCATCTATACTTCAATGATAAACCATTTACCAATTAATGCATTCCCGGCTCCCGCCAAATAAACCCACGTGATATATTTTATCATAATAAGCATAGACCTGTAAAGTTAAGTTTAACTATAGTTTACAGGTCTATGATAATAAGCATCGACTAGCATAATTATTATTGTCGCATATTATATTATTATGTTCATCCGAACGTTCCGAACTGGCCAAGTCTAAAGACTAAGATAATTCATCAGTCATCACTATAAACAATATTATACTCACGAATTACGCCTTATTTTTAAAAAAAATGTTGGATTAATTTATTTTTGAAATGCGTAAATGTTTGATTGCTGGGTGTAACAGCCAAAATAGCGATATTGAAGTGACACTTTTCAGTGTCCCAAATGCTAGTGGCGCTAGTAAATCATCTTGGGAAACAGCAATATGTAGTTCATTAAGTATTGGGTAGAAGAATTGAAGTATGTTTGTTTAGAACATTTTTTACCTGAAGATATTTGTACTACATATCCAGTACTATCAGAAGTAACTGAAATAAGAGTTAAAATGAATAGGTAGCTAAATATAATAAAGAAATTTGGTATTAAAGTTAATTTATTTTAAAGGAATTTGGACAGGAAAAATAAGTTGGCTATTCCCTCGTTATTCAATCAAATAGAGTCTAACCAAATACCTACTCTCTCATAGAATTCAATACACCCAGCACTAACTCACTTTTTAAGATGATAACTTTTTACAGTAGAAGTAATTCAAATAAGTTAAAATAGATTAATTTTATATTTTTATATTATTCTACTTATGTATTTATATTTTAAGGCTCTCAAAATTCTTAAAAGAAATTTTGATTGCAAACATATTTGTTTAGAAGATATAAAAGTTGATATGATTAATTATAAAAAAAGGGCGAGTAAGTGGATGTCGCTCTGCTGTACAGCAGGTTATGAGTGGGTCACTGTATAATGGATGGTATTAAATTTGAATTCAATGATATAATAATATCATTGTATACGAAAAATGATTCTGAGCTGAGGCCTGAGACGATTTGTTAGTGTGGATATTTTATTTAATATTTATATTGTTATTTCATATTATTAATGCGGTAGCCGGTAAGTTGAATTAATAATATAAAATTACAACAAAATAACTATAATCGTTATTCTTAGTTATTTAGTATTTAATTTTGTCCAAATTTGGTCATAAAATAACTATAAAAAAAAATCTGTGTCTTTATATTTTTGAGATTTTTTAGTTACAGAATAACCTACTTACATGGAACCTTGTTTTAAATTTTCAATCCTTCGCCATAAAAGTTGAAAATATTATCAATTTTTAACAACAAAAATACTTTTAAATTTAAAATTGGATAAATGTTGTCAAAAATATAACTTTATATGCTTATAAAAAAATTGTGACTATAGATTTTAATTATTTTTCAAGAATCATTGCAACAATATATTAGGATCGTTGTATTACATTTTCAAACTTTTTTACCCAACAAATAAAATTTAATTGACATTCATAGAAAAAAAACCTAAAAAAATAGGAAACTGAGTATGTCCGTAAACAGTTCAAAACAATTAAAAATGTTTTAAAAATTTTATCGTCTGTAGAAAATGTTAATACAAACAACCAGTGAAAATTGCATGTATCTGCGGTCATTTGTTTCAGAGTTATACCAAAATCCAAAATCGATTTTGCGTAAAAATTCCTGTTTTTCATTAATTTTTCTTTTGTTTTTCCCTACGCTTTTGAAAACTGTTGATAATTTTAAAAATTACCTTCCGAATGCACCAACTAGATTCACTATCCCATCAAACAAGATGCTGTTGAAGAAAATCGAAGCATTATTTCGACTACTTATCGTGTACACAGACACACAAAAAAAAAAAAATAAATAAAAAAACTCACATCATTGTAAAATCAATACATTTATCGCTTAGCTCAGAATCTAAAATACTATATTCTCTATAATAGTACTAAATACTAATATGTGCAAAATTAAAATCATTTTGTCTAGAAACAAGCAATTTTCAATTGATATAATATTATCATTGTATACGAAAACGATTATGAGCGAAGACGGTCAGTCGGCGGCTATCATATTATTATAAATATATATTTGATGATATTATTGTGAATAAGGTAATTGATTTTATATAAATTCGAATTCACAATATTATTTTAAATGCATTCGTAATAATGTCATATCGGCTCTCCGTGGTATTGTGTTATAGATTTCTTCGCGTATAAATGTTACGGCTTACCTTAAGTTACCTACGGCTACGGGTGAGGCACAACAACGGGTAATGTACATATTAACCGTAAACCAGGTAATGTTAACCTTATGCATATCAATAGTGTAATTATGTAGACATAAAACATAAAACATAAAAAAATATTTGATGTGAATTAATTTGTCTATGTTGCGTGTTGCTATGTTGCGAACAAAGAGAGAAAACAAACAGTGCGCTGACATCCTCTTAACGAAGAAGTTATAGAGTTTTGAGTTTTCATATACAAGCTTACACGTTATAATTATACATTACGATAACTTAAAGTAACAGAAAACAGTTAACTATCATATATTCATGTCCGATATCAAGGAATCCAAAATAATGTTAACACAGCTTCAATAATAAATAATAACTAATCCATATTATATTGTTCTGAATTGTCCGTATAACAAAACTTAAAATAAAAATTATTCAGTCGCGTTTTGAGGTAATTACAATAATAATAATAATAACAATAATAATATTATTATTTGAAATATTTCGTATTCGTATATTGTTAACTTGTCGAAGTTGACCAGTTCACCGAGAATGGATGGTATTACAAAATTCGTTGACCATTTGGTTTAGGGCGAACGTCCGTCCGGAAACTGGATGCGTCCGTGTCGTGGTCGTGTATGACTTGTGGGGTAACCCGTGAACTTTTTCACTTTTGCTTACGGTCGTGCTGAAATTTAAACCGTTTGATTTAAAAGAAAAACATATGCATAGTGCAAACAGAGGAGAGGAGGACTGGGTAAAAATTAAGGCCTAGGCGATTTGTTAAAAGTGTCCCAAACATGAAAATGGACGTGTCAGTTTAGTGTTATTATTCATTATAATTTATATTATATATAGTCACGATACTCACGTCA
Organism: Nasonovia ribisnigri; assembly: GCA_027563435.1. NCBI lineage: Eukaryota > Metazoa > Arthropoda > Insecta > Hemiptera > Aphididae > Nasonovia > Nasonovia ribisnigri. The sequence continues at coordinate 119,797 of JANEHU010000652.1, forward strand.
CGTTCGTATCCACGAAAACGATTCGCATGCATAAAACGATTTTTGTCGCAAATTCTGCATCACTCTGCATGTGTAGCAGCCCTTCGGTGATCAGCGCAAAGTCTACTTCGTCTGTTACCAAGTCTGTATCCAATTTCAATGACCCCTGTATGCTGACCCCGCCGCTGCGCAAAGGATAAACCATTATAATTCAAATTAAATGGGTGCGGTGCCCAGTGGTTTTAATGTAAAATTATAAAATCTAATTTTTATTGTAACTAATTTTAGATTCTGAGCGGAGTGAGAATGTACCTATTGATTTTAAAATGATGCATGTGTTGTGTTAAATTGTTTGTATCAATGTATTTAAAATTAAACCGTTGTAACTTGTAAGAGATGAATGAACATCATTTGTTTTTCTTTATCCTTTGTTCTTTATGTTATAAAATATAAATGTTTAACATATATACATTATAGTACAATTACGAGTTGCCTTTATCTGTCTAATTTTTTTATTTTATACCCACTGTAAACATTATAAAGATTTTGTTTCTCAAAACAACGATGCGTTTTAATTTTTAAAACACAAGACTGTCGATTCGTATCGGATAACCAATCGGATTTTTTATTTGGAGCCATTATGTAGCCATATTGCAATAGTTAGCAATATAACGTGTCTATTAACGAATATTGTAGATTTTATTGTAATAATCTTACATCTAAACTACTATCATGACGTACCTAATATTGGTACAAACTAAAAATTATATACAACCTTTGTAATATTTTTACAAAAATGTAAACAATTATCTATGGCTATTCTTACTTTTTCTCGATTACTGATTGCGCATTTTTATTCCAAAGACTCATTTCTATTTGACCGGATATGTCCAGTGACAACATTCCTTTGACGTTTATCTCCGCCGTAATTCCGTTGCTGAGTGGCACGTATTCTAGATGTTCGATCATTTGAGATATTCCCTGTGAAACAATATATTATTTACAAGTTAGAATGTCTGCAGTTATATACAATGTCTTATAAAACACTATAGGAGAAATACAGAAGAAATAATTTATCAAGTACCTACTGTATATGTATGTATAAAATATAATATACTATATATTCCCCGTGTAAGGTTTGAGGAAGTTTGATGAATTTAATTTTTTTTGTAGGGAGGGGGCTAAACTCTCTTATTTTCCGCACTGACCGGTAATAATTATTCGTTAAACCATAGATTTTATAAAATAAATATGTATACTATATATTATATGTACCTGAATGATGGGTGTTTTGTCCGATCCGGTCCCGGCCCAGACATGTCCCATTAACTGGCCTTGACTAGAAAACATAATGAACGGTCTGATGTGCACTCCGAAAACTATGAGTTCCAGACCAGCTGTGGCCGGTAAGTTGGCCTCGTCCGACGTGTCCTTTTTGCCTGAATCGTCATACAGGGACGTAAAGTACCCGAGTCCGGTTGTGAACATGCCGAACTGAAACGATATTACTATATAATAATGCACAATATAAATGTAGGTATTTTAAAAAACCGTAATCTTATAATACGATTATCTGCATTAGTGTGTGTATCGCATCCAACGATTACCAGCATCAGATACACACCATTATATGGTACGCACGGACATGCATATTATATATTACTTATGTAGTTATGTCATTAAGTTACAGAAGTATATCAAAATTCAAAACATATGTGTGACAAACATTTAGGTACTTCCAGTAGTTTGGTTTAACAATGAAAATACGTCCGACCAAGTTCATCAGCAAGCATCCGTCGGAGCACTTTTTTAATGTTGTAAGATTGTTTACGAGGATAAAACGTTTGAAATGTTAAATACGTTTTTAATTTTCAATACTTACCTAATTGAATAAAAATTTCCAGTAGAAAAAATATGCTACGACTGACGCAAAGTAAATTTGTTTACTTTCTGAAGATCAAGCCACACAAGGTACCTACATTTTTGTCAGCCGTTTTGGTCGTTTTGATCAAAAATTTACGGGGCTAGCTGCAGAGCCATTAATGTTATAATAAACGCACTTACACTACACAAGTCGTATTTGACGTTTTCGTGTTCCAAGACGATATCCACCGACCCGCGTTTGGTCACTCCCGAGTATATCTGTTGAGAATTTTTCACCAGTCCAGTGATGTTGTTGTAATTGATGAATTTTCTCGAAAAACACGACGACAAACCTCTCTGAGCCATGGTGCCATAGTGGTTCAACCGTTCACGAACCAACACTGTCCGCAATAGTCTCGACGAGGTCTCGTTTCTAGAAAAAAATTGCAAAACAACGACCACGGTTATGAGGTTATGACATATGGTTTCTATTTAGGAATCAAACATAATATTTTTAATTTTTTCTAATTCATTTTATTCTCCGAATATTATATAACTAATGATATCAATATATATGTCTAGATGGACGTCTGATACGTTTAAAAATCTCAAAATGTCTCACCGGTTAGCCATTTCTTTCAATAGTTCCAACGCGTATTGCTTGATTTCGTATCCCTCGCCTGGTGCCGCGAGCCACTCAACCACGTGTTTCAGCAGGTCATAGTCTGGATTAGACTCCAGGAGTATGGCTAATGCTATTGTCCTGGTGCTGCTGTCCTGTTCTTTGAACAACTGAAAGAAAATTCTGTTGCAATATTTTAGCACTCGGCTGTCCCACAAATCCGGCCCAAACATTTTAATCGTTTTCATGGCATATGCGCTAGTCCTGATAAAAAAAAAAAATTAATATCATTGTAACCATAGTATATTTGTCTCTACACTATTGTTCACAATAGGTTTATAAATTTTAAATTTAATATAACCCTTCGTCCCCTTTAGAAATTATTGCCTTTCTGTTATTACATTCTGTTTCCGTGTTGTGCAAAGCTCAATAGCACTTCAATCGATAGCGGATGTTTGAGATTAGACAACGCTCTGATGTACGTTAGTATGCATTCCTCGTCGTCTAACTTACATTTTTCCAGTCTTTCCAATGTTTTGACGACTAATTCACCACAAATCTAAAATCAAACATACGTATTTTGATGTATTATATAGGTATTTAATATTTGTATCCCACTAGATGTGATTTTTTTTTAGATTCGATAAAGATCATACTTACGAGAACATTCGTGTCCGTGTGATTGTACCGAGCCAAACGACTGGCCATAGCCGTCACGGTGTTAAATAAGGTGTCCACTATTTTTTTACTGGCTAGTTTCTCATCAGTGATTGATAATAGACCTATATAAATTATTAAAGTTGTAAAAATCCAAAAGCCTTATTTTGCCCGAGGAATCGAGAGTATATTACTTTTTATGATTTCTATTTTCGGATTGAATTTTATTGATGCGCCCCATAAGTATCTTTCAATTTTTTCGACGCTTTTAGCATCAGTAAAGTCTAGTGTTTCCATTGAGGCTTTATGCGAATTTTCATTTAATGCAGCTCCTAATAAGTCATATAGCTGAACTCTAAAAATATAAATACATACATTATAAATATAATTACACGTTTAGGTACAATTAAAATGACTTACACTATATCCACATTTTTTTCATCTGTCAATACTTTTTTAATAGTTTTCGTGTCACTGTTTACAATAGCATCCATTACTTTGATGGCCCCATAAGCCGATTTGGACTTTCCCAGTTCTGAATCCAATAGAGAGTCGTGGTAGTTGTTAACTACGTCGTCCAACTAAAAACAAAAAGTACACAATATCCGAAATGATATTTTATTTTCTATATATAATATTATAACAATGTAGGTACTTATTTGTTATTTGGTTTACTTACTTTATTGCATGAATTGTAGTGTTTACAATTTTTAACCTCATGCTTAGGACTTAAATTTTGTTTTTCGAGTTTCAGTTTGAGTTGTTTTTCTAATTGATGAATTGCTTCCTTGAATGTTTTGGCTTCAATGATATCGTCATTTGGTTTGGTTTCTATTATACAGCATTATTTTATTTAATAATTAACTCACGCATTACTATCAAAATCTAAGTTTACAAATACCTTTCAATTCTATGTGTTGTTTAGATGACACCGATGCTCCTACTTCATTCATAAAGCTAGTGGAAAACTCGTGATTTTCGTCCAAAGACACGTTAACCAAGGATTCGTGGTTGTATACCAGTAAACCTTCGCGTTTTGAACGTAAAGTTCCTTGCCAAATCTAAGTGAAATACATTCAATAGGTACACACATAAATATTTGAGTTAAGTCAATCATATGTAATTATAATTACTACTTTATTACTTTGTCGGGATGTTTAATTTCAGGCGGCAGTGTGGTTGGTAAAACGCATCCGTCAATTCGTTTTGAAACACTATTTTCATTTATTTGACTATAGGTCACGTTACACTCTCCGAGCGTAGAATATTCTACAGCATGTTGGTTTGACAATTGAAACTATGCGAGAATAAATTATTATTATTATCTAATTTTCTTTTCTTTGTTTCTATTCGTACCTGAAAAAGGCTAGCGATTCCCTTTTTAAAATTTTCCTCAGTCAATGAATTAACAGAAGTGAAATACAGGTTTTCTATATGACCGTTCCTCCAGTGCGCAAAAAACGGTTGGTCTGAAAACCTATCGATCCTCGATTTACGGTCGATAAATTGACGATTAACATCGTTTTTTGATTTCTTGGACCACGTTTGAATTTTGGGCGACTTGAACTAAAAAAAAATATATAATTGAATTAGGTACACAATGGGCTTGACCCTCCTTAAAACCCGAACTGATAAATAATATAGGACATCATATTATTATATTTTATTTTAGGTAAAAAAAGTAGCTAGTTAAGTTACAAATTCGAATCATTGTCTATTTACCGGAAATATAAAACTAAAATGAAATATCAGTTTAAATATTTTCATGTCTACAGTACCTATACATTACAATAATACCGATAGTTTAAAATCAATTAAAAAAATTGAAGTATTAATACATTACCTGCAATATTAAGACGTAATATTTACGTATTTAAAAAGGTCAAATAAAAATTGTACCTATTTGAAAAAGAATTATGATTATTTCATTTTTATGCGCAGAGACACATGCATATATTTTACGGTAAATTTTAGTACATGAACTTACATAGTCATTATACATATTTATCCATATTATTATAGTTTCTTATGAAATCGTGTTCAGGCATCTAAGACTACAACAATTAACAGCATAATTGTAAGGTGGACCCGTGGACTTACCTACTACAAGCATTAGTGAAGCATTTACGATGGGATTTTATCCAAGCGATGTATCAGTGGATCGTAGATACCTACAGCAATATTATACAATAGGTATCTAAAACGCCTATAGAGGCCCCCACATCAAATTTTGTGCCACTGTACTAAATGTTTTTACGTGCCTTATACAAATTTTCAAATAAAATACAACCCATTACAATTTACAAGCGATGAGAGTGTCCCACACAATTTTTACAAAGTTTACAAGGATTTTTACAAGATTTTTATTATAATATAGGTACCTTACTACCTTATATCATAAAATATTATTTAATGTAAAATAAGTTTTCCTATCAAAATTTTGAAAATTATAAATTCATTTCAATGGACCCCTAAAATAGCCGGGCCTCTGTACTCCAGATCCAACAGCCCCCCGCGTCCCTTGTGGGGGCTTTGCGCCTTTACCTTATTAGCATCTTGTAATATGTCGATATTACTGCGTGACTGTTTCAACAATTTTTATTATTTTTAACGCAAACGCGAAATTGTAGTAGATAATACCAATATTCGATAAGATCTCGTAAACAAAAGGTTGAGTAAATAACCGTGGTTTTTAGCGAAAGACCTCTACGACGGTACCTGATAATATGTCTCCAGCATACGATTTCACGTCTCCAACGATTCTAACCAGCCGGTATTTTCAGTATAGATATAACAAAATACAAGTTAATCGAAAAACAGTTACCTATAACTATATAAGCACCAACTAAGTTACCGAAAAAAAAGGGGGGTGTGTTTAGGGGCACCTGCCAGAATGTATTATGATTTTTTTTAGAAGTACAATTTGTAAAAAAAATTAGAGTAGGTAGGTATTATACACCTTAAAAATAAACATTATATTAATATATTCATGAGTACTCACGTGTAGCCTTAACAGTTTGTCGCCGGCGGTATCGGTAGCGGGCCAGAGATTGACGACCAACAGTCGGCCAACCACCCGATGGCCGACTGCCGGGTCTCGGTTGTCTGAAGATCCACCGGTCAGCACGGTGGTCGTTGACTCGTACTCATACTGGACCCCAGCCGGGAACAGTCGGCCGCTGTCCACCACAGCAGCCGAACACGGTGGTGGCGGTGCCGACGACGACAATAGCAGCAGCAGCAGTGGGAACGCAACTGCTGTCCGGTCAGACGATGACGCCATCGGCGAGATGGGAGACACTCCTGCAGCTGATGCAGACGAACGGTTTATGGATTACGAAGACGAATAAATAATATTAAAATACATTGGACGATAAAATGACAAATATTATCGGTATATCGTTGGCTGGCGAATATAATCGATTGATTATTCGATGTTTCGTGTAAAACAGTTAACAGCTAACTATGGCTACGATATATAGTTGTATCAATATAACTAGAATAATATAGTTATATTATTATAGTACCTTCCTACCAATATAATATTATTATTTTACGTTCGGTTGTCGCGCGCGAAACGACAGACAAGACAAGAAATAATGACCAACGTAAGACTGAACACGACGACCGACGCGCACGCACTGCCTTCGCGTTGTTGTTATTATTATTATCAGCACCAGTACGACAACCGGCGTGGCTACTACATATAGAGTTTGTTACTCTATGGGCTACTATAAATGATATATATATATATATGTTATATCATGTCGTATACCTGTACCGTTACCACTACCACTACCGCAGTCCTGCACGCTGACCGTATAATAATATGTTATATATTATTATTATTCACGCGGTTACGTATAAAAACGCGCTTCCCGTAGGTACACTGAACCCGAATGGCGGCGACGTCGCGGCGGTGAGATGACGACCGCGATTGAGAAACGTCCGGACTTTATTGTGTATTTCCAGCTGATACTACCGTCTACCGTTGCCACTTGCCGGCCTAACAGCCCACGTTACGGTCACTGGTTGCGTTTAATACCACGGTATAATATTATATAATCGACTTATACAGTGTCGTGTTGTGTTCCGTATTATTACTTATAAATACATAGGTAACAAAATATCGGTATAACTCGTTACCAACAAGTCAAATATAGTTAAATAATATAATATAGTGGAAACCCGGATTCGTTATTTTGTTTCATTATCGAGGTTTTGCGTGCGAGTTGTATCTAAAATCTGTGTAAATATAAATAAAATTTGTTGCATCACGGAAAAAATCTACAAACAAAATATCTCTGTAAAATGTGATTATCGTAATGCGTTATTGGTGTTTATTTTCGAAATTCCATCTATTGCACCTGTCCGCAATATTTGAGTAATAGATCCATAGAGCTAAACTAGCACTTTAAGACGTTGGTTTGCCATCCCCAACAAAAATAGCATCAACAACTAACAAAAAAAGCATGCTTGAATTATATCAACTGTATTATCGCGGCGAGAAATTAATATGGACAGAATTTTTAAAATGAATAAGTTATTGTTTTAAAAAAAATCTATTTTATTAGTATCCATTTGTACTTGTAATTTTTATTTTAATGTTGTATAATATGGGTACAAGGAGTAACAAACATTTCCTCAGAAGCCTTTCATCCAGACAACATAAAAAACACAACTATCTTTATAATTAAGACCAATTTAATTAATCTTTTGTGACTATTGTAACCTGTATATCAGTATTAATGTATTATTAATGTAGTATTAATAGTTAAATGTGAACCTTCTTATTATAGTTGTTGCAGCCAATGACCTTAGACACCGAGGCTTTAATAAAAAAATAAAAAATAAATAAATATAGTTACATAAAGTAAGTAGTAACTACTATAGTAGAACAGATATTTTGGCCACCCATTTTCCAATTTACCATATATTTCCGCATACCAATATGTTGTATACTAAGGTCTCAAGTATAACTTATCAAAACCGTTTTGGTGAATATCTGGTGGGGAATGTGCAAAATGGTTTTTGAGCCCTATTCGGCGGCGTGCTGCTTTAGGCCCTCGATGTCAGACGTCAGTGTGGTTTAATGCCCATCACACCGAATCTGGATAACTGGATGAATACACGAAAAGTGAAAACAATTCGTTAACCTAACCTAACCAATTCATATTATAATATAATAAAACTAATATTGTATATGTATTATAATAATTAATTTTAAGTAATAACTAACTAACTAATTAATATTATTATTAACATTTAAATATGCCAATCAGCATAGGCGTGTCACTATCGAGATCAAGGGATATTTTTTCTACCCCCCCCCCCCCCCGGGTTAGGTTAGGTTTAAACTTTTTAACACACCTATTACATTTTGTTAATAACCTACTTAAATACAATATAGTATTACCTATCGTAGGCACGTAAATATTTTATTTAATAAACATTAAAACTGTATTTTGAAATGTGTGTGTAAATGTTTGGTGTGTTCGGATCTTCTTAGTATTATTATAATTTATATTATTACACAAACTACAAAGTCAAATAGTACTCATATCTCGTCGGGTGGATAACATAGTTTTATATTTGCATCGACCGATGTGTGACAGTGACATCAAAGCGTGATGCGCTGTTTGCTCTATAAGTCTTTAACGGATGGCCAGTGTGTATATCGTCCGAAATTATTAATAATATATGTTGTCAGTAGTTGTGGATATTGGATAATGAAATTATAATGTTTTAAAATAATGTACAGATACCACAACAGTTGGATATCGGAGTCGGTTGTTATTCGAAAGGACGTGCAACTAACAATTATTATTATTAAGGAAATCCTGACTACCTACGTGGTCGTTGATGACGTGTCTTAACGGCGACGTACACTCCCGCCCCGCCTTCACCAGCATTCATGCTACATAGGTCATGGAATCGTCGCCCGAGCTGCAGTTTATTGCTGCTATAGTGCTATAGTGCTATCTGTTCACGGTTGCTATTAATTATTATACGACTATAGATATTATTAGTTATTACCTATAGGCTATAGTTTTGCTACTTAGATGTGGTAATAGAAACCGATTTGTTCTGATCCAAAAACAACAAATAATTACATCGTTTCTCACTGCGTCCGAACTTTAAACTGTATAATACTATATAATACTATTATACATAAAATATTACATTAATTAACATCTATCGATAACAATATATTAATTTAATACGCCATATCGCTCGTTATCGTTATTATAATAATGTACTGGTCGAACCATATTATACTGTAATCAGATGATGTTTTAAAAACGAACTGCACAACAATAATTATAATTTATAATGATATATTATATTATATATATATATATATATATATATTATAATTATACAATATTATAGGTAGAAATAATAATAATTCCGTTCGATAAAATCATTAAAATTGAATAATATTATGTGTGTGAACCGTGAACGCGAATGTATATAGGCACAATATTATTTCAATAATATTATCCGTAAGATAATAATATTATAGGCGTGAAACATTGTTTAATGTGTATACGCCATACGGTATACCTATCAATCGGTATCAGACCGGTTTCGTTGCGTTTAGTCGAGCGATTCGTGATGGTATTTTAAAGTATACATTATATTATACACATAAATGGGTGTGCGTATATAGAACCGACGACGAAGGTCAAACTAGAAGAAGTTTTTTTCTTCTTGAACGTCGTATGGGTAGTAGGTATATAGCAGTGAAGATGTGCAGCGTTTGACCGAACGACAGTCGTCGTTCAGCAGGAATGCGTAAACGTGTCTATGATAAAAATAGGTATAATTAAAATTAAACACCAGACCTTTGATACCGGATGGTATAATACGCATGTGAACTTTTGACACCCGATTATTTTATATTTACTTTAACAACAATTCATTAATTGGTACATCAATGCCTTAACAATATTTTATATTATAATAGTATATATTACAGTGTAGTACTATGGCTAAATAGTAGCAACTAGCAACTATAGTTACTATATATAGGTGGATAGTTAATACTAACTAATAAACAGTTACGATATAGGTAGATACATAATAATATGATTGTAACACAGTTTGAGAATTTCTGTTGCATATTAATTGCTATATTATACTTCATACACAAAAATAATATAGGTAAATAATAATCTGATAATAAATATTGTTGGTCACACAAGCAAGGGAATTGGAGAAAAATATGTTATTATATAGTTTTATCATCACCTGTTATTCCTAAAAATGTATCTAGTTGCGCCTACATTTTAATTAAAGAGACACTGAAATATTGGAATTTTTAACTCATTTCTTACACGGTAATACACAAAACTTTTATGATTATTTTAATATTTTTGTAAATAAATAAATCAATGATCCATTGAAATTAAATAAATACATAGGTATAACATATACATTGAGTACTTTTAGCCACTAAAATTAATATGTAAGTAAATATACAAAATATGTCATTTATTATAATATGCTTTGTTATACTGTTATACCTACAGTCGTCACTCGTCAGTCGTTATCGCACTTAGAGGGGGAAGTTGCTAGTATTAAATTATAATGTATTATAAATTATAATAATATTTAAAGAAACATGAAAATAATTAAATTAAATTGTCAGGCTGATGACCTCAGTCGTCGATGCCTTAATCTAATAAAAATAAAATAATATTTGGTGTCAAAATTTTTAACATGGGTTTTAAACGTCCACTTGCGGTAAATACCATTGGACATCAGGTGCCAAATGTCCTAGTTTAAATAAATAGCTTGTATAGATAATTACGTATAGGTACATTTTATACTTTTCCGGTAAAAACGATTTGATTTTAATAACGAGCAATATAATCCTAAAAACAAACCCTCCACATATTACATCCTTGTATATATTTAGAGACAGATATCAGTATTCAGCAACTATATGATTATATCTGTTGTTGGGGGGGGGGGTCATTCCCCCAAAAAATGATATCCACATTTTCCAATTTTATGTTAATTTTTGAGATTTTCATGTGTACGTTATTTCCAATCGTTGGCTAGATGAATAGAAGACAATAATGAAGACGAAGCAAGACAGTATTGATACAATTAATTAGATCATTCTATACTTAACGTTAGTTTGTTGATAAATCAATGCTATTAGTTATTTAAATACTATACTTAAGTAATTATATACTTAAGAAGTACAATCTATCATGCAAAATAATTTCTATTCGAATTAAATATTTTATCACTTAATATATATTTTAGAAAAAATATCAACATAAATATTTACATAATTTGATTACATTTATTAGTAATAGACAACAACTATAATATTATAGTATAGACAGAGCGTATCATACCAATTTGTGCTGACGGATTTCGACGATCGATCCGTCGAATCGTCCTTATCGTATACCTTCAATCTGCGTGGATCCACCAAACTCGATTGTGTTGTATAATATTATAATACACTTTAGAATATAATAAATATTATTATAGAAACATAATATATATAAAAATAATTAATATAATTATAATTTAATACATTGATTAATAAACAAATTTTATCATTGAATATTATTTATTTGTGTTGCAGGTTCGCTCGGGATCGTCGGCTGAGTTGAGATTTATTATCACCGCACGTGGAGGCGGTGCGGATACGTGTGACTAATACCTACGCGTTCTCAAAAGACGACCAACTTATTAATTCGCCGGTAGGCAAGGGATTTAATAATTTTGTAGTTGTCGCGTGAGCTCGCATATAATGTTATGATGTACACACATATTATGCGGTGTTCCCTTTTTCGTCTTCTGCATAACATTACAGTGTATTATTATTATTATAATGAACCAAACCGAATTAGAACAGCATCAACATATTTTGTGCTCACCTACATAATATAATAATATAACTGTATTATGTACATAATATAATATAACCACCAAGATGGTATAAGTCATTCGCTGTCTATTATAAATTATTTATAATTTAGAGTATTAATATAAATCACTTATTCCACGTTTTGTGGCGGCGCGCGGCGTGACAATATCTTTTCATTCGTTATTCATTCGATTATAACATGGACGCGCGTGATTCTATAAATGTATTGTATATAAAAGAAAAAATGTAAAATAAAACTGTTAATTTTAATTTCGGTAATTTCACACATTTTAAGAAGTATATCTTTACGATACCTACCACTATACCAACCTAATAAAACAGCATGTCTACGTCAAAAATAGTGTACCTATTGCTTGTATACAGCACTTAATCGGTAACACTATTGCTATAGGTACCTAATACTGATTTTAAGGGGTAGGTACCCAAAAAGTAAGTTTCTTCGTGGCAGAAATCTGAAAGAGTAAAATAATTCATCAAAATTGAACGAAAAGTTGTATTGGCATTAAAACCTTTTAGAGAGTTGTCCAGATGTGAAATTGAAGTTACCACCGTGGTTACCGACTAGATCCTCTGAGATGAACGTTAATATAGTTAACAACATATAAGTCATATAAGTTATAACATTAAGTATGAAGAAACTCATCATCAGATCTCACTTTTATGGATATAGAGGAACGGTAATTAATAATTATTATTTACATTTAACTTATATGAAAAAAAACTTTACATTCTGCTGATTTTTTTTTTTTACAAATTTTAATGCATATATTTTGATTTTTCTCGGTATGAGGTTTTGGACTCGCTTTGTATCATAGATATAATATGACATGAAAAATTCACGAATTTTGATTTTGAGGTTTTTTTATAATCCCTTTGTACAGGAAAGTGAAAACGTTTTGCAGCAATATAATATTAGGTAATAAAACTAATAAGTAATAGCATAGCGCGATCTGTCGGCCGACGGAATTGAGTGGTGAACGGAAAGTCTCGCAGCAGCGGTATAATAAAGAACAAAAAATATTATAATACTAGGCTATGTATAATATTTGTCTACACTTTGTACATATTTTAAGGGACTTAAAATTTGATATTATCTACCTTTGATTAAACACAGTACGTAATATTATCAATGATATTATAAGTTACAATTATTGGCAAATCTCTACAAAAGCGATTGCAATTCATACACGTATATTATGTATTAATATTGCATACACTGAGTGCCGTAATTTAAAACATTTCGGTATCGGTTATTATGAATTCAGAATAATTTGAAATGTTACATTTGTATGGAAAATAATCATGTAATTTAAATTAATCATTTAAAAGACCTATATAGTTATTTTTTTTTATCACAAAACCAACAATTTTTATCAGTGATATACGTCGTAAACCATCGTCTAAAAAAAAATAATTATTCATCAGAGCCAGGTTCATCATACTATAAAAAGCATTCATTTTTACTTTTAATACGAAGCCCTTTCACTGTTAATATTTAGCTCGTAAACACTTTGAGGTTTTTTAGGATGTGCTTGACTTTATATTCAGTATGTTCTTTTTTGCCGTCAAACTATTTTTTTCCTGATATCCATTTATTCGTATATACCAGATACCTACGTGGAGGATGATTTCGAATGATAAATGTATGATTAATTTTTATCCAATCGGTATACATTCATGTAATATTCTGTTGTTATATAAGCTCGAATAATAGTTTTAAATTTTAATATCTCTGTAGCGTAATCTCCCGGACAAACGATACCCGTGGCTAGGCAATGCCGTTATGTCCAGGAACGGTTTATCCACGAAATGTATAGAAAGTGTAAAAAAAATTGTCCTAGGTTGATTTCGTTTCACTTGTAGAATTTTTGTATTTATATATTAATATTTATCCTTTTACTATAGGTGCTGGTACAAAAAAAAATACTATTCCAAAGATTATCATCTAAAATCGTCTTAAAATTACATTATGTACCTACTATACAAATATAACCACATTTAACTAGATAAAAAACAGATAAAATGAAACTTGCATATTTTATAAAATAGCGATTTTGCTTATAATAATATAATATAATAATATACATAAGCTTACACTTTTACACTCGTAAATACGGCTGTTTTAAATACGATAACTCATCGGTGCGTTGCAAAGAATGGACAATAATATATTACACTTACAAAATGACTGCAGCAAAATACATGTAATTAAAATAAATATACATAAAATAACTAAATGAACATAAAAACTAAAATTGAATAAATAGGCTTTAAGTAAGAATAATAAAATTAACACCTATCACACAACACATTTTTCTTGTAAAAATAAAACCGAAAATATTGTCACGAAAAATCATCGAAGTAATTTATCTCAGATAACCATTTTACTTCAATAGATAGGTCCGATGATACTTAAATTTTTTTATCGAAAACATAAAGAGACATAAAGATAATGCACAACACTGGTAATACATATTATAGAAAATAATATACAATGTAATATAATATATTATTTACAAGTGTAATGTGTTTGTAATAGCACACCATTCCTATCATGTAAGTATAATGTTTATTGTTTAATATAAATTATAATAGGCTATAGGCACATAGTATTATATAATATTACTTTTATCGATTACTTTTTGAATATGAACATAATATAAAATCACAAAACGTTAAATAGGTTTAATAACAATAATATAATACTATGTGCCTATAGCCTATTATAATTTATATCATTTTTTTGTTAAATGATCGGCTAAAACATAATAATATTATGGTAAGACGGGTAACGTCATTATCGTTTATTTCTGATGATTCGAACTGCAAAAACACGCACCGGGGCGAGATCTCTTGGCCAACCCACGTAAATATTGTCGTCCGCGGTTCCGTCCAGAAACTATACAATAACGTTCTTGTAGGATCGTTACCGTTCATCACGCGACTCGTCACGTCGAATCTTCCATTGATTTGTTTTTGGTTTCCGGTAGACACAGATAGAGGAATAACGCACCGACGCCGGACACAGTGCCGAAAATGTAAAACGTCATCGACGTGCCGATATTGGTCAGCAGATAAGGGCTGATTTGGATCACCGCGTAGAACATGACGAACCCGAAGCACGTGGACAGGCCGCTGCCGAGTTCTCGGCAATACCCGGGAAACATCTGCAGCAATAAACAATAACCATAGCAATATAATATATAGTGACCTACGGGCAATCTTGTTAAAATACTTTTGAAAAATTATTAAGATAATTTTAATACAAGTAATACCTAAATAGTATTCTAATAAAATAGTATTAACCATTATCGCAATACTCTTTATTCACTGAACTATATTATTTCATATTTGGTTTTGGGCCGTAATATAAAATTATCATTATAATGTCACTATGTAATACATACATAGTAATTAACAAAGATGTATTGGCATTGTACACGCTCACAGACGCCGTTATTTTAATATAGTAAAAACAGATAAAATGTATTAAATGAGCATTGAAATAAAAATTAATCCATTGACTACAACGATAAAATGTTAGTATGGCATCTTTTTTTCGTTGGATTTTATCTTCTGTAAAAATAAATCATTCGCGTGGTTATAGACTATAATAGTGGTACTCTAAATATATTGTTTATGCAATTATGCTTAAGTATTAGTAAAATATAATAATTATAATAGTTATGATATTGGCAATATTAGTTTTAAAATATAGGTACAGATACCTATAGATAAATAAACGTTTCTCTTGATGATTGGATTTTGAATAATTATTATTATTAAACACATAATGGAGATTCTCTGATCTGTGTCGTTGACGTTCCTTTCAGATTCGGTGCTGAAGTTTTATGCCACTGTTTTTTATAAATAACATTTAACTCATTATGTAGGTACGTAATTTTGTTAAAAGAAACTTGAATTTTAAAAAAAAACTAATTTTTTAACTCATTAATTCCCAACCTTGCTACTATCTGTTAGTTATTTGGTATAACACAATATTAATTTAAAATAGGTATGACGACTGTAATCTATGCTCACCTCGCCAGACATGATCCAAGGCAACGGAACCAACCCGATGTTAACGAACACCATGTACGCGACGATGGACATAACGGGTGCGAGGCTGGCGGTGGCCGCCGGGGCCGGGACAGCATGGACGGCCACGCTACCCGCGGTCGCAGGGGTGCCCGAGTCACGGATCGAGGCTGCCAGGCAAAGCAGAGACACGCATGTGCCTACGGCTGAGACCACGGCCAGTGGCCGGCGGCCGTACCGCTTGGTCAGGCCACACGCCAGCACGGACACGGCCAGCCGGATGACGTCCAAGGCCATGGTGCAGTGGTACTCGTTGAGATCGGGCCCAACGCGCTTGAGCAGCGTCACCGAGTAGAAGGCCACCGCGTTGACACCCGAGAACTGTTGGACGAAAAAGAACGTAGACAGCACGGCGAGCGGCCCTAAAAACGACGGCCTACTGAAGCACTGGCGTGCCGTCGGCTTGACGGCCGGTAGCGACGGCTGCGAGTCGACTTCCTGCGGTGGCCTCGACGGTACACCGCCACTAGTATCATGGTCACAGATTGCAGCGGTACGACGGCGGTGGCGCCTGTCCTCGTCCTCACGCAGCCAGACAGGCGACTCTGGCGTGAACCATATGAGAACGTAGCCGGCAAACGGCACGGCTGAGCATAGGGCTGATACCAGTCGCCAGCCGAGGAACGTGCCCATCGTGTGCACGGTAAGTATACCGGCCGATACCGAGAAAGAGATCATGGCGAGCGCAGCGCCCCGATAACGCTGTTCCGTCACTTCGGCAATGTATACGGCCGTCGGCGGGCCAAGCAGGCCAGTGCTCAGGCCCGTCAGCAGCCGACCCGCGTACACGCCCGTAACGCCGGTGGCCATCGACACGGCCGTCCAGCCGAGCACGAACGGCACGCAGATGAGCAGGTTAGTCGTCTTCCGGCCTAGCCTGTCCATGGCCACGCCACCCAGTACGCTGCCCGCGGCCATAGGTAGCGCTGCCATGCTGGCTGTAAGAAAAAAAATTCTGTGCGTATAATATTAAAATTGTCATTAACATTCGCAATAATCAACCAGAACCGTATAAGTGGCTATACATCAGGGAGCTGTTGATTATGAGGGGGTGGCTATTTTTTTTGTTTGGTTTTCATCGTTTTTATCCTCTCATAGCTCTATTTGATACAATTAATATTATGTTTTTATATTTTGTAATTTTTTATCATAATAATTGAATATGGTATACTATTACTAGCTGCATAAATGCCTATTAGTCGTATTAAGTATCGACATTGATCTAACCTCCACCGCATCAACTATGACAATATAATTAAAGAAACACAATCATGGAAGAAAATTATAAGTATTTATTTGTCATTTTTTAACATACTTAGTTTTATTATAAAAATTGTATATATTTTTTTCACGTATAATCGGGTGAAAAATTCTTAAACACGAGTACCTACCCAACTCATTGATTCACGTTGCATCATAAATACAGAATGCATATTTGATATAAGAACTCTGTTAAGACTATAAAACTGACATCCATAATATTACATAAACTCGAACAATCGATGACGTGTAGGTATATATAGGACATAGGTACACGAGCGTTGGTAGCATTCGTTAAATGTTAATAGTGCTATGAATAAAATACTATAACTGTAAGGTACCCTTTTATTTAATATAATATTGTACACACTCTCAATCTTTGTTACTTATAACTTATTTATTTATAGGAATATTAGGAACTAAAGACGTATGGCTCTTGATAAAAATATAAAAACTAGTTTTTAACAGAGATTATGAATTAAATAAATTAACTTTTATGACAAAGTCCCTCTAATACATATACAATTAAAATGTATTTAACAAATGTTACCAATGTATTTTAAATTATTACATAAAGTTTTGAATTATTATGGGCTATTATAGATATAATCCTCATTATCAAGAAGTGCATTTAAAAAAAAAACTAGTTCGACGTTAGATACGTAAAATGACCCCTCAAGTCTGTTGTTACCAGGAACGCGATTACTGGTTGTTCTAACCTGAAACAGTATTTATCTATTGTTACTACTTAGTTGTTAGTACTTTATAATTAGGTATATAGTACTTATAGTAGGCCCATTAGGCGTATGCACATACGCCACACAGACACATTGACACCAAGAAAGAGATAATTTAAATCTCCTATTTTCGCTATGAACTCTGCAGTATTTATTAATTTATGAATCATTTTTATAAAATATTGCTTTATAACATGGAAATATCAAGTTCAAAATTCTATAAATTCGATGTATCTTTTTATAAAAAGTTATTTGGTAACAAATTTTAGATTTTAATGACAATAGTTTGTATTTTTATTATACCTAGCAGTTGTCTTTTCTTTCTTTTTGGAGGAAACTGGAAAAGGCACTGTTTTTTAATTTGCATACACTGCCAATGAAGTCTGCGCACGCATATCCTATATTATTAAAATCACTGTGCTGCAGAATAAAAAAAATCGAAATATCGCATCGCCAGTCGATTGGCCACTACAAAATGGGTTTATACCAACCTACGATGAAACTACCGATATATATATCCACGGTTAAACCGATTTGTGCGTAAGCCATTAACGTTCGAGTGATTAAGTTTTGATTTTTTTCCCTCAGACATATTATGTGTGCGTACTGCGTAGTGCAAACACAGGTATACAACCGGACAGTTAATCCATCTGCAGCTTATACCTAAACCTATATAAAAATAATATTGTGCATAGGTGATGGTATTTATTTAATTACACTGCAGCGCGCACTTCGTTGAAATAGTTGCATCGGTTATATTATTATGTTCATTTGTTCATATAATATTATAATATGCATATATACACAAGTATAATGTTATAGATAAGTATAGGTAGGTATCTAATTTATTTGAGGCCGATTCAAAGAGATTGTGGTCAAGTTGAGGGCTTGGGGGACCCCAAGACTATGTACCTACAATATGAAATATACTTACTTTGATTACCTAATACTATAGCAGCCACACATTTTTCTAAATTTAAATTTATGTAGATGATTTTTAAAGAAGTCTAATATGTATACGTTCTGCTTATCGTATACAACTATAAGTTAAAACCTATAACAAACTTTTGTCATCTTTCCCTTTATTTGAAAACGTTAATACCACCGCAACTGTTTCAAGTGCAGGCACAAAGATTGTACCAACACAATTATTATGTTACAATATTATATTGATATAAACATAATCATTATCACTTATTATTGTTCGCTTTGTGTCTGCAGTGAAACAACTAAATAATTTATGATTTTTAAAATTTCCGTTCTGCCAGTCCAGTCGATGTACCTAATAAGATTATGAAAATACCTAATTAATAGCAGCTACATATCTATACAAATATCGGGAACACTATAGACAATAAAATGGTATAATCGTCAGAAATCAATATGTATTTATAAATACTTTATTTTAAAGGGATTTTTTATTTCCATAGGTAGGTACTATAATATAATATGTTTATCGAAATATCAAATAATAATAATAATAATAATAATAATATAATTTGTGATGCAAAGTACCTAAGCATTATCTATAATATAATATCACCTTCCATATAAAATCACCCATCCGCCTAGTAATTTTTAAACTATACTAGGTATCTTAAAATTTTAATTTTACCCATACGTTATAACTTATATAAATAATCAATGTATTAAATTTAGAAAACATGCGTTTCCCTTGGTTTTTGGCGCTCTTTTAAAAATGTTCTGCAATGACCCCTCGAAGGCTGCGGGGTGCCAACGGGTATCAATGGCGCGCTGCTAAAAGACTAAAATACATATGCTATATTTATGGGGCAAGTTCTGAAATGTACCTATAATTATTTCATAGCTCACCTATCCATGACTCTTGATGGCTGCTAATTTTGATGGTCGATCGGTCGTCCTTCAGCTGCGGTAACAGTACGGCCGAAAACCCTACGGTCATCCCGGAACCAAGCGTCACAATCAGAGGTCCGGACGCAGCGAACATCTGTCGAGAATAGTTGTTATACAATATATTATATTATTATATTTGTCTACGCATATATTATGTGCAATATATATAATTATTATTATGACTTACACGTGAAGACATAATATAATGCAAATACTAAAGTTTGTGATAGGTTCATAATCTCGAAAAGTATATAATAATACATATATTATTACTACCTACATATGTATACGAATGTTATCGGAAAAATATTATTTTAAAATAAATTCGTTCAAAATTTGGTTTTTAGATTTCTCAGGCGAATATTATGCTTTGGAATATGAAGTTTAAAGTGTATCAACTATCAAGGCCCTATCATTAAAAAAAAAATGACAATTGAAATTTTTTTTAAAATTAAATTTTTATATAAATGGTACTTTGTAATTACTTAAAGTAATGTAAAAAAGTATTTCCAATTAATTTTTTTTTAGAATAAAAGTGCTTATAGTTTACCTTCAAAAGATTCACCTTGATTATGCATGGAGTTTATTGTACTATAAATTATAACTATATATGTCATATACTCATATAATATGTTATAAGCCTATAACGTTCACTATATGAAAGCTACGACAAAATATTTGATAAAACAAAAATAAATAACTAAATTAATGTATATTATATATAATATATATACCTAAATTTTGAAACCTTTTGAATGTTAGACGCGGAGTCTTAATTTTCGTCCGTTTTAACGACTCACATATCATTATGTTTCAGACTTTTATAATATTATATTATATATTAATATTTTAATATTTTAAATGTTTTATTTACGACAATGAGGAAAATTATATAGTTATAGTATTTTATTTACTTATATTTAATAAATAAACGGACTGAAAAGAAAAACGTTTCATTAATTAATTTTGATTGTAAAGTGTACTAATCAGGCACGTATACAGAAATTAATTTCGAGGGAGGTTTATAAGTTTCTAATTTTAAGTAAAAAAATGAAAAATGTCTGTCGTTAATAAACAACTTGTGTAAATTTATCGTTAAGACGTTATCATAAAAGTGTTTTATTATATATAAAAATGAAGATGGTCAATTTCGATATTATATATGAATCTTAAAAAATTTTTTTTAAAAAACATTTCAGGGTATGCACCCCCAAAACTTCACGCTGTATAAGTATCTATTACTAATATCATAATAAAATGCATATAATAATTATCAAAACCAAGAAGTATGAAAAAACATATTGTGAACACCGAATGATCATTTAGGATAGTTTGAAGGTTTTCCAGTATTTTTTAAATGTATATATAGATATTATTAGGTAGTATAACCTGCAATATATCATGACGTATATTCACATAAACAAATTTAAATGACATAAAAGTATAGTATAATCTATACAGTTTTATATAGATATCTTTGAATTTATTGGATGGTTTTTATTGAAAAAAGCTAGACTGATAACAACTAAAATTTACTAGAATAACATGTTGTGGATCGTAATTCAAATAAGTATTATAGAGGCTATTACTATACGCATGCCTGACGGTGTGCAGTATTTCGGTGTGGTATGTTTGATACATTATTATAGTATGTTGAGTTTCATTATTTGACTTGACAGCAAACACTGATATACAAAACAAACACTAATTTCAAATGTATGAATAATTATTTATAAATTTCCACCACCTGATTATAGGCAGAGTTCGATATAATTGTGTTTGTGTATAAGTCCGTCGTGTAATGTATAGGTATATTTTAAAACGTTCGAATGATTTTCTACGATAATTTAAACCAATGACTGTTGGAAAAGTTTAAATGTATAGTTAATTACCTCGGGTTAACCTTAACTAAATAGTTGAAGAACTCTATAATATATCTATATCTATACTAAAAAGTTTGTACATCATAGACAGTGTTATTGTTGTTGTATCTATAACCTTATGCGCGATGTACCCCAATAATAAATTATAGTTGGCACGCTAAGAACATAATTTAGTAATAAATGCAATTTTATTTAATTGTTTTGCAACTACTCATAATATGGACTTGCTGCAGGGAGGAAGTACAGTGCACGGTGATTGTATTTTATACCAATAATATCTAACTGCGCACACAAAATAATGAGCCAGAATGCTTGGCGATCTTAACCGCAGATTGTAATTTCCTGATATATTATTTTACAAAAGTTTTCGTAAATTTCCGTACACATTACCTGTTTGAAGACTGGCGGAACGTTGAGTTGGATATACATAATAATATTATTATTGTTATGATTGTATCACTGAGAAATCATCATTATAATAAAATCAGCGCGGTAATCGCAGGAACCGAACCTGTCGATCGTATATGATAACAATAATAATTATATATTGTTATAATGGAGATCGGTTTTTTTCCAGTGCTGTAATTCACGTCTGAAACAAAAAAATCACAAATAACAATATGACTGTAGTAATATTGCGACTTGTGCCGTTCAAATCGTCTAAACTCCCGAATTCCCGTCGAATCATCGGTGTCGTGTAGCTTTTAACGTGCACAACGAGCGGAGGATAGAACAATATACCTATTATTATCAATACGTCATATTATTATGCAGCTCCTCGTCCGTCCACGGTCACCCGAAACAAATTAAGCACCAAGGTCTCGGTCAGAGATCAATGTTTTATTTTTAATTTTATGCTGCGACGATTTCGCTTTATTATACACCTATATGTGGGTACGGTAAAACAATATGATTACCCGCAAGACACCGTGATGGCAGATGATTAGGATCATCGCAACGAGGATACGCCACCTATGTGTAGTACATATAATAGGTAGGTAGTATAAGACATCGCCTTGGAGCGGTGTGTAATAAAAAACAAGCAAATGTGCAAAAAAAATAAAAAAAAATAGACAGCAGCCATAGTAGGTAATATACGGCAAAAAGACGGTTCGTCGACTAACAATTACGAGTACTTATACACATGTTTTGTTTCGTCTTGTTTTCATGACCTTTTATATATAATACTATAATATATACATTATTCATTGTGTTTTTGTAATTTCCGCCGCTGCAGAAAACTCGCAGTTTCCATCGCACACTGCTGGTCGTTTACTGCAGTCGCTGTTATTATTGTTGCCATTATATTATCATAATAATAACAATAATAGTAATACGCACCACGCTGCTGCAGTTATCGTCTGTTTCCCGTAATTTACATAGCGTTTTGCCGCGACGAGGAGGGATATCGTATTGTTAATATAGGTGCACACCTATATATATATATATTATGCATCGTGATTTCGTGGGGGAGATCGGTTATGTGATTCCGCGGCACATGAATCACCGCGATGGCCAATGCGATTGTCAGCACGCGACACGTGATATACGCGTAAATCGCTTATCAATAATGATACAAATGTAAGTAATGAAATCAACGCCGACACGTTTAAATTAATTATAATAAATAAACGATATTCGAGTAGTTACGGACATTTCGTTGACTTATATACCTAGTTTAAAATCATAATAGGTACAATATAATATATACCTATAATATTATATTTTCAATTTATTTTCCGGAGCATTCACTTATGGTAAAAAATAATAATATTGATCGATCGTATACCGACTATTGTACCTACGCATAATAAAATAGGTACAGTCGACTATCGGTATATATTCGAAGTTTGAGGGACTTATGAACAAACTTCGAACTATCCATTGATTGAATTATTGATAATATATAAGAGATAATATACAGCTTAAAGATATTGAGAGGGCAAAAAACAAAATTTGAATTAGGTACCGAAAGTCATGAAAAATGTAAATAGTAAACACTATAGGTATATAGGTAGTACTAGGTACCTATCACCTATCTATGTCAACTGCAGACAACAATGTAGTACCTACATAATATAATATCATGTGATGTGTGCTGTGTAATGTGTATGTAGTGTATAATATTTAAAACAATACAACACAAATGATTTATAAATATTAAATATACTGTCGACTGTCGATTGCCCAGCAGGCCTCATAAGTTTTTTTTGTCACCTCATAAAATTAAAAATACGATAAGATGTGAAGATAAATGATAAAATTCATTAATTATTAGTAGTATAAAATAAAAAATAAATAATTATAAGTTTATAATAGTTAATTATTATTCATTAACTATAAGAATGAACATCGGATGCTCAATAATCACGGCGAAACAACTTTAAATATTCTCGATCTGTCACGTGTTGGTGGTAGCTAGTTTGAGCTAAATTTTACTTCAAAATTACACGCAGTGTATATAGGTACCAAAATAGATGGTTTTTGTTATGAATTATCATGAGATTTTCGATGGACGAACATTTATTTTCAACGGAATCATCCAGAGTTTAAAATTGATTATCGTACGTTTGAATTGTCGAATGACAAAAAGTATTTCGTGTTTATCAATGAATGGTATTTAATAATATTATTATGTATACGACAATCACGTTCCTACCTATATTATTATAAATATTTTATAATTTGCGTCGTCATTTTCGAAACCGATCTACTTGCATCGTAGTCGACATAATATCACAATACGGACGAAATAAAATACGCTGTAACTACAGGTGGTTTAATTACACCTCGCGACCGTGATGATTTTTGCGCACGGTGGATATGCATTGAACGAAAACATATGCAATTTTTAGATACTTTATTATTGTATTATATTATATTATGTTTAATATTATATACCTACTTATTATTATTCATTACGTACAATTAGTTCAAGTGTGTCGTAACTGCAGAGATTTCCAAATTCACCAATTTACGCGTTTGCGTAATGCCTATGACTACTTGCTTTTTAGCGGGACCTACACATAATGACGTGAAGGTGGTATGGTACGTAGACTGATATAATTGATTCGTTCTACTTGTACAGTTGATTTATTAAATATAACACGAATAAAAAATGTTCCATTATAGTTACCAGCTGTACAGCAACAGGTTGGCATGCCTAATATATTATTATTGTAGGTCAAGATAAATAGATTGAAAAGTGGTGTTTTTGCTGTTATTGTTAATATTAGAGCTAAAAATTTCCATATGTAAAGAAATTATTGATAAGCAATAATTATTACTGTTGGACTTCAAAAATTTAGGAATTCGTTTAGAAAAACATAACATATTATTATTCTATCTTATTATCTAAAATGTTCAATATATTATACATATTATACCTACATATTATACATATTAATAGAAGAAGAATTTTAGTTTAAAGTGTGTCCGTTTTTTTTCATTGAACGATAAACAGGTACATGCATATGAACTATTAATCATTGAATTAACAAATTTATTTTAAATTTATGTTAACAACGTACAAATAAATTAGCTAAAAAACCTTTAATCCCTCACAGATATTATACAGTAATTAATAATGAATAGACAATTTTTTCTGATACAAATTATTAAATAATTTAATTGATTGTTCATCATACTTCCACCTCTACCATCATATTTTATGAATAATCACAAAATCAAAATCATAATCATCATGCTGTTATATATAATTTTATAAAGTTGTCATTCCCTAAAAATTTAGATTGATTTTTTTTATCCAGAAAGCAACTTAAAAAGTTCCAAGTTTTAATTTATTATTTTATTATATGCAAAACACTTATGTATTGGAATTTATCAGTTTAATATGCATTAAAATGATTTTATTTATACTTTTATCTTCTCTTTTTTTCTTTTCAGCTATTTACGTAGGTATACTCTTTGTCTATTATTTGTTGTTAATTTCATACAATTAAGTTATTACTATTATAAAATACTGAATATTTGATTAGTAAATATTAATGTATACGGTATACATATTACAATGTACAACATAATTTATCTATCTCGTATTTATTCTGTTTTGACAAAAATAGTAGACAATAGACATTAGACATACCTACATATTTACCGGGACGTATTTTCTGTATAATACAGTTTAAATATTATACGTTTATAGTATACGTTTTGTAATAAATGACCAAAATACATTCAATTGAAATGAACCTATTATGATAAAAATAAATTAAATCATACTATAAAACCTCGAACAATTTCAAAATGAAATTCCATAGGTACATGCTTGAATATTTCTGTAAACAATAAGGAAAGTATAATAGGTATTTGTATTCACATATATTATTATTACACTACATATATATACACTTTGTATTGCAGTAGTATTGCACTATAGCGTATACCATAATAAACCTTATTATAAATACAAATTGATGTTGGTCTGTTTATCATCTGTTTTTAATTAATAGACTAAATAACTACTGGACTGTTTTCAATAAAAGTTATATCAATACATTCCTTAAGACTTGGAGAAATTTATATCTTATTTTTTTAACCCATGTAGATAGTTTAAGGGTAGCTTTAGCTCAAACATTAATTTTTTTATAGCTCACGAAAAAAAGAATATTTGTTTTGGTTTATTTAAATGGTTGCCATTGGTTACATATTATATAACTATTATAACTGGTAAAAATATGGCATGGATATACCTACATTATTTAACAAATATATTTATAAAAAGTAACGAATCTTTGGCACGGGCAATGTCGGGTGGCACAACTATAGTAAGTTATGCGGTATACGATAATACGATAAACCAGGAAATAATATGCAATCACATATTCGAATCTGAATCCTACATAGTATTATTATAAAAAAGCGATTTCAGTATTTAAAAAATTAATTTTGAATAAAAAAAAGGGCGGGTAAGTGTATGTCGCTCTGCTGTACAGTAGGTTACAAGTGAGTCACTGTAATGGATTGTGTTAGATTTTAATAATTTAATCCAATGATATAATATCATTGAATAAGAAAAACGATTCTGAGGGAAGACGGTCAGTCAGTCTATAATATCTTACTAAGTCTAAATGTATTTGATGATATTATTGTGAATAAACTAATTAATTTTAGTATTATAGGCATTAGTATTTACTATAGTTGGTTAAATTCATTTTTCTCAAAAAAATTATATTTTAAAATGCCATTGCGTGTATATAAAATATAACAATATATTCTAAAAGTTTCATATACCAACAAATAATATTTTTAAATTATATCAAAATAACTAAAATCATTATTCTTGGTTTAAATATGAAATTTTGTCTAAATTTGAAATTAAAATGTCTGTAAAAAATAAATGTGTTGATATATTTTTTAGATTTTTTGGTTACAGTATGATTTATTTATGAGAATTTTTGTTTTAAATTTTCAACACTTAGTTATAAAAACTGAACATTTTATAATTTTTTAATTACAATGATTTATAATTTTCGAGATTTTGACAAATTTTGTCAAAATTCGAACTTTAAATGCTTATAAAAAAAAATCGTGCCTATGTATTTTTAAAATTTTTCAACTGATATTGTAACAATATATAAAAAGCTTGTATTAAATTTTCAGACTTTTTGGCCCACCAAATAAAATTTTATTGACAATTATAAAAAAAAAAACTAAAAAAATTGAAAACTAAAAATGTCTGTAAACAGCTCAAAACAAATTAAAATATTTTCAAAATTGAATGGTGTATAGAAAATGAGAATATAAACATTTAGTGAAATTTTCATGCATCTACAATTATTCGTTTTTGAATTACAACCAAATAAGAAAAACGCTACATGAGAAATCGAGTGAATATCCTATGTTGTAAAATTATGAACTTAAAACACTCATAAAAAATTATTTTTAATTGCTTTTAGATATTTTATTTTTGATAAAAGTAGAAAAACTTACGTTAAATCTTGTGTTAAAATTTAAAACCTTAGATTTAAAAAGAAAAATTTTTATGAATTTCTAACTCCAAATAATTTGCAAATTTTCGTCATTTTTACGTAATTTGTCAAAATTTCAACTTTAAATGCTTAAAAAAAAAAATTGTGACTACAGATTTTTAATATTTTTCATGTGCCTTTGAAACAATATATTAGGAGCATTCTATTAAATTTTCAAGAATTTTTAACGAATAAATAAAATGTTATTGATTTTTAAAAAAAAAAAAACCAAAAAGATTGGAAATTTAAAATGTCTGTAAACAGCTCAAAATAAGTCAAAATATTTTGAAAACGGTATGGTATATAGAAACTGCTTATATAAACATTCAGTAAAAATTTCATGTATTTACCGTCATTTTTTTTAGACTTACACCAAAAACCAAAATCGATTTTATCGAAAATCAATGTTGCGTAAAAATTCCCGTTTTTTCCTTAATTTTCCATTTGTTTTTCACGGTACTTTTGAAAACTACTGGAAAATGTTTACTTTTGACCCCCCAAAGTACCAACTAGATTCACTTTCCTATCAGAAAAGGTACTATTGAAGAAAATCTAAGCACTTTTACTGTCCCAAAACGTGATGACAGACACAAAAAAATAAAAAAAAAAAAAAAATAAAAAAATAAAAAAATAAACACACATCATTGTAAAACCAATACATTCATCGCTCCGCTCAGAATCTAAAAATCGCAAATTAAAATTTACCTTCATACATGTTATTCGCCTTGTAAATTATTTTATACCGGTAATATTAATAGCTAATAATTATATTTGTGACCGTGTACCATAGAAGCAATTAAAATCACCAATATTACAATATTATATGGCCCTACTAATTTAGGACGCGTATAATAATTATTGTGTCATTATTTTGTTAATAAATCAAATCAAATCGAATAAATAATAATTTTTATGCAACATTTTAAGTTACTATCGTTGTACCCGTTGATCTATATATCTTAATAAATAATAATATAAATTACGTAAAGTAAATTCATTAACATAAATGTCAATATAGGTAGGTATATAATATATTGTACCTATAGGTAATAATATTATAATAAAAAATATATTACCTACAGAGTCTCGTTTCAGAACACGACGCCCTGCGTGCAACCTAGAATATTTGATTTGCAACAGTTGAAACAAAAAACGGACTCGAGAGAAATACCGCGTGTATCGGCGAAATCGTTAAAGTCTACGGAGACCGCGCCGAAAACACCTCGCCGCGACCACGGGAAATACACTGGTCGCGGAGACGATAAAATAATATTATCATTAAAATATTATCGTGGGTAATGCATACCTACGCTGCACGTTCCGCTCGGCATACCCCTTCTACGACGGTCGACGCTAGTAAATAATAACTTATCAACGTACGTGTTTCTACGATTTTTTTTCTCCCACTCGTAGGTAGTACAGTGCCGGGTATTATAAATTATAATATTATTATAAGTATAGTATAATATGGGTGAGCGTAAATTACGATTATCGCGTTTCAGAAACCAGACGAAAAAGCAATTTTATTATAATATAATAATCGCAGTATTGATTCATTTCGGCTGTCGGAGAAGACGATATAGGTACGTGTTGTAAGCACGTATTATATTTATATTATATGCGGGTAATCCATGTCTGCAGAGATTTAACGCCGAAATACAACGAGCTGTTTTTTTTCAATTTTTATCAATTTAACGAACCACTTTTACGTGCATATTATACCTATATTATAATATGTAAAATTATATCGTAGTTAAATCCCAGTATATACGATAGTCATCTTACGGATGACAGCACATTACCTATTTGTTTTCTCACTCTGATCCACGCGCAACATAGAACAATTTGCGTTCAAAAGATCCAATTATTGTGTTTTTGACCTATCATCAAACTTAAATTTAAGAATATAAACCTCCTCGTTAAGCTTTTATTGGTATTTTAATTTTAGAACGAGTTATGAACATTTTACAAGCCTAATATTTTACTCAGTTAAAATTAAAATATCAATAATAGTCTAGGGGGTGTCTTAGATTCATACCTTTAAGATTAATAATAAATCAACTCACCCTAATATTGAAGTCAACTATAAGAAGTTGGAACTGTTGTACCCAAATTTTTTATGTTACACTTGGGCTAGAGAAAGAGAACAAATGTATAGTACACTGACATCCTTTAACAACCCACGCATAAAATACGGAACACACACAAACAAGCTGAGTGCGCTTTGATCAGTGTTAAACTTGATTTTCATAATTATATGTATTAACCTAATAAACTAATATAGTGTAAGTCATATAATATTATAACGTGTATTTTACGATGTCTGGTAATCACCGTACGTCAATGCACTTCAAGGTTAGGTTAGACTAAATAAATAACCAAATTTTATATCTTATTATTCGAATTCGAAACGAGAGACTTGTTAATAGTGCCATATATATTAAAAGCTTAGAGGTTGAGCCTTCCCCACCCCCCAAAAAAATGTTTAAATCTGCTCCAAAAATATTTTAGAATAAAATGAAAAAGAATATATTGAAGGAAGAATTTACAACTAAAGTGTTTAGGTATATTATTACGATAACGTGAAATTGATTTGTTGATTAGTTTACAATCAATTTATTCCAAACGTACATATAGATAAGAATCTTTTTTAAACCGTTCTTGTATCGATATGAGATTTATCAATAAACTCAAGTCACTCCAAATATTGATCCTATGGTATGGACCTATGGTATGTGTATATTATTGGTTATACCTCGATGATGGTGACCTTGTACAATGGTAACATCAGGATTAACTACCCAACCGTGAAAATCATTTAAGAAATATGAAACCTTAGATTTAAAAGAGATACATCCAAAACAGATTCCTAAATAGGATGACTTACCATTTACTCCGTGTTGAGTCGAACGAGGCTGCATAACATACACGATTATAGTAAGTACCTGAATCATGGTTAATAAAATAATATCCTTCGCATTAAAAATAAAGATTGCAAAAAAGAAAAACATTTAAAAATTAAAAAAATCATTTTCGATGAAACACCATATAAAATAATATTCTTTTAAAATACATTATATCTATTACAGTTAAATGTGACAATATTATTACATAATTTATTCAAAGTAAATGTTTTTTATATTTTAACATTACCCACCTAGTACACATTAAGAATTGTTACCAAACTATTTCATTGTTAAAAAAACAACGATGCTTAGTGAAGTTTAGAAAAGAATATTGTGTAAACATATTCAAATGTAAAAAATAGTTGTAAAAACGTATAACTAAAGAATTTAAAGTTGTATAATACAGAACAATAATACCTAATAAAAACAATGTGGTTCATTTTGACTCGTATTTGGCTAACGTAGTCTTATCTTATGTTCCTAAAACAAATATCTACATATATATCTGTACCTATAACATACCTACACGACAAAAAGTATTCGGAATACAGTAATAAATCCTGTTTGGAATAGTATATTCAAAACTTTTTCGGAATAATACCCAGGTATATACTTATATAAGTGAATTATATTATATAGGGCGAGTTATATAATAATACTGCAGCCGAATATACTTTACAGGACATTGAAGGTTTATTTTTATTTTAAATTCGGGCAAATATTACGATGTTATTCTAATAATTTTCATAGATAAAAAATATATTACACCAATAATAACAATAAGAAAACTTTTGCGGTCGACGAAGACCTGCCTAACCCAGTGCGTGTATATAGAGCTTGAAGTGCAGCGGTGTTCAAGACGCATATGGCATATACTTTTACATATTTTACAACAATATAATAATATGTTGTAGGTACAATGTGCGTAATATGCGAATCGCTATGTTTGTACGTAACAACAAATTGACCCGTAAAAGCAACCAGTTTTTTTCTTTTTGACCCATTTTATTATATGTTGTCAAAACGGAAATTATGGCGGTTTCGGTAACGATGGGGTGCCCGCGCTGCAGCATGCAGTGTTGCGGGGATGAATACAATATAATAATTGTACACGGCGGCATAATGCGCGTATGTGTGACGCAATACGCGCAATAGCGGAAACAATTTTTTTTCACCGTCCATTCAATAACAAGCAATAAAATACGGTGACACAATGTCGAACAGAAATTTCTGCGCTCGGCAGCGCTACCGTGCTACACCCGAAACACAATTGAATTTTACACCACAGAGCGAAAGGGAATGAGGAGAAGAACGAGAAGAAGAAAAAAAAACAGGGCGCAGTGGTGGCGGTGGCTGCAGCAGTGGCATATAGGTGGTATTATTAAGTATGTTATATTATATTGTTCGCGAATACCAGTAGCCGTTTTTGTGTGTTTTCGGATCGGATTTTCGGCTTGGCGAAAAAAAACCCACATAGGGACTTTTTCCGTTTCTATTGTGCAGGACAGTATGCCTTGAGTGTGTGTTTTTTTGTCTTTTACGCGAATTTCACGGTTATTTTGTGTGTTGTTATAGAGATTAAAAACAGTCTCTGGCAGTGTGGGTGGTTGCAGCGCAGTATGTGTGTATATATACGCTATAATATGTATTATAGGTTATTGCTGCTTATATAGATACCTATGCGATTTACGGTTTGAGTGCAAACAACCCAGACACGCATTACGAGGTTTTCACGTACAAAAAAATATATAATAACAAGTAACAACAATATAATAATAACATTATACAGGGAAAATAAAAGACCTGTCTCCTGCTGCCTCTTGGGTTACGCAAGACCATCGAGGAGCGAATATAAAGAAATAAAACACCCATCTCTATAATATAATATTATTATATATTATTCAATTATATTATATAGATACGCGTGGTGTGTATAATAATATTATATGGAAGACTGCTGTAGATATCTGGATGCCGAATAACACGACGTAGGGGTCTTGTTTGTTCTTCCGTTCTTCCTTGGAAATTCCCGTGTATAGATCCTCTGTGTATATAATATCTTCACGTCCTATATTATAATACACTGAGAACACGAGAGCATGTTTTATTTTATTTTATTATCGCATCTCTCGGATTACACGCGCATGATATCCGTTGGTATATACGATACATCGTTATATATACGGCACAGCCCCTGTTTTTTTTTGGTTTTTTGCACCCCCGAAACAAAGCGTGATGCAGTCCAAAATTTCAGAAAATATACATTTACATACGTTTAGCCTTTATATATGGATTTCAAAAGTGAGTAGGTACTTGTAATAATATAGTAGTACCAATATACATACATAACTACTAACTAGGTATCATTATATACACGTAAAATTCATCGGTTTGCCTCAAAACACCATATTGTTGCAGGCATGTAATATAATAATATACGGAGGTCGAAGGTGATAATATGTTTTCCTGCGATGAAGACGTAAGTCCGAGAAAGAATGACGAAGACAAAGATGATTTTACCCTTCATAAAATTAATAGAATCAGAAATGATGTTCTCATAATATGTAATAAAGCTATTTCAAAATGGTACTAACATTTTGTAAATTGATTTTCAGAACTTTCAAATCACTTCCCAACCTGGTTTAAAATAAATAAGATGACTCCAATTTTAAAATATTCTGAAAACCAATTTTCAATTATTTTAAAATTATTTGCAAAATTAGTAGTTACCTATTAATTTTTAAATAAATTGGCCATGGTGGGGGCCAACTCCACGCACGTCTGAAATTTAAAAAAAAATATTTTATTACTAAAAAAATGTCGGGCAATTTTTTCATAAAATGATTTGGATGTGGTACAAAATGGTCGAGGTGAAGGGAAAAGCCCCCCACGTCGTTTTATTATAATCTCAATTTACAAAACATGTGTAGTACCATTTTCTATAAAAAAAATAGGGGCTGAATAGTAGTGAATATAATTCGTCGAGGTATGCGTTCAAAATATTTTACAATCGGTACCTATACATAGTTAGCTTATACGCAAAATACAATAATTGTTTGTTGTTATTTTTACAGTCGGTTTATTAATTTGGTCCAGCCAATATTAATTGTTAGGTATTTTGTGGAATTTTTCTGAAATATTTTGGAGAAGTGTATAATAATATATAATATAATTTTATGTAGTCAAATATGCGTTAACCGCTAATTTTTAGTCCAATTTACTTCAGACCGATTGCATTCAATTGTAACGTTTCAACGGAAATAATAAACAATAATAATTTCGATGATAAACGAGTACAACTGGCAGGTGGTGAATAATATTTAAATTTAATTAATAAACCTCTGCAGCTTATGTATAGGTATTTATTATTTCATTCGCAAAATTAATACGTATAAATCGTACGAGTATGATCAGGTGCACCTGTGGATCTAGGAATCAGAAAGGGGTTATGGACACAAAATATTAACCTTCGTAAGTCACATCTAATTATATAAATAATACAAATTTTTCAAAACTACTGCTAGAAATAAATAAACGACCATGTAATAGTTATAACAACAACAATTTATGTATGTGCAGTTATAGGTTACCGATATAATAGTACATTATATACATAGCGAAAACAATGTGAATTATTTTTTTGGTAATTTTACGTTCTATAACGTCCATATGTTTTGTGTGTATATACATTGCAGGCAATAGGAACATAATATTTTACTATGATATTCTACGCACATAATATATTCTGTGTTATACGTATATACAATGATTTACGAGTAAAGCTGCTATAGCCACTTGCTTGCGCATTGTAATGTCACACGCAACAAGTACCTACAATAATGTAAGATTTATATTTTTTAGATTATAATATAACTATAGTCACTTATGCGTCGGTTGAGACAGCAAAAATCATTGCTGTACATCGATAGTCGAGCCTCAAGACGTATAGGTAACTATTTTTATTTTTGTATTAGGTTCATAAAAGTAAGTTTTTTTTTTTGAAGACATTATAATATTATCACTTATCAGATTCATAAACATAATGTGCGTCTTATACAACATGTAAATGATGACAAATAGCGAAGGACGCATTCATTCCGGCAATCAATTCGCATATGATATTATTTTCATTATTACATTACAACATCCATTTATTTATTGTGCGTGGCGAGTTTTACATTGACCTGCGGATGCGCCAAGTATGATAATATAGTGTAATAACATTATTATTTATTATCTTACCGGTTATCTACATAATAATAATAACCAGCCTGCTCCTATATATTCCTATTTAGATATTTTTTACATTATTGTGTGTAATATTATACTAAAAATATTGTAATATACGCATATAAATGTTGTTTTAATTTTAAAATACTTTAGTTATAAACGTTTAAAATAATAAAATATTATACGTTGGTCGCGGACACAGGTTATAAAACAATATCGGGTAATTACAGTATCAATATACAGTGTGTACTCATAGGCGTGCGCAGACTCCGGTTTCAGGGGCAGCAAGAGATTAATTCGGCCCATTCTTCAAATTCATTATTAAACCCAGCCCATAGTTTTACTATTCTTGCTATTGGGTATCAAAATTAAAGTTGTATTGTTTATTTGGATAAACAGTTGTACAGTAAGGTACTAAGCCACTTAAGGTGTAACTTTTCCACAAGCCTATAGTTAATAATATTATTTATAATATGATAAAATAAACAAACATTAATAATAATATAAAGTATATATTTTAAAAATAATAATTAAAGTAATAACATATGGTTGTATAGAAAACAATAAAACCTCTTATTAATTTATATATATTTATATAAATATACATTTTTTTCACAAACTTATAATACTAATCTACGCTCTATAGGTAATAAATTTTTAAATTCATCAATTTCACTCTCAATATTTACAGAAGAAGTTAATTCTTGTTCAACAAATAGAAACAATAACGCATTTAGTCTATCTTGTGTCATGGTAGATCTAAGTTTGCTTTTAACAATGGTAAGTTTAGAAAAACTCCTCTCACAACCACAACTCGTGACAGGGATAATAACAAACATTTTTAAACACAGAAAAAAATTATTAAAAATATTTGATCGATCGCATTTGTTTAACCAATCAAGCCACTTATAAACAGAACCAGAGCAAGTACCTTTAGGAGTATCTTCTAATTGTTTCAAAAGGGTTATCTCAGAAATTAATGATTCTTTAGAAATATGGAAATATTTATTCAATAGGTCAAATTCTGTGTTATAATTTTCCATTTTAATATCCAAATTCACAAGATTACCTATTATATTTATTATGTCTAATGTTTCTTGCTTAAATCTTAAGTCCAGTCCATTTATTAATGTATCTAAAGTTGTATTGTATACATTCACTCTCATTTCATCAAACTTAGTTTTAAAAATATGCTGTGTTTGGGTAGCATTATCTATTTTTTTAGATATTTTCCTATTTTTAATAGGAGGTATAATAATATTATGATTAATACAAACATTTTCTGTATTTTTAAAAATTAATTCAAATTCATCATATGAATCTCTCATTGAAATTAGTGAAGACTTAAGAGATTGAATATGTTTAACTGCAGATAAAAGATCTAACTTTGGAGTTTGTAATGAAGAACTTACTTTTAAAACTAGTTGTAAAATAGGTTGCATCATATTCATACAAAAAATAAAATTGAATGATTTGATTTGACTTTTAAGTCCTAAGCCCTTCATTTTTACATCTAGCAGCAAACTCTTTTTTGTTATTTCGTCTAACGTTTTTAATAATGCTCTATAGTTATGTTTAATAGCATTTACTGCCTCTGAGCGACATGCCCACCTTGTTGTTGAGCATAAAATATGATAATAATATTTACGACACGGACTAAGATATATATCTTAGTCCGTGATTTACGATTAAAAATCATGGCTATTTCTTTTTATAGTAGACAGGTCTATTAGTCTTATACCACGGTTATCTACGGAGTAGATAACCGTGCTTATACTGATAAATTCTATAATCATAAAATATTCATATCTATACTTGACCAAAAAAAAAAAATCATTTGTGGAAATATAATTTTACCGAGGCCCATTATTTAATATTTGCCGGCCCCGGTAGCCCCAAATAAAGTCCAGGGGCAGCATATGCTGCCTCTGCTGCCCCCGTGCGCACGCCTATGTGTGTACTTGGATTAGGTAAGGCTAACTTACACGAGATGTAAAAAAAATAACCTATAAAATAAATAAAGTGTAATCAACGATAACTTTATTAAGTCTAATATCTTTTATTTTGATAACTAAACAATTTTTTTGATAATTAGATGATGATTAGTAGAATTATCATTTTATTTGTATATTGGTTGCCATTGGTAATTGGGCAGATCAAGCATGCATACAATCGAATTTTTGCACAATACTTTCTTAATATGGTGTCGCACATTGTCCGCGATCCTACATAGTTAGGATTGTCTGATTGCCTACCGGGGTGTCTGGGTTGCACTTACTGCAGCGAAAAGGAGTTGAAAAATCACAATTTTTTTAAGAGTTGACATTTTTTACAGCAATGAAGTGTGCGGGATCAGCTATATTATAGTAAATTAGAAGAAATTGGCATATACATTTTGTACAGATATATTTATTAAAAATACAAATCTGTGACCAGGACAATTAGTAGGTATATAATATTATCATGAAAATATTATCGAAAATGAACTAAGAGTCTAAAAAGAATACATTGGGCAATGTGAGATAGTTAAACATATTCAGGGTTAGTTACAACCCCAAATTACCGATTATGATTGAACTATCAACCTTGAATAAAAGCATTATTGAGTGCAATAATTGGTAGATAATATACTATAATAGGTACATGAAAAAGTAAGGTTATGCGTGATAAATTTATCTTGGTAACTTCTGCAGGTTAGACACACAGTACCTATACAATAAGACGCTGTAAAATGTGAAGAATTATTATTTGAGGTAATATAGTATTATTGTATTTTAAACAAACATTAGAATTTTTTTCAGTTTTTTCATAACTTGAAGAGTAAAATGTTTTGTTTTAACGCAATTTTTTAAACGAATCGTTTACTACATAATATTATATATCTATAATACATATATGCATATATTATATTGGGTTCAATAAATAATATTGGGTTTCGTTTGAACTGTGCGTGGACGCTAATTGGACATCGATGATAATCATTGATATATTATATAATATATACATAATACATTTTACGATATAATTATTAATTATCGTCGAAATCGTTTAGCGGATATACGTCGAGGGGATCCGAGTATCGTTGGCAAAATTATAATATACTGTTTTGCTGTTTACACTAAATATTGTTATGTTCATCATAGGTTAGGTAGGTACATATAATTAAGCTCGCGCCGTGCGTTTATATATACGATGTATGATGGATACGAATAAATATCTATAGGTACGTCTATATTCTATAATCTATATTATATATATTATATAGGACGCAAACAGAGTTCAAATAATCGAACATATGTTTTTATGTACATATATATTATAATATGTACATATTATTTATATATATATATATTGAATTAATTTAAATTGCAAAATATTATCCAGTATAGTAAACAATAAAAGCTGACAATAAATTCAAATCCATTGATTTAAACAAAAAAAAATGTATGTTTAACATTTATAAACGTCATCTATACACATGACTAGAAATTAAGCTCTATT
The DNA here is from genome assembly GCA_027563435.1 of Nasonovia ribisnigri. Taxonomy (NCBI): domain Eukaryota; kingdom Metazoa; phylum Arthropoda; class Insecta; order Hemiptera; family Aphididae; genus Nasonovia; species Nasonovia ribisnigri. The sequence goes on from JANEHU010000652.1 coordinate 158,315, forward strand.
TTACGTAATAATATTTTACAAATTATACCTGTAACATTTTTATGAAACCGAACGAAAAGTTGTAATAAAATCAATTGCAAAACAAATCAAATAATCAAATCAAATAATCAAATCAAATAATTACGAAACACGGTAACTACGGCGAGATGATATCTCAGCAAATACTAAATGTATCATGGAAAATATAATATATTCGAGTGGAAAAGGAAATAATTTGGACTAACGTTTAACAAAACAAATTAGTTTTTTTTCGTATTATAAACTTTTGAGTTTAATGCATTGTTTCTTAACTATTAACTTATTACTTGGCGTTGTTAACATACAAATGTTAAATCTTTTTATTAATTTTCCTGCGCTTCTGCACAGAGGAAGCAACAATAACATGTATACTCACTTACAAAGTTTCCATATGGAAAGTTATCTTATGTATCTTTCATCTCTTACACCAATGGAGTAAAAATGTGGAACGGTTTGGTCGTTTTCGGACGGCCGATTGAAAAATAATATTATACGAGTGACTCAGAAAAAACCCTTCGGATGACCACTGGTGAGGCGTGCGGCAGCGATTATAATTATCCGCTGTTGTTTATATTAAAAATAAACTTCAAAACCACGTGTATAGAAAACGTAGTCTAAAATAATTAAAGTTTTCGAGTATTGTGCCCTATGTTCAAAACTTATGTCTGAAACACAACAGCACCCTTCGCATTAAGTACACAATTAAATTTGTTAATTCATTAAAAAATTAAATATTCAATTTCTATGTAAAATTAAGTGTAATAAAAATAAATATTAAACGCATAGTATATACCTCCTTATGATGTGATTTGTAATATTGGTTATGATAATAATATTATGAGATCAATATTCAATATAGTTGAGATGTATTGTATACCTAATATTATGTTGTTTTGTTATTGACAGTCTATACCATGCTTCAATTTTATTATATTATGACAAGGTATATTTAGAGTTGTATACCATGCATACTTCGCAACATTTCTAACACTAATCAAAATAATTTAACACATAGGAACTGACAGATGATATCATTATTTATGCATAGGCGCAACTAGTGACATTTTCCTGGGTAGGGGAAGGGGCTAAAATTTTATCAGTAACACAAACCCTAATAATTAGTATTTTAAGCTAAAATATGATTAAAAAACTTGGGAGTCTAAGCCCCCCAAGTCAACCTCTAATTGCGCCTATGATTATGACAGCGTTGCATAGCATATCTATACCTAACCACGGTTCACTTAACCACGACATTCCGATTTGTAAATACATCCAATAGGTCAACTTTACTAGGTGTATAGTGTATAAAGTGCCGGTTGTTCACATGATCAGTCTTTCATCATAGGTCCACGGAGGTAAGTACTTCAAAAGTTTAAGAACCCATTTTTTAAATGTGTATACGTACATTTAGAATAAAACCCCATGTTTATTTCCTCAGAACCAACATAGAGCATTTATTATGTTTTTTCGTTATTTGACATCCCATAAATACGCCATTCCGTGCATACCGTATATGATACTGAACGGGGCCGTCAGCAGAGTCCGCGGTTATTCCCACGGCCGCCACAGACATTGTGCGGAAAAGCAAAAAAATGAAAAACCGAACGACATAAATCAGGTACGGTTCGTTCACCACGTGTATTATTAATAATAATAATAATATGTAAACGTCATAAAATAAGATATTATTATACGACACGTTAAAAGCGATCCGGTGCGTGCGCGCGCTTACACAGTTTTTACGCGTTATATATCATACATTTTCGTCGGACGATCGTGGTACAATATAATAATAATATTATTATGCGAATGCGAATGCCCGTCGCGATTATAATATTATTATTATTATTATGATTGTAACACGGTGGTTGTTGGCGTACACACACATGGCTCGTACACTGTCGACGTCTGTCGCTGCTCGTCCGCAATATTATTATTATTATTATTATTATTGCCATCATATTTTTATTATTGTTGTAGTCGTTATTTTTATGGGTGTCGCTGCTATAACGACATTATTTATAATAATAATAATAATAATATATTACTGCCCACGTGGTGATCGTCTCTACTCAATGGACGAAAACGCAACCATTGTACCGCTGATTCACACCACAGTTCGAGCGCGGCGGTGAAAGAAGCTCTGTTGTTACAATACTGAATACACATTATCATATTATTCATTATGAAGAGTGTGCGAGTGTGTGGACGCATTATTATAACGTTGCGGATTTCGCGAATACCTTATTATATTATTATTATATAATATAGGGACGCGCTGTTGATTTATTGGAAACTGTTTTCGAGAATATTATTGTTATTATTATTGTATTCCCCGGAATCGATGTATCGACCAATGTATAATAGTAAAATGATATAAATCTTGTTAAATTCGTATTGGCATATACCTACACTGTCTTTCGCTGTGCAGCGGTCGCATAAAATATTGACCTTGATGTCCCCTGATCATAAACTTGAGAGTCGAGATTAATATTGAAAAAAATACCTTGGAGTTGGGACAGCAATTCCGGATAGGCAGTACTTGAGTACTGGGTAAGTGACAGTCCATCCAATTTTACCAGTCCAAAAACCGATAAAAATGGTAAGTATAATATAGAGTTTTGCACTGAATATTTATTAAAATTTAGTCCAGCTCACTGGAAAATATGTTTTGTCCCATTTAATTCGATCAACATTGAATTGAATCATACGTTATACATAAAATATCAATATTAAAAAAATGTATATTACTGAGTGATTGAAATATTTGTTCGAAAAAATAATAATAATATACTTGCATTTAAAACGTTAACAGCTCATTTATTAAAAAAAATTATAATATTATAATATTTTAAAGCAGTATCGGGACTTATATGAACATTGAAACGTCGTTATAACCAACATACGCACAAATATGAATATCAGCTATAACTATTATATTATAGGTTATACATCAAGTCAAATATTTAATATCGGCATAAGTAATCTCAATTACTGTTAGAAGGGGACCCAGGAGCCGACGGATTGACGTAGTTGGCAAGGGTTTGAGAACAATTGCTATAGAACTCATCCTTTTAGAGAGGGGAGAGATGTAGTGATTGTAGCAATTGTCTTTATAATAGCCTAATGGGCTGAATAAGAAGAAGAATCGAAGAAATTAAAAAGTGTCATAACTAAACGTATTACTGTTATTTATTATTTATAACCATTTATAAAAGTTTTATAAGATATAATCATCATAAATTAAGTTTTCATATTATATAGGTATTTCCCTTAATAGCGATGTACCGATCATCGAAGTATATGACGAAATGTTATAAATCATAATATATTCGTACATATTATCATTGCCTTACAGAGGTGTTAATTGTATCTTACCAAGTTAATGCAAACGTCTAGTAAGACCTATGCTAAGTGCAGGTCATCGGTGCTTACAAACTAATAAATATCTATATGTGATCGCTATAACATTTTATTTGTTGATGAGATTGCATTACTTTTTTTTTGTACATAGTTTTAGTTTTTGTTATAATTTTACAAAACTAAAATAAACTTTATATATTAGGATCCCTTTATACGGAGTTTGTAAACATTAGTTAATCTCAAACAACTTTGTGGAAAGTTTTTGCGGTTTACTTTATTATTTTTCAGGGGCCGTTTTGAAGTGGGACTATATACCTTATGGACAGACACATTTTTTTCTATAGTTATGCTAATTAATTTGTAGAGTTCTTAAATTTATTGGTAATAATATTAAACAATACTGCGGCTTAAAATTAAAATATGAGTAATGGAAACATACAGAATAGGTTATTATTGAATATTATTTTATATAATTAACAAAATAAACATGTAGGTATTTTATTAAAATTATATTGATGACGCTGATAAAAAATAAATATTTTGTACAATTTATTAATATAAAAATTATATTTATATTTTCGCCATGCATAGCAAGCTGTCGAATGACAGAAAAAAATATGAAATTCACAAAGAAATATTATAGAAAATAAAGTAATTCCATACTAAAAAAAATGACTCTGCGAAAGGACTTTCGCCGTTATCAGATAGAATTGTATACGTCCTCGGTGCAGCAGGTCTTATGGCATGGTGTAGTAACCATAATATAGTCATAAGGGTATAGTCAATTTATCGGTGTGACGGTGTAACGTAAATATTCGGGCAGTCGTTAAATTTATAAACGTGTTACGCGAATACAACAAAATAAAATATATTTAAAAAAAAACCACCACCACCCCCCGCCCACGCACACGGGCGCGAGTACCCGCTGATGACGATCTCTGGGACCGGCGACAATTATGACGTAATTGGATCGCATGTACAGCACAATCAGGTATAAGTCAGAATTCCCCGCGGGCCTTATATGCGCATATTAAGGACGCGTCCGACACATAATTTACACACATATACACAAACGTGCCGACGACGTAATGAAGATATTTGGACACATATTATCTGGGCGGGAGGGGGTGAGAGAGGGTCACCTGCTGAGGGATGTGGCCAAAGGGTTGCAGTATACGCACAGCGGCGGCGGTGAGCGGGCCGCGTTCATTATCTACAGGAAGCGTCCGGTAATTTCGCCCTCCTTGTTTCGCGGCTCAACGATGGAGATCCAATTAGCCCTTGGAAATGTTTTTCATATCCTGTTTTGCGCGGGGACCTTCCCCGACCTATCACCCGCTCCCCGACCACCATCCGTGGAGACTCGGCCATCTCTTTTGCCGGAGTCATACAAATACGTCACTATATACATATATATATATGCTTATATAATAAATGTATCACCTATTACACTGCACACACACACACACACACACACATATATTATTATATATCGTATATGTATACGGCGGTGGTGACCTATAGGACCGTCGGTGGGGAAAAGGAGAGACTATGCGATGGGTATACCTATAGTATATAATATACAGAGAGTGCGTACGGGGCGGACGCGAGAGGCAGTGCAGGACAAGATTTGTTTTTGGACAGCGTTTGTTATACGCGTGTACCATTAAAATCACGCGTCCCCGAGGTCGTGTCCCAGATGGGAATTCACGTCCTTTTACCCCTTTTCACTCACTCGACGCCACGTACATACCTAACCTAACTACCTACCTATACCATAACTACTTGTCTGCCTGCCCGCCCGCTCGTCACCATATATACGTGTCCGCACGAAAAACCCTTTTATTTCTGATCGCGCCGAACGATTTGATGGCAGCATACATACACGTCGCACACTTGTACATATTATCGTATAATAAATGTACATACGTTAATACGTTATACATATATAAGTCTATGTATTCATTTTATTATGTTATACCTATATAGAGTTACTATACACGCTTTTGCTCTCTGCGACACTCCGGTCAAACGCAGTTGCGTTGACACGGTTTCTTGTATAATCGTCAGCGGAACACTTTGATCGTAATTTTCGCACTGTCAATCAAAGAGCAGACGCATTTTTAAGCAGGTATATAAAACAACATAATTATATATGACTGACATGGCGTGGCTGTTATGCTTTTATTTCTGTCCACATCAGTATATAATAGGTACAAAAGCGTATATAAAATATACTTGATGTATTTTGTTATACTCTATTGTATATTATAATTAATACATTGTACATATTTAGACGATTAAAGACATTTTTGCAGATCTAGAAAATTAAAAATTAAAATTTTTTTATAACTTTAAATTTGTCAGCAACATATATATCATATATGACGTTACGGGTAATGTTATAATGTTATAAATTATAATATTCAAATAATGTCAATATTAACAGGCTAATTATTTAAATATCTAAAAACTTCACCCATAACGTCGTCGCATAATGTACCTACGTAACCCATACATTGGTCTTAATAGATCATATTATAGTGGATAGTAAATAACTATCTCATTTTAGTTTCTTAGCGGAGCAAAGAATAATATATTGATTTTACAATGGTATGTGTGTTTTATTTTTTTATTTTATTTGTGTTTATGTACATGGTAAGTCAAAATAATGCTACGATATTCAATTTCAATATCTTGTTTGATGAGAAAGTGAATCTAGTTGGTGTATTGGAGACGTAAAATTACCAGAAGTTTTCAAAAGAACCAAGGCGGGAGGAAAAAAAAAATTCAAGAAAAAACGGGAATTTTTATGCAAAATCAGTTTTTGACAGAAACGGTTTTGGTTTTTAGAGTACCTAACTCTTAAACAGATAACCGTAGATACATGCAATTTAAATTTTGATGGAATGTTTATATTAGTATTTTCTATATACGATAACATTTTAAAAATATTTTGATTTGTTTTGAACTGTTTACGGACATGATATTCAGTTTCAATTATTTTTAGTTTTTTTCTGGAATGTCAATAAATTTTTATTCATTGGGTAAATAATGTAATACAAGGCTCCTAATACATTGCTATAATAGTAGTTGAAAAATATTAAAAATAAATTGTCACGACTTTTTTATAAGCATTTGAAGTTTAAATTTCGACAAAATACGTAAAAATCACGAAAATGTGCAAATTATTAGAAATTTATAAAAAATTTTTTTTAAATTGAGGATTTGAAAATTTAATACAAGATTCCTATGAGGAATAAATAAATAAATAAATTCCTATGAACTTATGAGGATAAGTCTGTCTAATTTTATCAAAAAAAAAAAAAAATCTCTACTGGAAAGTCAAATAAAATGTTTATAAGCCTTTGAAGTTCAAATGTTTACAGCATTTAGGATATTCACTCGATATCTCATGTAGCGATTAACGAAAAACTGTAGATACATGAAAATTTAACTGAATATTTATAATATGTATTTTCATTTTCTTAACACCATAATATTTCAAAAATATTTTGACTCGGTAGTTTTGAGCTGTTTGCGGACATTTTCAGTTTTCAATATTTTAGTTTGTTTTTCTATGAATTTCAATAAAATATTATTATTGTTGGGTAAAAAGGCGTGAAACTTAATAGAAGGCTCCTGATATATTTTTACTATAGCAGTTAAAAAATATTAAAATACACTGTCACAATTTTTTTCTATAAGCATTTGAAGTTCGAATTTCAACAAAATTTATCAAATTTAAAATTTAATAATTATTTTGTAGTTAAAATTGTATAAAATGTTCAACTATTATTGTTAAAGAATGAAAATTATAAACAAGGTTTCACGTAAATAGTTATAGGTATATAAACTACTTTATTTACAATAATATCATCAAATATACTTAGTAATATCATAGGCTAACTACCGTCTTCGCTCAGAATCGATTTTATTATGCAATGATATTATATCATTGAATTCAAATTTAACATTTACCACCATCCATAACAGTGACGAACTTGTAACTTATAGGTACTATACAGTAAAGCGACACTCACTTGCCCACATTTTTAAGATTTAAGGTTGTGCATTTGTGGAAAAATGCATTTTTTTAGCTTATTGTAACTCGTATAAAACAAAGGTTTTTAGCACAAAGTTTGAGTTTTGTAACAATTAATTAAATTTTGAAACTTTAAAAAATCTTCGTATTTTAAAATGTTGTTACAATGGTTTTTTGGATTCGTTACATTTTTTGAAGGACCCTCTAGACTCTAGAGTCATGTGCTTGTGGATCATTGCTCGTCATGCCGCCCTATCCAATGAGCCCAAGAATGGTTATGCCAATATAAACTGTAATCCTGTCTAATTACAGTATTTTACCCCATGGTTCATAAATAACTTGAATAAAAAATTGTGTATTATAAATTACCTATACCTATATACCAAGGGGATAATTTCATGTATTTAAAATCGTATAAATAATAAATTTGCAAGAAACATTGGAACTTAAATGTTGACTCGAAGGTAAAAAAAACGAGTGGTATAATGATGCCTTCGCACATTCAACAAAACAATATTACAATAATATTACTTGGTATATTATCCGAAAATATATCCGATATATTTCTTAACATACATTTCTTGTCAGTTATTGTTAGATGCGTATTGAATAATATTATATTACAATGATGTATTCGATTTTGAATTTAGGTGGCATAACAAATACCTATATGTACAATGATTTGTAACATATGCGACATATATATACCTTTACAGTTATACCTATCTATAATATATACATTATACATATTTAACGTGAATTTGATTTTGCCACTAATCCTGCAGAAGTTTCCATTAAGCGTTATTTGCATAATATATATAGGCACATTGTACACATACACACATACACACGTCATTCATTAAATCATATACCTATGGCCGAGTTAAATAATTCAAATAAATGTGGATGGATAAATTATTTCTTAACACCGCTGGAAATAATACCAACGTAATAAAAACACACGAATTCTGTAATGTATAAATAAAATTCATTAAAAAAAAATGTTTCGTGTAGGGTATCCCCATAATATATTATGACATTGGAATACTGGATAGATCATTCGTTCCCCTCCTTTGGTAGAGCGTATTCAAGTTTAAGCGACCTGGTGGTGCTATTTTTGTCTCTCCTCCCAAAACGTTGTTCAAACGCTGTTGTCAATTTATTGAAACAAATAATATTTGAATAATAGTGTGAACAAAATAAATTATAAACCAATAAATGAGTCCAAAATCTAGATGACATTTTACAATTTACAACTTTGATACAATACATATTAAACTGTACAGAAAAGTGCCACTCAAGGCAAAAAAGAAACATTTTATACTCATCGTAGTAATAAATTGTGTTCGATCGGATTTTCATCCCGAAATTTGTCATACAATATACAGCTGCCTATAGGTTATTTATTTAGGTATGAATCAATTTATGATGATATAGTGGCGGTGACGTAGGGTTTTCGCCGGTCGGCGGCGTGGAAGACGGAAAAAAGCCCGAAGATGATAGTCGTTCGCATCTGCTCGCCCCGACGAGGACTCGAACACGACTGCGGCGGCATGTGTGTGCGAGTGTGCGCGACGCAACGATGCCGACGATAATAATAATATTATAAATTATGACCGCCGTGTCCGACAAAAGGAATCGTTTCGGGCGTACGTCTTAATATTTTCGTCGTCGAAATAAATCCTCGTCCCTTACACACAAAAACACGCTTTTATTGCCGTGTTACAGTCGTGTTTGTTGACAATAATATCATATACTCGGGCATACAATATATAATAATGTGTATAATATTTTATACGCTGTGTGGAGAGTTCATCATATCGCCCGAACCCCATTCACCAAACAAGCCATAGTGCGGTGCGGTTGTAGCAGTTTTCCCTGCAGACGTTCGCGGAATATACGACATTGTTGCGCTTGTATAATATTATTATTATTATTATTATATTTTTATACAATTTTCTTCCTTTATTTTGTAAATAATACGCTTAACCGGAGCAGGTGGACATATTTTCTTACTTGTGCGTTTGTGTGTGCTCGAGCTCGCGCGCGCGTATACATCACACAAAACTACAAAAGCCGAAATAATGATTTAACGTTCTGGAAAAAAAAGAAAAAAAAGAGTTTAAGCGTTCGTTATATTTTTGTTTTTTGTTCGTTATTATCGGCATAGGTAGATATCACAATATGATATCCACCCTATATACATTATACAAAGTATTTTTTACCCTCTTGTGTGCACATACATCGCAAAACCTACAAGACAGCGGCGCTGATGCATTATATTCAACACAATATAGAAGTATTATAGAATACTGATAGACTCGCTAAAATAAATATATATATTAAAGGTATAAAATATTTTTATACATCTCACTAATATACTACAGATACCAGTGCAGGGTGGGCCAACTGCAGATTTTTTCTGTTCCAGCTGTGTGTGGAAAACTTCAAAAAAGGTAGACATGGTGGCTCACACCTGCATACATAATTATTTATTATAGTCTTTGAGATTATTATATTAGTCCAAGCAGTCCAACAAAATATTAAAATATCGGTTTCGTATCAGAAAACAACGTATATGATATTATAATAGATGTTATGTCAGTAGAAAATCCTTGGTGGATACAGTGGGGATTACTGGGGTTGAAACTTGGAACCCTAACCCTAGACTGTATTTCCAAAGATTCGTTCTCATTTACATTAGTTGTTTCGCAAAAATGTATCATACTCTATTATGATATCTATAACAATATCAACAGAAATTTATATGTTTATAATTTTCAGTACCTACCTACCTATTTGAAGCTATGAAGCCATGAAGGCCTATAGGCTATATAAGTGATCAATTTATATTTGTATACTTGCAAAAATGAATATGACTTTACACTGAACTATAAATTGTTAATTTTCATTTGAATAGGAAATATTGTCAACATCTGAACTTCAAAAGCTTATAAAACTGTAGCAATGAATCATACAATTTGAAAAATACATACATTTCACATTGTAAAACCTGCAATACATGCATCGATACGCTCAGAATCCAGGACGATATCTATCTTATTAAATATGAATATTTAGATTTGTTTCTATAGCAATGGTGAAAAAATATATACTTTTGTAGAGTCCCGGGGCCCTAGGCATAAATCTGGTCCTGTTTCGAATTAAAAACGATAGATAAATTGTACATTATTATAATATAGATATACACGTATACCGGCATACCTATACAAGTTTGTCTATAGAGTAGTCTTAAAAGTCAACACACAATTCCATAGTACATTTTTGCACGTAGCCTGCACAATAAAATACCTATCGAATTATGTCCCGTGTTTAATTTGCTTGTTGTATCATAATATTATATTATGCTACACTGATCGGCAATCGTGCGTTAAAGAGCTAAGACGAAAATATACGTAACATCAAGTTGTAGGTATAATACACATTGGTTTTGGAATTGATGATAAACGTTGTTGACCTACAGCAGTGGATTAGTCGTATATATTATAATGATATAAATAATAAGGTTGATAAAAACAGATTATACCCTCGGAGTTTGAGTGCACTATATAGCTGGTATAATAATAATAATAATAATGTCTCGTTTTGATAGTAATGTATTCAAAACCGGTGCGCGCGCGGAGTGTGTGCAGCAGACGAGATTTCCTTGTCAGCAAATAAAAAGGGTTTCTTTAATGATTTTTCAATGATCCCTAGCCGCTTGCGGGGACAACAATAATCCCGCATATATGCTAATCCGACAGAAGCCCATGGCGGCGGCAGCCCCTTCGCGGGAAACAAAATTCTACAAACATATACTATACATAAACGAATTAGTTGTTAAAAAAATATATCACGTACCGTTTTTTTTCTACGTGATGTACCGCATAAACCCCGCGCTCTCGACTCTCTCTATACAATATTATACTTCTGCGAGTATAGGTATATAGTGATAATAGTTTGACAATAATAATAAGAATAATATGCAACACATAAGCGGACTGCGCCCGTCACGGGTCGGTCGACAGTTGTAATGACATGAATTATTATGACCTTAGGTATTATTGTCATTCCCGCCGCCCATTCTATATTATAATAGGTATAACGTCGGGACATATTCCGCGCCCGCGATGTTTTCTACGATAATCCCGCCAAGCCCGAAAGCTGTTTGCACCGCACACTGCTGTATTATAATAATATGATATACCATTATCCGATGCCTGTCACCATAAATTCAAGGAGTCGGTCGCGCATTAAGACGCAAACACTGCCGCCGGCACTCTGGCCCAAATGATTGGCAGTCCCCTCGGCGGAGGATAAAACGCTTAGGTATTATGCATATTATCACACACGGTTCCATATATATTATATATACAATGCGCAGATCGCGTATACGGTCTTATAGAAATGTTTATAATGATTATTATTGTCTACTGCTCTCTGTCCAGGACGATCGGTGGGAAATAATATATCACGGAAAACGCATTTATTTATTTATGGGTACGCACAATTAACTATGTATACACACTACGCGCCGCGTTTAAGGGTGCAAGCGACGGTTAGTGCCCGTCGAAAAATTGACGTTGCCTAGACGTCATTCGTCTCCCGGCATTGATCGCAGGATGATATTATATTGGACACTTTGGTGCCCGATGAAGTTATTAGCCGCACAGGAAAATTTGGCCGCCAAGTATTTTCAATCGTTATAATTTATCAATTATATTTCAATATTAGCTCGTTATTCTTCAATACCAGCTTGGTATAATAGTCTATAATTAATTATTTTAAATTATATTATAATACCTATATACTAATATATGTATCACTGTATTTGCAGTATTATTGCGAAAATTTCGTTTGATGAAAAAATAAAATTAGACAAATTCCTAATTTGACTAGGTATTTATTAAATAATGATCAAATACTGATTTAATCTCCAATCTCCATACTTTATATTATTGTATTACTATTGTTGAATGTTGCAGAAGAAATTAATAAAAATATAATAATTCAAAAAATCGGTTGACCAAACGTCCTATCTTAAGCGTACGTAAAAAAATTTTTGACGTGAACGGTTTGTCCTATAGATTTGCGTTTAAAAGGTAGCGATTAGGTTCGGTTTCGTGTTTATAATATGAATTAGTGTTATTAATTCACACCCTACGTAGTAGACTACCACAGCTAAAAATTCCGTTTTCTTAAGATAAATTGTTATGTCAGGTCGATAGCTATAATTTACGGTTACATTATTTTACAAAATGCTGTACCACCAGAAATCGTACAGCCCTGCAATAACTAACACCTCCCTATATTACACACTGGTGTAATGGTGTCATAATTAAATTTATTCATTTTTGTGGTTAAAAAATATTATACCACCACATTTTGACATGTTGCTTTGACGGCTTGTACCACTAAAACACACACACACACACACACACACACACACACACACAAAATGTTATCAAAATCGGATAGTTGTTTTTATCTACTTAGGACAAACAAATATGTAGATACAAAGTGGCTGTAGTAATGTTTGCATACACGAAATGCATAGAAGAATTTTTGTTTTTTTTTTGGTACAGTTGTGTCGCGCGTGTTATAAGGAGCTAACGGACGAGTAGATAATCTGCAATATACTCGTATTATCAAACGTACATTATTCTCATTTGTAAGACCGTTAAAATTTTGTTTTACAGAAAAAAAACTCCGCAAGTTAACGTTTACAATCTGCTCTTTTGTAATTTCACTGTAAATGGTTGTATAGTCAATAACTTTCGCCAGGTGTGCACCCGCTGTGATGAAAACGTAGAATAATAAAATTGTCATCTTCTTAATATAATATAGGTACTTACCACATCGTGCAGTTTTTTTTTATTATATAGGCGACCATTGCAGGATTTTGGTAAAACATATTGTACCGGTGTAACATCTCCAGGTTATCTAATAGTGTTTTTGTGAAAATAATAATAGTAAAGTCGATAAAAGTCGTCAATTGTACAATATAAATTCATTCATAAAAGAAAAAAAAATCCCAAGAAATCAAAACCATTTTCGATTGTAATTCGTAGCATGACTTCGGGTCGTTCAGGCGACTCTGTCGTTTTCTTCTGTCGGATTAGGCGATCTTACCGCAGGTAAAGTCGTAAATCTAGTTGACCGCAATGGTTTCGCATTGTTCTGGAGCGTAGAATTAAATTGGGCGTGAAGCCACCCAAAATCATTTATAAATACGAAAAATAAAAGAATACCTAGTGGCGTACCTACGCTCCGTATAGTGCGTTGCAGATTACTGACTTAACCGTTATGTTTTTATCACTATATAGTTGGGACCGACTGGTGCCAAAAAATGCATTATTCGCACTGTTGTATGTGTGGGCCGCCTACACAATAAATACCTTATTTAGACTATATTATATAGGTCCGGTATAGACAGATCGATTGTATGCTGTAGTTGGCGGGCCATTCATAGGTATTGGTTTATATAGGTATAGCGATGAGGACATAATAATATAATGCGATCCGTTTTACCGAACTGTATAAGAAAATCCTATTACACTCATGAACCGTAAAAAATAACGTTGTGATATTGTATTTTCCGTTTTCGTTCGATGTCGAATCGTCGACAATGCCGTTGAGCGGACTTTCAATGTGTCATTGTGTATTATAAACTTCAACTCGAACGTTGTTATGATCATATTATTGTGAACGTGTATACGTTTATCGAGGAAAAAATTTCAAAGTTATATTACGAGAGTGTTTTTGAAACAGACACTGCAGTGGCTTAACTGTAGTAAAAAATAATTATTGACACATGTACAAAATGTAGAATTGTTTCCCGTGTAAAATAACATGTTTCGTGCAATAATTGAAACACGTGAATTTTTGGTATCTACTCGTGTAGACACTTATGCTATCTACCATTACTTTGTAGTATATGCTATCTACCGTAAAATGCTACCTACAAAAAAACTTTACGGGTGTTTACCGTATTTTACCTATTGATTAGAACAACTTAATAATCTAAAACTTATTGTATTTCTGACGACCATCAAGTATTTTTTAACGTTATAAAATTGCCTTGTTGTGTTTTAATGGACTGCTACCATTCCTATTATAGTTGACGGTCCCACAAAGACTAAAATAAAATAACACCTAAAAGTAAATTATCGTGGGTCTTGGTGTATATTTAGACAAGTTATCACGATGGGTATTTAGCTATTATAGACTATATAGTAGGTGCTGTATCGCCGTTATAATATTTTGGTTTTAAATCTTGTTATAAGAATCCATACAGCTACGTTTTTCCATTAACAAAAAAAAATATATATCCACTGAAAATTCCAATTAACTTTTATGATCGATTGAAGTTAGATTTTTTGACATTAAATATGCATTCATCAGTAAATTGATGATTTATCATGGAACGATTATCTTTTTTGTTGATGATCAAAAACGAATAACAACCGTAGATCCTTGATATTTTTACCAAAAATGTATAATATTCTTTTTTTCATTACTATCATGGTATGATTTTAAAAATATTTTTACTCTTTTTGATCTATTTATAGACATTTAAAATGTTTCAGTTTATTTCTATAAATATCAATAAAATTGTTTCGCCTTGTCGCTGCCGCCGCCATCTCAGGCCGCCGAGCTCAGATGCGTAGGTACCCAGTTCTGCACGCGCACTCGAAACATTTTTCTGACGACTGGTGCCAGCGTGTACGTGGCCGTGAAGGAGCTATGAGTACTGCGGCCACCATACGGATGGCTGGCTGACCGTCAGTCTCATCACCGACGAACACGTGTTTGGGACATATACAACAGTGGGCCATCATGGACACCCGTGGGTACACGGCCCAAAACTTGCGGCAGCGCACTTCAAACGCGTTGGTGTCCAGCACGGCGGCTGCCTCAAGAACGGCCCGATGACCGTGACTGAGACCAAGAGACCGCAGGCCCAGTCGGTTCAGAAAGAACGCCGCCACGTTGACGGCGTACGCATGGTATACGGCGGCGTGTACCGGAGCGGCATCAGGATAGCATACACGAAGCAGTACGCGGCCGACCCGTGGCTATAGCTTAGTGGCCGCCAATCAGCAGACATTTGGCGTCCCGGTGCAAGGGCGGAACTGGGAACAATTCCCACACGCCGAACGCCTGAAACCCGCGGTGAGCATGTAACTTACTTACTATATTTTAAAAATAACAATAATAATATAAATTTGAGACATTAATCGTCGAGTGTGACATTCGCAAAAAAAAAATTTCAAAAATGTTAGTTTTTCCTAGGACAGGAATTGAAAATAGTTTTAAAACGATGTTTATGTTACTTAGATTTTAAACAAGAAGGAGCATATTGTGACGTCTCAAACTGGGCTTAACAATTTATTTAAATGGTGATCTATATGATGATAAAAAAAAATTTGAAAAATTAATTTTTAAATAAACTTCAAGTAAAAATACCTAAAAAATATACCTAATGAAGAATAAGAGTCGAATAAAATAAAAAAAACCTCTAGGATTCATATGGATTCAAATGGTAAGATTTTCAAAAAAAAATATTCCATACGGATCGACTTGGAACAGTTACTTACCGACAGGAATAGTTACGTACCGACTCATATCAAAGTATGAGTCCGATAACTTGTAGCTATTCATCGATTTGACATTTTTTTTGTCCTATAATAACTTTATCAAATAATTTTAATTAAAAAAAAATATACCAACCTATACCACCTACCAAACCTATTTTCTCCCTACAATGTGCATTATGATGAGCACCTAGATAAGATATTATTATTATACTTCCGTTTAGTGCATTTCAGTGTTATTCAATAAACAAATTTAAAAATGGATACTCGTATTTTTAAATTGTTTAGTTATATATAATGAATTGTAATGAATTGTTATAATTACAATCAAAAGCCCTCTTATAATGTAAATTAATAAAAATTGTAGGTACCTACTTAAGTATCTACTTACTATCGTAATTCGTAAAAATAATTATTTTCTATGATCACTTATAATAATACGCTTGCTTATGGGAATATTATTACAAAGTGAAACGCATAAATCCATAAATACATTATTCTAAACATATTAGGGCTTCTTTGATGCTTCGACAAGCTTTAAGTGCGATACACACCCATGTCACTCTATAGCTACGAAATTGCTTGGAACCGTATCATTACCCGTCACACAGTATAATAATATAATGTAATAATATTCTATCGTAAAATTGTTCATACCTATATTACAGTATTATACATTCATACCTTTGCGTTTGACTTTTTCGTTTGTGATTCAATTTCAATCGTAACAATAACCGATTGACCATTTTTCCTCGACGCAAAATCTCAGTGATTTGTATATTGTTATTTTTAGATAACGATGACGATAAACGGCTGAAATATTTTGGTGCCTGCCCCAGACATATATTTACGTCGGGTTTGTCTTTCCTATATAAAACATAACATTATACCATCGTGTTGGATAAAAATCGTCCGAATTGAATTTATTCACAGACGTCGTCATTAAAATAATAACATAATACTAAAATAACAATAATAATAATAATAATAATAATATTAGGTATGTGTACCGAGTGAACGCGAGCGCGTATAAGGCTGCATCAGATTACGCCGTGTTTGGCGTCGGCCGGCCTGACGTTCATTTGTCAAAACCGACATTGCACGGGTAAAGTGGTCACTGTAAACTAAACGATAAAATAATATACGATGTGCGTTGCACCAGACTGGGGGGGCCAAAAACAAAACAAAAAAAAATAACCAAACGGAATCAAACGACGATTTCGTCTCGGATATTATGTCAAAACATGGATACACGAATAAATCGCTATTTCCCCTTGCACCCGTTTGACGCCACGCTAATGGTTATTCGTCCCCGAAACGTATTTGTACACATACAAAATAAAGTATCCCGTTTCTGTGTTCCGGAATAATGATTAAAAACCATCGAACTCGGGTGAATGTCAAAACATCGTTTCACGTATTATTTGTCAGCGAGCAGGTAAAAATATAATGGCCAGCATATTGCGGACAAACGAGATTCTCCGAGATTATGTATAACAATATAATGTAGGTACCTACATTATACCTAATAATAATCATAATAGTCGTATACACGTCAAAATGATTTAATGCAGAAAAAAAGTAAGTCGTGTCAAGCTTAATGTTACCTGATAAATATTTGTTTACTCCTTTCAAACATACTCCGTTTTGATGAAATAAAAAAAATGTACTTAATAGTTAAAAGATAAAATTTTACATTTTATAATCGGAAGTAAAATACCTCACGAAAATGCATTTATGTTATCATATCATATATGAGAGGTATATAGGACACTGGGTAGTTGTAGGGAAGACGTGACCGAGATTCTCATAAACTAACATAACCCATCTATATACCGGCTATACCTATATGCTACAAATTACAATATATAAATATTCGGTGCAATACACGCATAATATTTATGACATTATATTTCTGTTAGACGTCCGTTTGGCGGCTGCGGACGGGCGATCTCCGTCTCGGCCGCGCCCTTTTTTTCTCTCGAAAACACGATTCAATAATTTATACGTAATAATATTATTATATTATGAAATATTCGTATGCGCATATTATTACAATAGGTACATATACGTAGCACGATAACGTTGTGTGCGCGTGTAGTTCTCCCGGTTTCGGTGTAATATAATATCGTGCACACGTCGAGTCGTCGCCGGATACGAATTTATCGTTTCCAATAACGAGTATTACTTATGTAAAAAAAAAAGGAAAAGAAAAAACCCGTCGACGGGCAAGGAGCGAAACGCCGTTATGGAAATATTATACTAATATTAATTCGGCGCCACGCGACGTCGATTTGGTGTTTTTAATATGTTTAAAACCTAAATATATTATTATGCTATACCGCTGTCGATATATTTAACTGTAAACATAGGTATACATATACATTATTATCGCAGTATTATATTATAAATAAATTATAACAGAATTGGTTACACTCATACCTTATTAGAAAAGAACCAGCACCAGATTGTGACGTTGACGTACTACGATGCAAATAAATGCTTTCAATTAAATAATAGATTATAATATAATACGTAGGTACAAATTGAAGCATTAAAAATGAACATTTAAAAATTATAATGTACACCGTTTGGTTATATTATTATATTATAATTCCACATCGAATCGGCCCCGGTTATATATTTAAGGCGGTCTCGTCGGTCAGTCGGTCGTCTTGGAGACGTTGCCCGGTCGGACTGATCAGTAGTAGCGTGTGTATTATACGATATAAATGATATAATAATAATAATACTAATATTAGCCATTAGGTATATTATTCTATTATTATAATTACACGCGAATATGACGATAATAATATAATAACTATAATATTCGCTATACATTTATATTACTAGCTAACACGACGATGCTTTGCTATTGCTTGGTTTTTGTGATTATGCGAGCAGTATATTATCTGAAAGGAAATGCGGTACATCGCGGACTCTTTGTGCTGAGTACATAAGTATATAATTTAACTCTAAAGTATCAAAAAATTCAAAAAATTGGTCCTCCGAAACAGTGGCGCCGAAACCAAAAAAATGAGGTAGGGCAAACATTTAAAATTATTGGACACCACCACCCCCTGACCAATAATATTTTATATATACATATATTATTTTATATACCTATAAAAAGTTGATCTCTTCACTAGTATAGTAAAGTTTCTCTCTATAACACATTTTTTTTTATTAGATAAACCTTATCAGTGGCCATCATACATACTTTTATTTTAAATTAAAATTATACCAACCTTATTATACCTAATTCCAAAGTGACTTACTAGACCTAGACTAGACACTATTTATGTTATAACTTATAAATATTGGATGTTTACTATATGGTAAACAGGTTAACAAGATAATTAATAGCACTCTACCACAAATTAAGATTTACGTTCTAACTATAAGGTAGGTAATGTAGGTATTATATGCTATGCTATTATGTGCATACAATGCTTTATCTGAATTGAATCGGTATTACTAAAAAAATGATAACGAAAACCATTTTAAAAACGTTATATAATAATATTAGTGACAAGTACGTGATAAGACCTAGCATATTACTAAAAGGCGTCTAAAACTATATACTACTAACTACTATAGTCTATATTTACTAGCTATAATTATCATGATTATGGTTTAAGGCTGTAAAGGCGTAGGCTACATAAATAAGTCCAGGTGGCAGGTATAATTAACTCGTTGACACAACCACTGCACCACCAGACCACCCACCCACCACCTAAATATTATGAGGTAGGGCATTCGCCCTACCTGAATATAGGGTTCGGCGCCACTGCTCCGAAACCACGGTTCGAACTAGGTACATTCTGTTCTAATATACACAGGCTTATCGCATTTAAAATAATAATTATTATTAAAATCATTTGCAACCATTTATAAACAAAATAATAATAATAATATCAAAATCCCTGTTTGAGAAGTACCCCGGGTCGGACCTTTTTTTTCGCAACAAAATGTAGCTTATCTTCTTCTTCAAGGTAGACTCTATCTCTATACCAAATGTCAACCCAATCGTATGAACGGTTTAGGAATGCATAAAGGACACAGGTAGTCGGGGGTAGAAACATCGTTTGTCTTTTATAATATATAGAAGATAGATTTAAAATTATAAATATTTACGCCGCAGCAATCAGCATATCGCGCGCGTGTTATCAGTCATCCGATTTTTGGTGAATACAACAATTCTATAAATAATTGTATCATTATATTATTTCGGTTTTAACCTCACGTCACATCCTTTTTTGTTCAGCCGAATATTGTTACATACGTGTAATTCAGAACAAAAAAGTTAGCTAACTATAAGTATACCTAATAAATAAATTAACAGATAAAATGTTCTTTCTGTTGAACTTTTTGGTTTTAAACTGAAATGTTTTACATTATCGGTTTTGGTTAGAACATGAAAAAAATGTCAAAATTTGACGCAGAACAACTTATTAATTATTTTTATTTTTGACAATCATTAAAAACCAGTCATATACGTAACGAAAGAATATATACGTTTGAGTTTGAAGGTTAAAATTGCTCTGCTTAACAATTCGATATTTTAAGGTGGAACCTTTTGGTACCAAGCCAATGTTATAGGTATTATATAGAAGCAGCACGATGCATTTATATTTTATTATTTAAAAGGATGTTTGCGCACTATATTTTGTTTTCTCTCTCTGGGTCATGCTCAGCATAGACGAAACGCATTTATGCAGAATAATTTTTTTCATGTTTTTGAGTAATCTTAGAGCAAATTTACTCATTACAAAAACGATAAAGAATAATTTTTTGTGGGTATGACATACCAATTTGCCTAAATATTGTCTCAAAAACAATTTAAAGAATATCTAAATTTTTATTTTTTTATTTTTTTTAAGTCAAATAATAATAAAATATATAAAACCGATATGCATCATACCCTTAAATTTATTATCTTTTATAATTTTTGTAATAGGTGATTTTGATCTAAGATAGCTCAAAAATTATAAAAACGATTTTAGGTGAAAGAGTTTTATCTATGTTGTGCACTTGTGCGTGGTTCTGAGAGAGAAAACAAATATTGCGCTGACATCCTCTTAAACGATAAGAGTAAAACACGCCACAGCGATAACTGCGGAGAACACACACACAAGGTCAAGTTATACAAATTAACTCTCGTTAACATATTTGTTAGCTTTAAACAATCTTCCATTTTTTTCCTCTTTAAACAAATTCCCGTATAATTCGTGTCTGATGCAGATATATACTGGTGTATAATATATATGTAAGAACTGATGGTGGCCGGTTCACGATGACAAAAAAAAAAAAATCACACACTGCTGTAGTATGTATATAATAAATACTATATAGCAGAGTTCGTTTCGCTCGACGGTGGGGTGACGTTTCAATTATTATTAAAAACCGGCCATTTCGTTAGCGGAGGAAAAAAACCGCCGCAATGCGATCACACACAAACACACACCATTATAATAATATATACAAAACGCTGGGGAGCGAGAATCATCGAAACGATTATTATTGTTGTTACTGTATTATTATAGGTATACCCATATATGAATTCTATATTGATATATTGAAATTCAACGTAACCGAGGTTGGTCGATCGGAATTCGGAAACGAGAGCGGAACTGCGATCAACCGAAAATTTTTTTTTCTGTTGACACTAGCAGAGTACCTACATCACGTTGTCATGAATACACAATATGTATACATACGCTTGCAGCAATTATTAATAAAAAATTTTATCGTTTGCCGTTAAACAAACACGCTGCGGCTGACCTGCAGTGCGGATGGTATAGGTATATAAATAAAATATACTGTGCATACGCGGTATGAACCTCCTGTAAACATAGCATAGGTACATTTTATGTATATGTAATATATAAATCCACAGAGGTAAATTATTATATTTATATACCGGCACTGCAGTCAACGACTTACAACCCCCCCCCCCCCAATCGGGCGTTCCTGTGATTTAACGATGATATAGTCACTCACCCAGCTGCACGCGGTCATTGCCACTTTTTGCTTTGATTGTATTCGTTTATTCAAAATCTGGTTTTTGGATTTGTCGAGTAAAATTACATAAAGATCATATTATTTTCACAATGCTAATTAGACTTTTATGCTGAGTGCCTGAGTAGGTACATGTTTTTTTAAATAAGCCAACATTTGAACGGGTATTTAATTGCTGAGTGTAGTAGTTAAGTAGTACCTACTTAATTTAGTAATATCTGTCTTATATTTTATTTAATACAACAATTATATTATAACTTATACTTATACTACTGGATTTAATTTAGATTTGAGTAGATACCTACTACATTTTCAAAAATACCATCCACCGTTTTAATTTACTGTGAAAAAAAGGCTTTCGTTTGAAAAAAGTAAGTTTGTGTCACCGTAGGCTTGAGACTATATATAGATAAATACAAAAGGTAATCCTTTACAAAATGTGTATAAATATATAACCTATTTGAAAATATCGTCTTAAAATGGACTTAGGAAATTTATAAGCTATTGAATTTGAATGAATGCATTATTATAAAAAGGATTGGGAAGGGGGTGATTGAGCATCATGAAATCATCATTATAGCAACGTCATCCTACAGTACACTTATTATTATAGATGGATACGGGATATATAGATATTATATAATATATATGATCGATATTATATAACATAGGTATGTCGTGCACAGGTGTATATAGGCTTGTCAATCGTAAGACTTGAGTTTTTCGTTCAAAAGGTGCTATAAAAATCTTGTGAAATTCGCCGAGCAAATAAATAGCCGTGTATTTTCCGCACCCGCGAGTTCTCCTCTTCCTACAGCATCGTAAACTGCAGCCACCGCCACCGCACGTGATTGCCGCCTTTACGTGGTGTACGGCCGATGACGTTTTCCGCGGTCGGTTTTCCGAAAGCCGCTTTCTAAACCGATAAACTGAACCGTGGCGGGGATTTGATTTCACTCACGTCCAACAATTCCGTTTGTGTCTGTTAACTTACCAACATCATAATATTATTTGTGTCGAGGTGGTACCTTTTCTTCTATTGCGAGAAAAGCTTATTTAATCTGTTTTTTTTTTTTAACACGATAAGTGATTACCATAGTTCAAGAAACACGTCATGATGAGGGAAACCATTCAGCGATGTAACCGTTCAGTGGTAAACTTTATACTTTGATTCGCGTTGTCGAGACGGTAACGACTGCAAGCGGGATTGATTTTTTTCGAAAAATATTTCGCAGTTGGAAACGTTGGATAAAAATCATATTAGAAATACAAACAGACATTGTATTTTATAGTTCAGTATCTAAAATATTAATCATTTCATACCGGGCCATATATATTGTAAAGGTAATTGGTAAAACAAGTCATTGAAAAAATGATTTAATAAGCAAAAAAAAAAAACACTGATTTAACAAATATTTTAAGTTGAATATACCTAGGTATTAATACATATTAATAATAAATTATATCATGTATAATTATAGTAATAAAATGAAAACTTTTTTTTTAGCTTATTGGTACATATCATTATTATAATATACGAAAAAAAATTCTTTCATTAGACCTTCTTTACATAACACAAATTAAATGTATTCACTATTATTTATCATTAGATATGATATTATGTTCTATATAGGTACTAGGTATAATAACTGCCTATATTTATAAGGTTTTATAAGGCTTATTATAAGTTTACATATTTGTATAATTATTATTATTTATTTGAATTTTTTTCAGTATATCAATGTACAGTACACTGCATCATTGATTATTAATAATAAGTTTTTATACTTTTTTTTAGGATTTTGTGATGGTGGGGGTAGATTTTTAATTAAATGCTTCATTTTAAAATTGATTCCCACAAAACATAGAAAAAAGGTACGTAAGCTTTTTCCTAATGTAATTTATTCATTGTAAAAAATGTTTGTCTGGCTTTTATATATTATATAAAATAAGTATTTTAATATAAGCATATAGATTTTAGATTTAATTAAAATGTACCTATACGAATAAAATGAATAAAAAATCTTATAATAACCCTTTTTAAATTTTTCAGTCACTGCAGGATACTCCACACAATTTTATTGTCACTACCTGTTAGATACATTTTTTTGTATCGATCAACTATACATAATAATTATATACATATAACATATACTTGACGTTCTAATGGAATAATAACACAATACACAATAGAAGAAATTCGTTCGAGTTTCGTTCGTATATATACTATAGTTTTTGCTATGTATTCATATTATTGTTCACATAAAAACGTATCAAATATTCACATCCCATCCATCGACGATTGAAAATCAATTTCACAAAAAAACCATATTGTAATTTATATCCGCATCCTTCGGGTATTTGCAACTATTAAGTACCTATATTGAAAAAAAAAAATTGACCATAATGATGGGCGATACAAACACTACAAAGCGCTTTTGTATAAGGACCTACGGTATGATAATTTCGTAATGGTTTTGCGATGTTAAAAATATTATGAAACTCGTAGGTATACCACGGCATGATGGACGATGGTATACGCCATAATAATACATCGTGTGGTTATGTGAACATTTTTTACGATTATTTATTATACGCAGTAAAATCAGTAAATGTCTGTATTATAAAATTACTATTTTTTTCCAACTCAATTATTTTATCATATTTTATAGAATCTCTATTTATTTTTAAATATCTTAATTGTTTTGGCGGATTTGATAATATCAAACCTTGTTATTTTTAAATCTCGATATGCTAGTACAATTTATTATTGTACAAATTTGGTTTTAAATATTCACCGTTTATTTGATAATTATTCGCTATTTTTTGGCATACCTACTTTTGGAGTAGATTGGGTAAAGTATTAATGGCCCATGGTCTTTGCTTATCAGCCATTACATTATGTGCTATACACAAATCTCAAATTGTTTTATTATTACGGTCGCGTTGATAAATAAAAAAACACACGTATATTAAGTGGTCACATAAATATATACCTTACTGGTAAAACTCCACATGGTGAACCATCACGAGACCAACACAAAACCATTAAATATGATATAATTAAATATATTATAGAGAGAGACTCATAATCGTGACGGTCATGTCATTATGGTATTTATACTATATACGTTAGTACATTATATAATATGATATAATTTTAAAGCTGAAGAGTTTGTATATTTGAACTCGTAATTCATTTCAGGAAATACTGAACCGATTTCAATCAAACGTACATCGATAGATTCCCTAAAACTCGGCGAGTGTCTTAAGTTTAAAATGTAATTGTTTAAGCCCATGTCAGTCGGTAATGTCTGCATCATTAAAATTGAATCATTTTTTGTTTACATATAGGATTGCCATAATGCAATGGGTTGATGAAAAAAAATAAGAAAAACAATTGGTAGACTACCTATAATAATGATTATATTATAGCGAAATTATTTTTTAAACAAAAAAAAATATCATGAAATGTGTTGTTTTTTATTCAAGGTATATCCGTTCTAGCACAAGTCAATCTTGCCAATTTCGATCGAATATTAGTGTCGATTTTCCCGTGAATTAAAGTACACTACAACTATACCGAGATTTACTGATATATAGCGCCGTGTTAATTGTGTTTGTTCATTTTTTTTCACAGCTAGTATTTATACGTCTGGCGCGGACGTCATGATGGTGGACAGCGTGTGTCATTTGTCATTTGTTACACTTTATAAATTAATAACGCACTAAATACACATAGCCCATAGGTACCATAACATAATATAGAATCGGAGAACATTAAATATACACACTCGACACATTCGGCTCCATCCAAATTACCATATTATATTATAAAAACGATATTCGGCGGTCTGCAGTTCGAAATAACATCACCATCAACTCGAGCAGACTCGATAAGAACCTACAGTTATTCGGCCATCACGGTCTTCCAATAAAGTATAAACACTGCAGTTTAAAGTAAACTAATTAAAAATATTATAACAACAATATTTACCAAACGCGTATATTATATATATTCTTATTGTCAAAAACTTCTTTTAAATCTGCTCAAACCACCAGCCATAAAAAACTTATCCAGGATATAAGATCCCCGGATACCATCTAACGCAGCCATACTCAACCTTTTTTTTATTTGGGCCACATAAAATATTTTAAAATATTCCGCGGGCCGCAAGTTGAAATGAATGGAACGGAAATTTAAAAAAAAACTAAAAATAAATGTATATATTGTATATATTGTATAACCTTAACAAACGACTAACGTATCGTGATTAGGTCCTCCGACGGCCGACCTCGCTTCAACTGCAACTTCGCGCTCAGTAAAATATTGTTTGGAGGGAGACGGACCGGCCGTGTTACAGACATTATATAAAACGCGCTCTTTGCTCAATGTGTACATACCGTATAGTTACGACTTACGGACGTTGAATAATATATATAATAATATAATCGCTGGCGTACGTACCATCGCGTGTGTGTCTATATATATATACTATTATATTGATACGCGAGTATAGAAACGGAAAACCAATTCGCGTCCTTTTCCCTTCGATCGCCCCCACCCCAGGCGCGTGTTCTCTAAATAGGTATACGCGACTCGTGCGAACATCCGGAGTATATGGCGAACGATTTCACTCTCGACGCCAAAACTACGACCAAACCGCCGCCGCCGCTGACCCATTAATCACACGGGGCGTGCCCATTGTTCGCACGTTTTATCTGTCGTCGGCCCGTCGAAGTCTTCCGAAAATCCTCTATAATAACAAACGCTCGTCCGTGCAGTGTTCCTATATACACTGTATCGCGAAGTACACAAAACGGACATAATATATTATATATGCGCGCCCACACTACGTCGTGCATATAAATAATAATAATAATATTATTATATAAATATATTATATTCAATCTAGCGCATCATCGAGCCGCGTTATCCTAACGAACATGTGGAGCGCCGTTTTTAGGGTTTACGAAGCCCAAGTTTTATCAGCGTGTGGGTTTCCCTTAAAAAACGAGTGTTTTATTTTCATGATTCACAATCGAATGGGCAGTGTTGAGTCGCTTTAAAGCAGTTTTTCTTTGCCAGTGTACACGGGTCACAAAAATTTCTATATATTTACAACACGCATCTTTTTTAAATAAACACTTTTTTTTTTTACTGTTAATATCAATTTATTCAGAACAGTTGACCATCTCTTTCTGCAGAATCGCAGAAAATGTATAGTGAATGCAGTCTTTGAATTACACCGAATAAGTCAGCAGCAGCTATTTAGGCTATACGAGCATTATTGTTCGCGAAACAAAAATCTCTAGGGTTGTCTGAAAATATTACTACACCTATCCCAGATTTCGTCCTACCGATTTTGTCCCGTCATCATAATATATTACGTTTAACCGTGAAAGTGATTTAATTCTTTCAATATTTCACTATGCGAAATTTCAAATTTTAAACGCTACGAAAAAATAACATTTTCGAAACCGATTTTCCGATTTTTTGTTTTTGCGAACGCGAGACGCACCGAAACCAAGTAAAAACCTCCATGCCCGATCACTGCTCGTTCTTCCAACAAGGCCGGCCCACGGGATATTATAATATATTTTTTGAATATACGCCTCGGCAAAATATATAATAATTATTACAGTGAACGCTCCGCGGTCGTATACGCATACCATAGAATATTATAATATACCAGTCATATACAATATACGACTTCCGCACATCAACTCCCTCGGTTTTGACGCGCGCACACACACAACCGGCGCGCGCGAGCTACACTCTCCGAAATAATAATAATAACGATGATGATAATAATAATAATATAATAGGGACCTATACTCCAGATTTATTTATCATGAATCAGAGGCGGCGGTCCCTCTGCTGCTGCACACATCACATCATATACTATATATGTATATGCGCACACTATTGTGTCTGCACGGCCGCGCGTGAGCTTGTGTGTGTGTGTGTGTGCACAATATGACTCACGACGACCATCACGGTGGTGGCGACGACGACAACCCTCGCAGGGGGTTAGCCGAAATCCCTGTTTTTTGCGCTTATTCGTGGGGTGATGGTGGACGAAGCCCACACGCGCACCACACCGCATCGGAGACCTCGACAACACCGCGCCAAGTCGCTCGCGCTGCAGCAGCCATGCACCCTGCAAAGTCCACGGGGACGACGCGACGGCTCATAATATATTATATAATGGTGTTGGATATTACATAGCAGGATGTCGTACGCGAAATAAAATAAACGACTTTTTTCAAATTTAATATCATAATATAATATAATGTACGTATTTGTATTATATATATATTTATATGCACTTTTTGTTTAACAAATTCACACGCTAGTATAACAGACTATACATTTATATATATATATAATTTATATCACAAAAACGGACCACGATTTTATAAACGACGCGTACGGGCACGTCGTAAAACGTCGAATAAAAAAACGTTTTTGTCATTTGTTTCTTATATCCGGAAGGGGCAAATATATAATAGTTACGCTTTGGTTTTATATGAATTCTACACGTACGCAACGTATATAGATTACAATAAAAAAGGCCCCGTGGGTAGTGATAAAAAATCATTTTTAGACGTAAATATCAATACAATAATAATAATAATAATAATTTATAAACCTAAACGCTAATATCACAACATTGAATCATATAACCTAAATGCTTGGTTGATTGTCTATACATATATGCATGTACAATAATAATATATATCATAACGTACAACGTCAAGAAACGTTAATATTCAGTAAAAACAAACGGGAAGAGAAAATCGATTCCTTATACATTATTATCGCGTTACAATAATATAATATGACAACAATATTATTATTAACGGCGATATTATTTACAGGGGCGTGTGTCGGTCGCTATTCGTCAGTGGCGCCGTAAGGTCTCCAGATCTTCTCCTGCCGGGGTTTGAGCTGCACTTCCGGGCTGGACGACCGGACGACGCCCACGCTGACGATGTCGATGTCCGGGCTTGGTGCGGACTCCCGCTTCGGCCGCTTGCACGGCTCCGGCCGGAGTCGGTCGTCCGGGCCGGTGGTGGTCGCGGTCGCGGCCGCCGTCGCAGTGGCCGCCGCGCGGGCCGTCTCGGCGGCGTGTCGCTGTCGCTTCGACGGAACGCCGCAGTCGTCCTGCGCTGCGGCCGGTGTGGCCGCCGTCGGTTCTTCCTCGGTGTGAGGCGGCGTGGGCGGCAAACCGTGCAGGCCGTTGTAGCCCGTGAAGTTGAACGCTGACTGGGGCGGCAAGTCACAATACATCTGCGACGCTTCCATGGCGTCTGCGGAAAACGGAAAAACACGACGAAAATTAGAACCGTTTTGAGCGTACGTACATAATGCGTCATAACTGTGCGTTTTCCATAACAATGTCCATAAATATCATATAAAATATATTATTATTAACAGAGACCGGAAAGTTAATTAACGGTTCCGGTTTGGATTTACGAAATTTAGCTTTTGGGTTATGGTATTTTGTCATTTTGATATACCAATATATAAAATTACGGTTCGCAACAAGGGTTATTCCCATTTTACGCTTCTCGCCTTTAATATACGAAATTAAATATTAAGATAGCATAACGTTATTTATCTATACTAAAACAATACTATTGAATTGATTTATTGTTTTTTTCGAAAAACCGTGTGATGATGAAAAAAACATTTGATTTATTAGTATTGAACCAGATAACCGGTTTCAAATGTGGTACTCCGAAAAAATGATGTATAGGTTCCGGTTCCGACACAAGTATTTTTAATTTCGGTTCCAATACCGCCCTGTTAAATAATATTGTTATGTATATTATGTGTACATATCCGATTTGTCAAACGGGATTAGATTTTTTTTTCTCGTTCTTCTTTTACGTTATTGGAAATCGCCTATTCAAATGGAAAATTCGATTTGCTCTCATTCGTTTGAACTGTGCCACGGACGGCTAAGGGTGACGAAAAATAAAAATAAAACCCCTTTTTCCGCCCTGTGCTACACTGCATACTGTACATATATACACAGTACCTACACATCGCGCGCGTAACAGTAACAATAATAGTAATAATAATAATAATATATATTTATATACATAGGTTTTCGTATATACACTTACTGTGAAGTTGGAAGTAATTGGCCGCTATGTACTGGTAGTTGAGCGACCCCGGTAACGCTGCACCCTCCAGCAATCGTTTGTACTCCATGATCATTCCATAAGGTGGCAGGGGACCGTGCATGGGGAACATGCCACCGTAACCGTGGATCACGTCTGAAACAGATCGAATGAAATGTTTAATGACGTTATATTTGACATTTAATTATTTTAAATAATATTATGGACTGCTTAACGTTCGCCGGTTATCGACAAAAATAAATGTACGGGTCAAAGAATACTGTACAATAGGCGTTAATGCATTAACATATTATTATAT
This sequence comes from Nasonovia ribisnigri, assembly GCA_027563435.1. NCBI lineage: Eukaryota > Metazoa > Arthropoda > Insecta > Hemiptera > Aphididae > Nasonovia > Nasonovia ribisnigri. The sequence goes on from JANEHU010000652.1 coordinate 188,817, forward strand.
TGTATATAAACTGCATCGAGAACAATAATTTTATTTCAACGGTTTCGAATTAGAGTCGATTTTAGCTAAATAAATCGCCGTGTTTCCCAATGCGAAGTCGCATGCAGTTAGAGCTAAATTTGTAATGCTAATCGCCCATATATGTTAATCATTTTTTTTTTATATTGATAAAAATCGGGAGTGAAATGCACTTTTTTTGACGTGTAGCGTGCAGTATCGATTTTAATTGTGCTTTAAATTATTAACGGATGCCACTGTGAACTCGGTCTCTCTCGTTCTCCACTCTCTCTCACCATCACTTTCTCTCTCACCCGCTCGTGCGCTCACACACTCATTCACTCACTCCGACCGGATTTTAATGGCCGATGCTGTGGCATAAGGCATGATGCATGCGTTGTGAATAGGGTGGTCGACGTGGATGGGGCTCGGGTTAAGCCCCGAGAGCTTATCGTAAAATCCCTCCGCTCCCCGAAATCTATTGTAATTTTTACCCCTTTTGCGGGACATAAGAGGGTCAGTTTTATGGCCAAATGTTTACTACTCGGGTAAACCTCACCCCTCAACCCCTCGGTCAACCATCCCTCTGGCAGTGTTCGACACTACCACCACCACCACACCACTGCTACCGCCACCGCCACCACCGTGCACGTCATCCTTCTACTCCACCGCCTGCCTCCCGCCAACGGGTTACAATAGCTGACTAAACCGGGAGCTATTGTGTGTGCGAGTCCGCGTTAAAGGGACGTTTTTTAGTGAACTCTATTGTACACAGTAAAGCGACAGGATACTTTCCCAACCCTCCTCCGCTCGTTTCCGCACAACAGTTTGCTACCTCTTGTTATTATGTCACGTCAGTGAAAACGAAAATCTCGACGTATAATTTGCGGATATACATTTGCCGTGAGATTTTATCGGATAATTGCAAAAAAGCACGGTGACGAGTGAATTATCAATAACATATGCCGATTAATCAATAAATTATACACGTAGGTACTCAATATTATATATGTAGTTAATAGGCACAACATACCTACATGTTATATTTTTTTACACTTAATATATCGATACCCATACATGATTATTTGTTATAAATCATTATTAATTAATAGCTGTCAAAATAGTGTTTAAGTGATTATTATTAAAAACCACGTTAATGAAATACACATATTATATAATAAATAGTGAATACTATACAATGTGTACTAAAATAGAAATTTAAACCAACTTATTTTTTTAATGTTGTATACTCATGTATGAGCTGATGATCTCTCCGTTTTTTTGATTTTAAATAATTCCTGCCGATAAAAGGTAGTAACGCTGCATAAGTAATACTTACTATAGGTACATACTTATAATATTACTACAGATGTATATTATGCATTTATAAATACGAGTAGATATTTAAATCCCAATTAAATTTTAAAACTTGTCGTATGAACATAAAGTAATATGTATGAAATCGATAACATCCTTTGTGTAATATATTATTCACGAGAAGCCCTCGGGACAGTTGGAGTGATTTCGGGTAAAAGCGCGAAAATAATTAAAAAGGGGCTGCTTTTCATATTACGTGACTGGAAGAGAGAGGGTAGATCACACATGGTCAATTCCAAACGCGTATAAATATCTATGTATATTGTATATTATAATATATGATATGAAAAAAAAACAACAAAAAAAAAACGAGAAAACAATCGATTGATACAAATAACGGTCATCGTTGTGGATGAAGTGGGTAATGTACGAACGGATTCATTAAGCATTCCCGAGACTACTTAATCAATTCGAAGGGCGAACAGTTGCCCTAAAAAAAAAAATCCGAAGCTATCCGTGTACAGTTATGTCCGTTTGTGTTAATTGCGTTAATACTAAAAAAAAAACCGAGTGGGTTCCGAACAGAGAGAAAAAAAGAGCAAGGGCTTTCCCAATCAACTTCACGTCACGTGAGTGTATGTGCATTTATGTATGTGTCTTCCATTATCTACACCGTCCGCTTATATATGTATACATATATCATACATAATATATACGCATACGCTTTATGTATAAGCTATATATATATATATACATACATATAACCTTTCCAACGAAAGACCAGCGGATGATTAATGCACTACCACGACGACTACCAGATAATCCCACACATGAACAAAAACCCTTTTAGGCATTTTGTATTTTTTTTTTTTGTGTGTGTTCACTGTGACGTCTTTCCGTACCTTCGTTAACGTTATTGCAGCCCAATGAGTTTGACACACTATACCTTTTTTTTTTTTGTGCGTTTGAGTGTGTGTAGATGTAGGTATATATAATATATACACGACATTTACGTATATATGTGTACTGCGTATGTTAATGTATTTTCCACGTCGGAAATGGAATTTGCGCATTTGGACAATTTTTCCATACCGTCCTACTTTACCTACCCTTACACGTTAATACATGAGAATAACTACCCTCGGACAGCGACTGTAATATCCGCCCAAGAGCATATACGAGAAAACGGTCGCAGGCCATTAAATCCCCGCTTATCAGAGTTTTCCGACCGGAACTCAAGTCGGTAGCAATCGTGGAGTTTTTATACATTCTCGAAACTTGATAATGTCCATATATTATATTAACATGTGTTATACGTATATGGCTATATAGGAAATATTCAACATTTTTCTGGTTTTGGTTTTATTAGTAACTATACTAACTATATTGGTACTAATAAATAAAGTAAAATTTGTTTGACATGAAAAGGTGCAAATATTCTAAAAATATGTTATATGTTTAATACAAGCGTTGTGTAATTATAAAATAACTAACATACCTTAAAGGGTTTTTAATTTTATGTTTTGTTATGATTATATGCGCATACGATACAATATACCTATATATATTAATAATATTGTTATGTTTCAGTATATCATTATAATTTATGACATGTTTCGAAAATAGATGTATGAAAAATAGTTTTTTAAACGTTACAAAAAACTCGAAAGTATTGATCACTCGTGAAAACTTGGGAATTAAAAACATTACAATAAGTACTATGTATATCGTATACGCGTTATATGCGCGTTCTATTAAAATATTTATATACATTTTAATGAAAATGATAATAACGTAGGTACTATATAGGTTATAGGTACTTCCAGGATTTTAAGTATAATATTATAATACACTATTTTTATTTAACCAACGTAAAGCTACAGACTTTAAGCATTTCTATAACAAAGTGATTTTGGATTTCGTTTTAGAGTAAAAAAAAACTAAACTTTGAAAAACAATTTCACTTGGTGCTACTTTTAATCGAACTGCTAGGTTAATGTTATAATATAAAATATAGTTTACGAACTGACGTTCTGTCAAGTATTTAAATATTATAATACGCGTCTAGTGTACTACCTATCTACTATTATTGGTTAACAATAAAAAATATTGTTAATTAATTATTAATTGTAAACTATATTCATGGCTGCAGCTGGTTCTAGAATGCTATTTTTATACTTTTAATGGCAGGTACATATAATTTGCTATGTTAAAAACAATTTTCGTAAGAAAATTACTATACCTACACATAAATATACATAATGCATAAATACATTTTGAAATGGATCTACATTTAATGTCAAAAGCGTGTCACAACCGATTTACTGCAAATGGACAGCAATCTAATTATTCGGCGTGATATAGGTGGTGTGGTGGAGGTAAAGAGGAGTAGCATATATTTCTATTAAAATAATTAAATAGAACGCAGCTTTCGGTTTATATAATATTTTGCAGGCCTAAATTGATTAATGGGTCACAAATGCAATGAGCTGTTGAAAAACATCAATTTATATTGGACCTATATTTACACGTACCTACCTATACGTTATCACAATATGTATGTAAATATATAGTATAGATTACCAGCGGTTACCAGAGTTCAAATATTGAGCAGTTCCCTTTCTCACAATATATTTTACATAATAAACCAACTGCGAGTATTTTACTACAATTGCGCACACATTTATACACGTCTCTAAATATCATATACTATAAATTGTATGCACATGAAATAGCGCGCGTATATTGAAACAGTAAACAAAAATGAAAATCTTTTCTCCCCGAGCTCCGTGTCAAAGATCAATGGTGCTTCATTGAAATAACCCGAAGTTGGGAAAATAATATATGTTTTTAACGAGTTCGGGCCGCGTGTCGAAAGCAAAAGGGTCTTTAACCCTCCACCGTTTGTCATAATGACTGCGAAGTGCGAGGGGAACGGAGAAACCATTGTCAACTGTACTTCGTACGTATATAGTTTTAATCTAAAATTACGAGAGTAAAAAAAGTATTATGTGGAAGTATTGTTTTTTTTTATAACATCTTTTTCATTTCAAAATTGCACCGATTTAAAGAAATGCAATATAATAATGTCATATATTTTTTGATTTTACGTACTTATTATAACTATTGTTGGCAGTTGGTACAATACTTGCATTATGGTAAGGTTAAAACAATAAACGAATCCGAAAAATGTAATTCAATATAAAATAAATCATACATTTTTTTTTTGAAATTTTAATAATTTTTGTTTCGTATAAATTCATTATTTATTTATATAGGTATACCTACGTTCCAATAGCCATATAACAGTTCGTAATAAAAAAACACTTACCTCTGTGGTTCGACCGAGGGAGCCTTGGTCCGTCGACAGTGATTTTAATGGCCTTTACGTAGTTGGCTACTAACACTGCTTGATCCTTGCATTGAACTGTGATGGTGAGTGTTAACAGCTTACCTATATATACGTAACAATAAATTATACATAAAATGTTTATCGTTCCAATATATATCTTTTTATTATTATTTAAATAATTGGAAATGCAACTTTATATATATATAATAAAAATATAAGATTGTGAATTAAATATTTATGACTGTAAAATTAGATATCTAATAATAACAAAATAAAAAAATACAAATTGTGGTACCTATCTATTATATTAATAATATTATTGTATAATAATACCTACGTAAATTATATACGGGCAAAATGTTTTTGAAACGGAAAATCTGGGGTGTGAAAATGTATAGTATATCTATGCAATATACAGGTAGGTACTTAAAGTATTTTTTTAGAAAATATTGAAAACCGCTTAAGCCTTTATACAGCATAAGTCATTAAGACTTATATTGTTATATATATTGGGGAGATCTGATTGACTCAAAGGCCACAAAACTTCAAAGCAGAAGACCATTGTCGATACATTCCACTCCCGACTGTGATGGTAATTATTAAATTGTTGTAGACGAACCTCTTCCACTGCGGCCGACGAATCGGAGGTCGTTGAAGACGGCGATGCCGGTGGCGGACAGGGCCCGGTAGTTTCGCATGTCGGCCGACGGATTCTCGTCGTTGCCGGCCTGCACGACGACGACCGCGCCGTCGGGAACTTCGTCCAGCACGACCACCTTGAAAGGTATCGGCAGCGATTTGTTGGATCTCCAGTGGCCCGGCAACACCGAACAGAACACGGACGGGCTGCCCGTGGCCACCATCTCCTTGCCGTGAATAGCCCGGACGTCCTCGAGAATGCATGCCACGTACTTCTGGTACACCGCATCGATGTCCTGCGCAAACGCGACCCAAATTATTAGTTAATATTGTTTTAATGTATCATTAAAATAATTCGAAATTCGCTATCAACGGATAATATAATATTGTTACAATATACATTATATTAAAAGTGTAGGTATACATCACTTCGGGTAAAGTGTACGTATATTCTGATTTCATATTAACACTTATATAATATAAGTTATAATCCATATTTTGAATATCGAGAGATAGATTCGCAAGAGATAGATATGCGAATAATATAATATATTTATATCTTTGATCACTCTTAATTTTTTTAATTATCGCATTTGCAAGCTCTTTTATTAAAAAAAAAAACGTGTGTCATATAAGTTAGGTAGGTACCTACCTATAATACTATAGCTAAATGAATACATTTTTTCATATAATTTTTTATTCGCACCTATATAAAAAACGTCCGTAGGTTTAATATAATATGTTACGTTAGGTATATAACGTAAAATATATAATATCATGTAGACTGCAGTACAACATTATTGTTCAGTGTAAAATTAGCTATCAACAAGTTTTCACTATTTGTTTTTATTTTCAACCCCTTTTTAATTAATTTTACTGCGTTCCAAAATGATTACTTCGGAAACATTTCGTACACAAACACAAGTTTAACATTTTTAATTCGATAAAAAACGAAACTGAAATTACTGTTATTTTTTGGATTATTTGGATTATTCGTAAAATCATATGACTATATTACAAAGTTTGAAAATCATTGGAAAATTGTCTTGTGTGGAAAACTCTAAATCATAAAAATAATTTATTTTAATCAAAAAATTACCGTCGTATAATAATTGAAAGTTAATGAATAAAATGATTTTACAAGACAAAAAATTTAAACTTAACATTACCCGTGCACGTAGAGGTATTTCGAAGTACCTACACCACGCGCTGACACGGTTTGATTTTAAAAAATAGAAAAAACGTTATCATAAAATATATATATAATTTTAAGTTGTATACACAATACCTACATCAGGTAGGTTACATACCTACTATTTATACCATAAACCTACGTATATTGTATATTATTATTATTAAAATACTTGCCATGATGTCTGCAGCAGTCGTCGGTAGGCTGGTGACGATATTACGACTGCTAGCGGAAGACGTTACACGAACAGCCACGACGGACTCGTCACCGATAAGTGGTCGGAGTGACGAAAAATTAAAAAAAGCGAAAAAAAAAAAAAAACCGAAACGCAAAAATACGACGAAACAAAAAACGGAAAACGACGGCCCACGCGCGGGATCGAGCTTGGCAGGCGCGATCGGCGACGGTGGTGGCGGTGCGTCCGACGGTAGCCGAACCGGCGCGACTGTTGTACACACACTATGTGCAGCGCTCGACGCGTCGGATGGGTCGTCGGGCGGTAGTGGCCGGGGGAGGGCGAGCGGCGGCGGTTAGCGCGAGAGAAGTGGAGGAAAAAAAAAAGGTGAACCAAAAACGCGACAAACCGCGTCACCGATCTCGGCACAACTGAAATATTCCGCACGCGGACGACGGGACCTCGTGTTATGTCGTCCCCACCTCGCGCCGCCGCCGCCGCCGAGCCACCGCCACCACCGCCGCCGCCGCCGAACCACCACCACCACCGCCACCGCCGCTGCGGCCGCCAGACACGGTAGTGTGTTTTTCGTCGGGGTTTTTTTTCACCCTCGCTCGCACCGCGGCCACCGCGCCACCGACGACACTACCGCGTATGTATATAATAGTAATATGTGTACGCGGCGCGCGCGACCACCGCCGGCCCACTGCACCGCGCGCCGCCGCCGCCGCACCGTAAACCGCGCCGCGACCCCCAGCCACCCCTTCTTTGCGTGCGGCCGGGGTTTTTATCCCGCAAAACGCGTGCGGCCGCCGCCACCGCACCGCACAGCGCGCGGCCGTGCGATTACCGCCGACGGTGGCGACGGTGGGTACGGTGGCGGGGCGGGGGCCCGGGGGATTTTGATTGACCGTACCGCCGTTCGTCGTTGTGGCGCGCGGTCGCGGGTCGGCGCGGCCGTGGTGGCGAGGGGAGGGTAGGGGGCGCGCGGTACCGTCGCCGCCGTAACGGCACACGCATCACTCCCACCACGGCCGGGCGCGGCGGTTTGCGGCCAACCCGTCGACTAAAAAATGCCCCGCGACCCGGCGAGCTTCGGCGCGGAAAGAAATCGCGCCGGCCGGGGGATGGGCCACCGGCGCGCGGTGTCCGCCCAGTTGTGTTGGCGCCCGCGTGCGCGCGCGTCCGTGCGATCGTGTGTGTGCCCGCGCGATTGACTCGGCGGCGACTTGCGCGCGAATAATAATAATAATAATAATATTGTTATACACACACAACAACTGTCGTCGTTTACGATGTTATGTACCTACACCCGCGGCGGCGGCGTCAGTGGCGGCTCTTGTCGCCCGCGCTTTGATATCACACAACCGCGACTGCTTGAAATATTTCGTTATGACATTTCGTGCACTTTATTATCCTTCTGCTGTTGGCCAGAGACTGTATATCATATTATTTCGATAGCTATTACGAGTTCTTAAAACAATGAGGCTCAATATTATTCTGTTATTTATGAATGGTTTTATATACATATTAATATTATGATTCTATAATAATATTGTCTGTGCTCGAATTGCGAAAAATTATGCGGACGAGAACAATAATTAATGGTTTGAACACTGCGTTCCAATGGTTCACATTATATGGTTCATGTTCAGCCCTTAGTCAAATAATGAATGAATTATAATATTTAATATGATATTATGATGTGCGAATGCGCCCCGGCCTACATATAAGATAATATGAGATGTCGGTATCAAACATTTACTGCACTATAATAATATATCAATATACCAGCTACACGCGTAATCAACAAATTATTATTAAATTATTGTTGGTATATATTTTTTACAGCTATATCTCTATAGTAATTTATTTTTTAGTCATTTTAAACATTGACAAGAAACTCGTCTACATCAAAAAAAAATTATTGTCTTTCTTATATTAAATAATACAAAAACCCTAAATTATTTATTGTATATCTACCTATAATAATATATGATGTTTATATATAGTAAGAGCTTTCTGTTCGCCGCCGCCGCCGCCGCCGTCGTATTTTCGGTTGATTTTGTCGAACTTTCAAGGTCGCCGCCTCCGTAACCACTGTGCGACCTATATAATATATATGCGTTACACCCCTCTCAGACCACTCAGCCACAAAGTCGACGCGTTTTCATACAACGCTATATGTATATAATGAAGTTAAAACTACCACTGTTTACAGTAATTAAATAATATTATCATGTTATAGGACTTAGTTAAAACGGTAGACACCTATAGCTACCGTTATAGCATATATATAGGTAGGTATATTTTGAATTTTTTAAATACCAATCATTAATCAATATATAGGATCTATTATAGTTATTTCAATGATAATATTATATAAACGCATTATTGCACACAATTATATTGTTTATTAATAGGTATTATATTATATAATAAATTTAAACAATTATTTTATTATTTATTATATTGACATATTGCACACCATTAAACAATGTAGGTATACTTACACATCATAATATAGTACTATCAAATAGTAAAAACATCATTTTTATTTCAGTGTAGTTCAAACTTTTAATTTTTCATGTATAAATAAAAAAAATTTTAAGACTTTGTATTTTACTCCCAACGATATTAAAAATGCAATACAAAACTACAGTCTTAAGAAATCCCCTGGTTATGATCTAATAACTGCGGAAGTTGCCAAATGCCTCCCAAAAAGAGCAATTGTCCTGCTAACGGTTCTGATAAATGCCTCCCTAAGATTAGCTTACTTCCCACAACTTTGGAAATTTTCAATAATAATTGTATTTCCAAAACCAAAAAAACCACCTGATATTCTCTCTTCATATCGACCTATAAGTCTTCTGCCCTTTTTTGCAAAAATTTTTGAAAGGCTTATTCTTAAAAGAATTTTGCCATACATTTTTTCAAACAACATAATTCCGAACACACAATTTGGCTTTCGTGCCTCTCATTCTACAACTCATCAATTGCATAGACTGGTCGACGCCATTTCGTTCTCTCTTGAAAAGAAAAAATATTGCTCGTGCGTGTTCCTTGATGTCTCACAAGCCTTTGACAGGGTATGGCATGAAGGGCTACTATTTAAACTAAAAGCTTTTCTTCCCTCAACATATTTCTTACTCATTAAATCATACCTTACGGATCGTTACTTCCAAGTCAAGTTTGGCTCTTCCTTTTCAAATATAGAAAAAATTAACGCAGGAGTCCCTCAAGGTGGCATTCTTTCACCTATACTATACAATGTATATGCAGCAGACCAACCTACCTCTCCAACAACATCTGTAGCTGAATTTGCGGATGATAAGGCAATAATATCAGTACATGAAGACCCTCACATTGCTTCTTTAAACCTTCAAAACCACCTTGACCTAATGTCTGTCTGGTATGATAAATGGCGAGTTCAAGTCAACCAATCAAAATCCATACAAACTACATTCACTCTTCGTCTCCCTCCCTGCCCAGAAGTCTTTCTAAATAACATACCAATCCCGTCATCCCAATCGGTTAAGTATTTAGGCCTAACCTTCGACCGTCGCCTTACCTGGGGACTTCATATCAAAACTAAAAAACTCGCCTTAAACGAACGACTACGCTCAGTTAAACCACTAATATCTAACAAGCACACTAAACTAAACACCAAACTTCTCATATATAAATCATTAATCAAGCCCATGTGGACTTATGGCCTACAACTATGGGGCAATGCAAAAGTAACTAATGTAAATAAAATCCAAACCGTTCAAAATAAAATTTTAAGATTAATCACTAATGCCCCACCTTATGTCTCCAACTTCTCTCTCCACACAGATCTAAACATAAAAACAGTTCACGATGAAGCAATAACATATTACAAAAGATTCCATAACAGACTTCCATATCATCCTAATCCCCTTATATCTAATTTAGCTTCTCGCACAATTCCAGGCAACCCCACACGACGACTAAAAAGAAATTGGTGTCGTGATTTACTAAACGAGTAATCCAAATAATATATAAAAAAAAATATATATATAAATAAACAATTAGGTAGTGCTTTCACTGGATGGCTTCTTCCCTCATGTTTTCATGTTAAAAAAAAATATTATATCACATATTCTTATTGTGCCCAAGGGTACAGATTGTATATATCTTGTTAAAAATAAAAAAAAAAAAAAAAAAAAAAAAGACTTTGTATTAATAATATATAGTTTTATATCATATACCTATAACATAGCTATTATATAGACAACACGCAAGATTAACTTTGAATTAAATATTATTCAGAGCTCAGAAATTAAAACTGTTTCATTAGGTATTATTTATATACCAGTTCAACACGTAGATTTTCTATGTTTGATTAACATATACTGCAAGGTTGAGGAGCTTTAATAATATTGTCACATCTTATTGTATATACACGAGTATCGTAATAACTTAATCTATATCTCATAAAAATTCTCCACAATTTTAAACAGTGAAAAACAAATAGTTATTATATTCATAGACGCAATGTCAGTTTTTGACTTGGAGGTGCTTTAGCTTTACATATTTAATTGAAACAGACCCGTGGGTGGCTCTGCTCCAGTGGCATAGCTAGATGGGAATGGGCCTCGGGGCTGTAAATAAATCAGCCCTCCCCCCTTAACGAATATTTGTGAAAATTCAAAATGTACACATCATAATATTTGGGGCCCCAGGGCACTGCTCAACTTTTACCTATGATAGCTACGCCACTACTCTTCCCCCTCACTTCCTATCTATTAAAATACCTTTAAAATACATTACCTACTTTATGTAATACTATATTTATTATTACTGTATTAGTTTATGAGATAATTAATGATGGTTTTAATACTTCAATTAAAATACAAACTTTTGGAAGGGCTAAGCCCTTCAAAGCCCCTCCTCTAAATTGCGTCTATGATAATATTATAGGTATTGTTATAGGAAATAATAGCTCATTCATTACGTAATCTATAATATATTTAGGTAATAGGTTAACACGCAGCAATGACGATGCATGGAAAACAAAATTGTATGTGGCAAACAAAAAATCTGTATAAAAATGATACATAATTAGTTATTGTTTTATAAATAGTTGGCTGAATCAACATAAATAAAATATAACCGGCGAAATCCACATGAAAAAATATCCAGTGGAATCGATAAAAACCACCGGATGCGATGAACCTATTTTGTTTTCGTATGAACTATACCTGTATATAACTACAGTTAATATTATAATTTATTACAAAATAATTACATGTATTATAATAGTATGTATCAAACAAAATATTTTCTGTAACTATATAATTGTACAGTCATTATATTACTGCAGGAATGCGTTATTCAAAAGAAACGTCGGAACTTTATGTATTATTTAGATATAAATAATATAGCTAGTACCTATATACATTATACAGGTATAATAATATAACTAATTAGGTTAAATTAATTTTCCATAAAATGATACATATATGCTGTAATGTGTCAAAAATAAATGCATGACTAAATTATAGCTTATATAATACTGCAGTATAATAATACTTATATAAGTTAGTATTTTATATTTTTTAGGTTTTATTCACAATAGAATCGATGTAGAAATAAAAAAAAATAGGGTACCTATATACATTGGCTGGACATTTTATTAATTGTATGCATCCACCTGAAACCGGATTGCCCTGTCAGTCGATCACATATATTTAAACATGCTCATATGCATTTAAATAAACCGTTTGACGGTATATATAGGTACCTACCTATATAGGTATATATATAATATATAATAGCTGTGTGTAGGTATATTATATACATATAAACGCGTGTGACAACTTCCGGCCGACATTTGGTAGACCAACATATCGTTGGGTTTCAAGACAGCGATAGCAATTTGTACGTCAATTCGCCCACAGACACTCTAATTATCTCATTAAATGAGCGTGGGTGTGCTAATCGAATACGTATAGCCCTCGTTGTGTAGGAGACCTGCAACTGCACAGCATGCACGTGTGTGTGTGTGTGTGTGTGTGTGTGTGTGTGTGTGTGTGTGTGTGTGTGTGTATGTGTCTGTGTGTGTCTGTCTGTCTGTTTCGCTATAGAGCATTGTCCTTAATTCGATTACAGACTATCGTAATCATGGCCACTCCATTTAACAAGCTATTGGGTCATCAGAATAATATCAGAATGTGGAACCGTTAAATAAACGAATTTGTTTGACAAATTTCATGTGTAAATTATACATCACATAGAAGCAAGTAAATTATATATGCAATGAATATTATATATGTATATAAATTATATGAAATAATTATATGTATATACTTCGCATTAAACCTATAATGGATATATGGAGAGGCGGCCAGGGAATACAAATTGGCCTCCGGGTAACAATAAATTCGGCCAAATTTTGGACTGATAATAAAATATTTATAAATTATCAGCCCAAATTTTCGACAGGCCCAGGCGAGGATCGTCCAGTTCCACTCTAGCCAGTTCGCCCTTGGCTATATAATTTATGTATGTTTATGCGAATAGGAAACTTTGATACAAATATTATAAGACGTATGATAAACATATATAGGTGTACTGTTTTAGGTATAAGCAAACGGTTTTTTTTTAATATTATAGTCTCTATATATTATGTTAGGTATATAGGATATAGATTGTATAAGAAATATACAATTTACTACAAAACGTAAAATAATAAAAATTAGTAAAATGCAAAATATTTATATAGGTATACCCGTATACCTATAGATATTTTATTGTTATTCGTTATTAGTAGGTACCTATAGGTAAGAATACACCCACTGACAACTGTATAATCATAATTTAACATCTTTAGTAGTATATTCAAAAATTTGTATTATCTACTTCACACAATTATTCTATATAATATGTAGTATGTACTTCCTACTATAGGTTACACCTAAATGAGTACCTATATATATATATAATAGTAATACATAGTTGATAGTAGTAAAAATTTAGTTGATGCATTACTATATAACTATCAAATAAATCATAATTTATATCAATACTATATACCTAACGTTTAACTATTAATTTGTATTATTTAACACTCTATATCTTGTAGTTTATATATTATTATAAAATTAAAATTATCGAAAAAATATATATATAATATATAATACATTGTACAGTGAGAGTATATTTCATAGGCGTGTTTAGAATTATTTCGCTAAAATATCTGATCAAAAGTACCTATACCTAATTGTTTGAGAAGTTCATTATACGAAATTAGTTAGGTAATAGTTTCTCCACTATATAATAGGAATAGGTATATAATATATATATATATTATATTGCCAGAGTGACTAGATATACGTAATCAAGCCTAATGGCTAATATATGTTTGTTCCCTGTACCTATATATATAGTACAGTATAATAGCCTAACCTAACCCTTTGATTACAACTACTGTCGCGAATACACTTTCTTCTTATTTACAGAATATAGAATGAAAAACTCCAAACAAAAAATTATATTTCATAAAGTGATTTAATACAGTTTACAGCCTAATAATAGAGTATTATTTTAATGCAGCAATCAAATGATTAATAATTGGTATCTATACAAATTAACTATGATATAATATAGGGTAACCTGTTGTACATACCGGTGATTCAGAGAGTTTTTATAAGGCTCTTTGAATTAAATTAAAAAAATTAAGAAACTAAATTTAAAATGTAGCCAAGGAGCTTTAGGAAATACTAAAGCTTAAATAATATGTTCTAGTTGATGTACACAACTATTTTGTTATTACCCATACCTAATAAATTTAAACAACGTATACCTATACAATGTTTGAAAAGATAATAACGTGATCTGCTGCAATTGCGATAATAATCGATATATGGAAATATTATACAATAATATGTAAATTGTTATACATTAGTCATGTTGTGTTCATGTGTCAAACTCGGCAATTTAGTCGACTTCATTTATTGATAAAATCTATTAAACTTTTCACTGTATAGCTATATATAATATAATTGTCCATTATCGTTTCGTAAAAATGTTGTTCAACGCGTATTATAATGCACATAATATATATTATATAGACTTGTTGTATACATAAATGTAGAGTCAATTTTTATTGGTCATGTATTTTATTTGTGCACGTCGGTAAACAGTGAAAATTGAAATATAATAAAACGTGCATAATATTAATATGTACATCATGCAGTATATTATACAAGTATACAACATATTATTAATAAAAACACTATCGAGTTTTACGATTTAAAATTAATAATTATAACGACCTGTGTAAATTACTCGACCATAACAGTAATATATGTGTACTTGTATATACATATTTAGTACGTGTTGGCCACAGCCGGCTATGACATCCGAAAATACACACTGCAGCATCCACAAGCTTTTGGGGTCCTGTCGAATGGCCGCACAATATTGTTAATTGCACTTCATAATGGTTTGTCCATTGTGAGCCTTATTCATCCCTTCCTGCAGACTATATATGTACACACACACACACACACACACAATGCTCTACCCCTCTGACCTCGTCCGGCTACAATTACGCGATGTCCCTTCTGTTTACCCCGACTTCCCTCCAATTCTATACACACACAGACACACAGTTTAGGTACGTTCAAAGTCATTAATACAATAACGACGGCCGTTATACTGACCCCATACTGCAGAGTATATATATTATATACACTAGGACTTCACGAGGTTATATTATACGCGTATATATATTATTATATTATTATAGTATTCGCGTGTTATATACGGTTTATACCATCATTACGTGTGTATTTACATACAGCGCCTGTTTACAGATGAAATTGAAAGCCATAAGGATCAAACGGCCATATATAGGTATGTGTTTTTCAGTTTTAATGCCGCTACAGTGTATATTGTATAATATGATGTATAATATGCATATTTATTAAATAATAGACAGCATAAAATAATTTAAGCGCTCATAACTTAGAATAATAAATAAACAATTTTCTTGTTTGCACAATTATAGCATGTGTATATAATAATAGAAAAATAAATGTAAACAGCCATAGCAGGTATATAATCATAATATTATAATACATAGTAATATATATTATAACAATTTACAATATAAATTCTACATACTGCTAATATACAACAGTAGATATACCTCTTATATTTCTTTCACTTTCACTTATTTTTTTGTAACACGAAAAACGATATTTTATAAAATGGTTTCAAATGTTACAAGTTACAACTAAAGTTGCAGTAAATGTATTATACCTATATATTTATTGTATAACGTCATATAAAAAAATGTTACAATTCAATGTTAAGGTGTAGTAGTATAAATAAATATTAGTATAGCTACCTATATAGGTGTGATATATTGCTTAAAATAATTATACTTAGGTATATAGGTACTTAAGATTCGTGGACACTGGACACTATCGATATCGACTATGTAATTTATATGTCTACTTGAAAAACTTAATATATTATAATATTGTATACACTAGCTACAGAGTGTATTGTAAAAAATATTGAATTGAAAACCATAATCAAATATTTCGTATATTGAATGGATTTCATCGTCTTTATATAACATATACGTACATATACCTATATATACCTATTCGGGTATATGCGATCAAATGTAAACAGAAATATACCTGCAGCAGTCGTGTTTATTGTCACCGATGAGGGTTTAATTCTTATTCAATTTATTCCGTAAATAATTCAAACATCAAAACTGAAATGCGAAAACACACACACATATAACATGTATATGTATAATATATGTGTTGTACCTATAGGTGCGCACATACTGCAGTGATTGTATAAATGACAACAAAAATCACTATTTATAATGTTTACGATGACCACGGTGTGCATATTATGTATACCTATAGGTACTATACGCATACAAAAAAGGCAAACCCCCAACAAACCGATGCTGCAGTATAATACTTATGTATAGCCGTTTCACATATATTGTTTGGCATGAAAAAAACCTCATGTTCAACAAACCGACTTGGGGTACCGCTGTGTCCTATTGGATTATCAACGGTGGGCACGAATAAAAAACTGCAGTATACACACACGATACCATACAACCTACTAACAACTATTACTTACGGCCGAGTTGATCTGGTAAATAAGTATAATTTCGCTTTTTTTCCTCCCCATGTATTCTCCGCGCAGTATACATAGGTATATAGCTGCACGTCCCACTCGATACGCGAACCAGTTACAATGTTCAGGGGTGTACGTGCAGTGTGCACATCGTACTATTGAACATCGTTTATTCATTCCACGTGACCGAATCTATATGCACGGTGGTGTGTGCCGCGCGCGACTCATAAATTTTACCGACTGTATAGATTACGCAGTGTACTCGTCAACGGCCCGCGAGCGACAACAAACGAAATATTATGTTATAATATATAATAATAATAATAATAATAGTAGTACAAATAAAAAAAAAAAAACGTGTGCGCTTTTTTACATACCTACTAGGATTTATTGTCCCGCGGAAGACAAGGGAATAATATGATATTATTATGTACGCGAGCTTCCCGCGTGTGCAGTATCCGCGTACTGCGCCGATCGATGATCCAAAGACCAAAGACATCTGTGCGTTGATCGCGCGCTATATATATTATATGCAACGGGAAGATTGGTTTCTGTGACGTGATAATAGTACGGAGCGTGATTAACGACCTGCGTGTGTATAGTTTTGTATACTTATATTTAGGGTGTATATATGTGTGCAGTATATATAAATGCGCGTGAGCATTGTGTTGTTGGCGACAATTCAAAAAAAAAAAAAAAACCATATGAGTTCTGCAAAGAGGGAAAACGACTAATATAAAGTTTCGTCAATATGTATATATATATATATAATGTATATATAGTCGTCGTATATCACGTAATAATATATAACTATATCGCCGTATCGTGACAAATCGATCAATATATACGGTCAATAAACCGTCTAATTTTCTTTGTGATACCATCACATGCGCATTATATAATATATTTAATTTTATTTAATACGGTAATAAATTTGATACAATTAAATAATGTGTATCCTTGATTAACACCCACATACACATGATTTTATATTGGGATTTATTAAATTAATTGTTCTGTTTATCCATGTGGGCGTATTACAAATAGACTTAATAAGGGTTACATTATATTATAATATAATATAATGTATGAAGTGTGTAGGGGCCAAAATGGATTTATTTAAATCAGCAATTAACGACAAACAGCGATCGTAACAAATTATATATACATACGCGCATCTAATAAGCGTTCTATATACATGAATCTAATTATACCCAATATATATATATATTATATCGAAACATAAATCTAAAATTAATACATTTATTACATTTTTAACTTGGTCGCATAATGTGATGATTATAAAATAACGTATTTTGGGTATCTTTTAAAGCTTTGATCTTTAGTATCTTACGACATTTTTATTTTTATGGTACGCTACAACATTGTTCTATATATAAAACGTATTACTGAATATATTCAGAATTACGTCGTGTTAAGAATGAAATAAAATTTGATTTTCCAACTTTCATGCAGAATGAATAGTTGAGGCGTCACAAATATTCGGCGCTGATTACCAGCTATACTGTTCTGTTTACTGTCTTCAAAATTCTTATTAGTTTTTGAAACAATTTGAAATAACTATCAATAATTGGATTTGTTTGTTTTACTAAGAGCTATTGACTTAAACGATTAAGCCCAACTAGTTTTACTTTACTAATTGGACTAAAAATGGTAAACTAGCCGAATCATGAACTTTATTTTTATAACACTTATCAATAAATTTCTTTGAAAATATAGAAAATACAAACGTTAACCGCATAAAATTAATTTTTTAAGCCAATATTTGTGAAACGTAAATAGATAACTTTGTGGTGAAAGCATAATTTTTATCAATTTTATTGGATTTGAAATGGCTGCAGGTCCAAATTTTAAACTGGTTAGACCTTTAATCATTGTTTCTAAGATCTTAATTTGGAAAAAAATATTATTGAATACTTTTCAAACATAAATGCGCGTATGGTTAAGAATTGTAATTTGTAACTAATTTTAATATTATATCAACATAATTTAAGGTAGAGGGTAGTTTAAAAATTTAAATAAATTTTTAAATAATATTTTATAGTTCCGTAAAATATTTTATTTATTTTGTTTAGTTTGGAAGGTATCGATAACATAACAAAAAGTTCTAGAAAAAGTTAAATATTGTAACGGTAAGATGGTAGTGCAGTGGTAAATCCCAACGGATTTATTTGTTAACAAATACTTAAGCCTCCTCAAATATTTTACAGGATCTCCGACTATACATCTCTGACCTTTTCCTACTGCACGTTCACAATATTGTGTATCCAATCTTTCATCAAACCGTTTTCACGTGACAAGTGGTGTGATAAAATTCATGAGGAACGAGTTTTGTGCGTATATTTTCGAGCTTTGTCATATTTTCAGGTCCAATGAAACTCGTCACCCAAACCGAGGATTACGATTTACGATGGCGAGGCGCTGCGACAGTATGACACGACGACAAGATACAACATCCTGTGATCTAAATTATTCATATAGGTTTCTTGCTGCAGGAATAGACAGTAATGCGTATTCATAATATACACGTCGCTTTTAGTTTCTACAACCTTTATATAGAATTTATTATACTTATATTATAATGAGCTATATTATCGTAATATTGTGAATGATCGATGCGTTTATTGTATTTACATATCATTTATTCATTTAGTATAAGTTTATTTTATCATATATAGGTATCTATACAAATATTACATTTATAATTTATAACCTGGGTCTGTAAATCCAGATATTAAGAATTAAGATTCGTCGTCTTTTGATTTTTAGTGGGTATATCATATTATATACAAAATAGAATTTAACGAATGTATAAACACTAAAAGTGAGCAAGCGTGGTTAAAAAAAATCACCCTCTATACGTATATAAAAAGGCATTTAGTATTGTTTGAACATTGATACAGCACGTTTGAAAAAGATATGTATACTGTACCATTATGGTGTATTATTTCAGAGAATATGCAAACTCGTGTCGTTATTCAAACGATTTTTAAAAACCTGTAATTTTGTAGTACCGTTTTTACGGTTTTAAAACCAGCTGGTAATCAAGTATTAGGTAAAGCACAGTATTATGGTCAAAATAAAATTTGGAAGTTCCAATTGGTAAAAAAAGCTATATTTATATTTTTAGTGATGAAACTTTCAGAAGTTTTTCTATATAAAATGTTTCCTTACATAGTGCATACTTGGTACGTAAGTGTTGAGAATGGAAATAATTCCAATAAAACAAGCTACGACTTACCTATATAATGTGACCATAATTTTACCTGTCCAAAAGGGGAACACGTATTTCTATAATACTATAATTTTTATTTCGGAACTGTAGCATGCTTATGGCCAACTTCATAGAACAGCAAGCGGTAGGTAAGTTGCACGTAAGACTAAAATCGTAACCTAGAGAGTACGAATAGGTCGGATCACATAACAACAATAAAATAATAATTTATATAAAAAAAAATTATATTGTATATTATAATTATTAAATTTTTAAATGCAAATTAATGTCTATATCTATATATAATATAACACGATATAAAGAAAAGTACCACCTGCAGGGGTGATCGCAATATTACAGTTAGACTCGAAAATACACTCCTCCTGTATTAGACATATTCCAGTAGTCCGGGACGTCTTTGTTCCGGTCGCCGTTTCAAATCGGTGTCAATCGAA
Organism: Nasonovia ribisnigri; assembly: GCA_027563435.1. Taxonomy (NCBI): domain Eukaryota; kingdom Metazoa; phylum Arthropoda; class Insecta; order Hemiptera; family Aphididae; genus Nasonovia; species Nasonovia ribisnigri. The sequence goes on from JANEHU010000652.1 coordinate 209,322, forward strand.
AATCCTGCTGCAACAAAACGTATTTTTTCTCGAAAATCCCACGAGATTAAAATGCTAAAACCCCAACATTGTGTTTCCGATCTCACTGTATAGATATACCAATATTGATATCGACGACTTATACACCTATATATATACGCCTATTACCTGTACATTATAATATGTATATACCTACGCATCGTATTATACACCTTGTGCGTGTACTCTGATATAGGTATCAAACGCGGTCCCCATTATTGTGCTCGAGTGGATACCGAGAAATTCGACATAATCGTCGGCCGTCTGTCGGTTGACATTTCCGTTGCGACACACAATATAATAGTCGCGATCGTCCCGCTATGCCACAGCCGTCGCCGCGACCGTAAAACGATACGTCGCCGCCGGGGCGGTTTTTGGCTCGCGAGATCTCCGCGGAGGCAGCTGCGAACGTATTAATAATAATAATAACAATAATATATCGATATCCACACACAAAACCTGCATTGTGCCCCCTCCCCCTTTTAGCATTTGTATATTATATAATGTTATATGTTTACCCTCATGGGAACTCTGTCTTTCTCTCTCTCTCTCTCTCTCTCTAAATATATTTGTATAAATAATTTATATATATATGTACGATGTGTCTGTGTTTGTGTGCTGTAGACCCGTCGACGCTGGTCGAAAAATATACTCATCTCCGGACCCTACTTACACACATAATATATTGTACAGGGTGATATATAAATTTAACTTCGACTATAAAGGTACCCTATTTTAAAAAAAATCAGTTTTAGTATTTTCAAAATAAAAATATGCGCCTACTAGGATATGTATATTGTATATACTGAAGTTTTTACATAGAAATTAAATTTTTTACTGCTCCTCTTCATAGTAGTTTTATGTGTTTTTTTTTATTTTTAATATTACGACTTTATACTATATTTTTTATTTCACTTTTAAAAGTTGCAGTATAGGCACTTTTCTAAAAATATTGATGTCTCTACATCGCATCGAATATGGAATACATTTAATTGCAGCAATAAATAATAATTAATAGATGTGATGAGTAAGACATGTAAAATATGCTTATTACAGTTATAAGTTATCACGACTTATGTAGACTTAAAAAAATATAGGTATAGTTATTCAATATCATTTTTCGATAATAATTTTGCTATTAGGTACTATCCAAATTCAGAATATAGTTTGTCAAAAATGTAAAAGAAAGACGCTATTGGGATGATAAAAAGTAGTAATAAACTAGATTATAATATTGTAAAAATATATGGATACAAAGATATACACAAAACGGAAAATATAACAAAAGTATAATGTACATATACTTTGTATAATATATTGGTAGGTACCTCGTATCTACTTAAATTTGTAAACTACCTATAATAATATTAAAGCATTTTTTTTTTTCAAATTTCACGATTTATCGGCCACATACTTACCCCAAATAGACAGTGAAAATGCTAAACCAGCTAAATGGATCACTCCGTATGCATCATAGTGCACTATACATGCATACATAATATATGTGTAATAATGCAGCCGTACTGCACACGGTAATATTTCACAAGTCACCACTTGCCACAGACGCCGCCGGGTACACGCCGCGCAAACATAAATCATCGCAAAGTGTGCCTCGTGCAGCGGTGGTACCTATATTATAAAAATAATAATAATATGTATAATAATATGATAATAGAGACGATATCGACGTACGGACATCTTAGTGTTATGATGACGAGGCTACTAGCTACGATTTCGTTTCTTCTGTTTTCGGACGTCTGGGGAATATACGCGCCGCTGAGTACACAATAATGTATATATTATATACAGGTAATATAATATAACAAATGTATATAATATATATGCAAGGGTATTATGATATCGTATTATATAATATTATATCTAAACTATTCTTATATTATTATTATATTGTTATTACTATTATATACTTGTATAGCACGCGTGGGCTCGTGTTATAGATATAGACGGCCCGGTGGCATTGTATAATAGGTATAATATAATATAATATGATGTATATATATCGCGGAACGCGCTGCAGCGACTCGAATCTCGAAAAAGTGTGCACATGCGATTTATATTATACTTTATATTCGGCCGGGTCTTTCTTTAAGTGTATATAAACGTATAATAATAATACTATACACCTATGTGTATGTATACAATATATAATAGCCTTTGAAGAACACCGGCGCTTATTGTTTGCCCGTTAATAACGGGGCGGGCCACCCTTGAAATCCATTAGGCTCGCCGGGGTTGTTTTCTTTTTTATTACGGCACATGCAAAAATGCGTAAAAAATTCATACGTCTTGTTATATGCACGTTTCACCATATTATACATCATACCTGAGCACGGGGCAACTCGATACACGTTACGTACCTACGCGCAGCACAGGGCGTAGCTAGGTATATAATATATGAAAACCACATCCACATGTATAATATGACTGTTATACGCATTGCACAGGAATATAATATTATTACTATAATATAATATATATTTATAACTCATGATTAAAATCTATTTTGCATCTGAATCCCGAGCTCGCGTGACGAACGCGACCGGATCAAAACACACGGGGGCGCGAGCGTTCGAATCGGCTACAGCTGCTGCGGTCTGTGGATATCAAAATAACAATATTATCGATAAAATTATGTAATGGTAACTTTCCGTCGTTACCTCGTGATGATGGATCGGAGGAAAATGTATAATATGGGTAACTATATATAATAAAATTAATTTTGAACAATACCTCAACTAATTTAACTTTAATTACATTTTTATCAGACAATTTATATCATAATAACTTCATTAGTTACTTATGTATTTATATTTTATACATCTAATAATCAGTGCACAGTGCACTGAGGATACATTTGCCCCCGACATTTTATTTGTAATTTGTTTATTTAGATTATAATAACTAATATTAATAATATTAAAACCTAAACGCTAAAACCCAAGTATACAACTATGATAAATTATCATGTAGTCCTAAGTTATAGATAACATTATCACGCTGGCCACTGTTGTCTTGAAAAGTCTAAGAAATTAAGTAGGCAGGTTTTCAATTAATTTTTGATTTCGCTAGTAAAATTATTGCAGACATCTTGTGTTTCCTACAAGTCCGCAAGAATAGTGCATGGAAATTCATAAACACAGCTGATTGCTTTCTCATTTTAGTGAAAGATTTAAATAAAATTCAGACATTTTAATCTCTCTGTCTATCTTGTTACCTGCTTAAGTAGTAGCAGTACTGTTGATGATGTCAAACCGTGTCTTATTATTTTTATAAAGACGATTTCAATGAAATTGAATGTACAAAAGAAGGATTTGAGTTATGAATAATGAAATGGAAAACAGATTAACAGCTTAATTTAATTTATATATCAATCTAGGTACTGTATATACATTAATATTATGTTTTCTCGGGGATATATATGATATTTCCTAATTCTAGGAATAAATATGTGTGTAATATAGTCTAGTCACAATAACAGTTTAAACAAAATTAAAAAAGTTGGTAGGTACCTGTATACTATAATATTATATAACTATATATTGATTGTACTTGCAGTCTAGAAGTACATTTGGTTTATGAATACAGTTACTTGTTTTCGTCTGAATTAAAACAAAATCGGTAAAACATTTTTGTTTCCAAACCATTAAACGAATATTATGTTTAAAATGTTTGGTTGAAATCAAGCGTTACATAAAGTATTAGTTTATTGCCTATAGTATTATAATAATGGTATTACAACTATTAACTATACTTCACTATCAAGTAGGAAGTACCCCATGTACTCATATTTGACACAGGGATTGACGGTTTCAATTAGTCTGCTGTATTCGATGGTTATCGCTTATCAGGCACGCCACTCGACGGCGGCGTACGTTTTACGAATAAGTCTCGCATGTCGGATAATAATAATAGTAATAACAAAAAGTTATAGAATATTCAGTGTTTAAGCCGGTTCAGATACTTTTTTCATCATTTACATGTCCTATCCCTCGTCAACTTCCTCCGATCCACATCCACTACTACAAAGGCCCCTCAGTATAAACTACTCTATGTATATATATTGAAAGTTTAATATGTACACGGGACTAAATTGGACTCGTGCGCGAATGCGATGGTATCATTTGAATAATGGTGTGCTCTCTTGGATCGCCATCGTATATATATATGTGTGTGTGTGTATATATGCACTATGGGTGGTGCGGGTTTTTGTAAACAATGCGACAAGTAGGGATTGTGGGGCGGGGGTAGTAGGTTGATGATGACACGGAACTGGTGCACGCCGGACCGGAAGTAATGCGGCCATTGTCCAAAGTCCAGCGTGAGAGACAAGCGGGGTAAAAGGGGCAAACTTTGGCAAACAATGCACAGTCCCTCTTCATCCCCTACACCGTAACACGAGAGTCACCTGTCCCGCGACCCACACTGATTGACAACCAGACAGTAGTTATTATAATATGAACGTAGCCAATTTTAAATGGCAACACGATATATTGCGTGAAGTAATAGGAAGGGGCATAATTTTACATTGGAAACTTCTTGGTCGCCATTTTGGGTAAGTTTCAGTGGTTTTTTAAAGGTAATAATTTCATAGGTTATTGTGTATAAAAAAGTTTAAAATTATAATATCAAAATACCGCACTGTGTTATCGTTCGATTATAGAAACGCAACATTATCGAATAAATATAATATGACCCAATAAGAGTTTCATTTTAAAATACCTACTTGAAAAAAATATTTACAAGTACCTACCTATACCTACATTCTTACAACTTTTCCAGAGCATTCATTTTCTTAACTTGGATATATTGTGTATTAAATCTATAATATAAGGTGTACGTTGCGGTTTATCTTTTACCTATTTTTTGATTTAGAGATTCTGTGCGGAATGAAAGAATGTATTAATAGTATTATTGATTAACAACGATGTGTTATTTTTTCTATCACCTTTTGGGGCAGTAAAACTGATCCGATTTTCTACTTCAGCATATTTTCTAGTAGGAAAGTCAAAATAGTTATTATTACTATTAATATAAATTAGTATTTTGTTGTTCTATATAACTATAGTTGCCATTGGTTATTGGGAAGATGAGGTAAAATCATTCAACCAATCATCCCTTTATGAATAAAAAAATAATTACATCATAAAACAAATATGAGTGTTGAATGTAGTTTATGTACTCAAAAACTATACTTGACTGATTTTATGAAAATTTCAAATTGTACTTATCAAGAAAGTTTACAGAGTAGTTTGAATCACTTTCCATTTAAACCAAGTATACATACTATATATTATATATTATATATTTATAACAAGTATTTATATGCAATCTGCAGCAGCCGAAGGTACATCTGTATAGCGCTATATTTTATATTTTTTCATATTTTTCATTGGCGACGTTGAGTTGAACAGTTATACACCTAAAAATGGATTTTGGTTCATGCGATGTAAGTAGACTCAAAAACTACTGAACCGTTTTAAATAAAAATTAATATCAATCGATTCCTTGAGACTTGGAAGGTGTTTATTGCTTATTTTTTCAATCACTATGGGTAGTTAAAGGGTAGCTAACACATAATTTTTTTTTTCAACTAACTAATAATATTTGTTTTGTTCATTTAAATTATGGTTGCCATTAGTTACATTTGTAGGCACTGAATGATATTGTGTCACCACAGGTGTAGAGATTTCGTTGACAATTTAACAATTATGTATAAATGTATAATGGATAATTCCTATAAGTTGTGAATCTCTAAGTTCATTGTAAAGTTATCACTTATCAACTACCAGAAATTTACTTGGAATCATTGCAATGATTAGAAATAGCGACAATTAAGTACCTATTTAGTTTAGATTTAAATATTTTGTTATAATTTATTTTCACTGTGTACGTCATAAATATATTGAAAAACTGTAGAAAGGGTAAAAAAAGTTAAAATTAATTCCATTTGGAACTTGAATCAATTCAATTTTTTATTAAAAATTTAAAAAGAAAATTATACTATTTTTTTTTTAATTTTGATGTTATGACTTACATTTTCTTACAAAAATTTACAGAAATAGATTTGTTTCCTATATTATTATGATATTTTTAATTTTATTGACCGATTAAAGGTAATTAATATGGGTCAATTAATATAAAACTTTTATACAAAAGAATCAATAATTTAATATTAGGTGTGTAATTAAGATTAGTTATATAATATATACTTTCCTAAGTATTTGAATAATTAATACAATTATTCATATAACTGCATTGTGGTATTCAAATAAAACAAGACATTGTATGAAAAATTAATCAATGAAGGTATAAACTACTTCCTAGATCATCCTAAAGTTTTCTACGTACTTATATAGTTAACCTGCACATATCGTGGTAATCTAGTTGATAGTTCAGTTGAAGTATTGAGTTTTAGCACAAATGACGATGGAAATATTAATCACAACAGTTATGTTTCGTATTTTGCGCGATGACGCGTGTTGTACCTACGTATAGCCCAAATTAATATTATATTCGATTAAATAAACCGCATGTCAGACTGATACTAGAATAATGATTAATAAAAATATCTGCCATGACGTGAATAGGTTAGAAACAGAAAATTAAAGCTCTGTAAAATTAAATTGAAGTTATGAGCAAAAGTATATTTCTGCAGTATTCGTATATATATATATATAAAAAAAAGAATCGCGTTTGGGGAAAGATTTTGTTTTAATTTATTATTTTTTAAAAAATGTTTTTGATTTCCCGGCCGTGTACTTTGATGAGGTTTTACCGACAGATCTGTGCACCGACTTCCACTCGAATTCAGAGTAGAGGAGAGAGTGCGCGGGACGATGCGGTCTCTGGGGACGAGTGTACATATATTATACAGAGAAGGGAAGAAAAAATTGTAAAAAAAAAAAAAAATAGAAATAAAATAAATAAGCATGTATATCGCGTTGCATCGGCAATATCGCCGAAATCTCTTGCACACAGCGTACATTAATAACAAGGGTTCCGCCGCCACTGATCCAACGTTTTAGATAGCGGGCGGAACAAAGCGGCTCGGAGAGAGAGCGCATAAAAGACACGAAGATCGGCCGCCGTTCGTTCCTGTATATATAGCGCACCGCGGGTCGGGATGTTTGCGGGTGGGGGGAGGGGGAGAGGAGACTGCATTGGAGAGGAGTCGTCGCCTTTTAACCATTTCAAAGTGTGCTGTGCGAGTGTATGTATATAATACTACACACTCCATAATACTGCTTCGGGGATCGACACATCAATGGCCACAAAATGCTTACGCAAAACGTTAATGGCAGAGAGAATAGACTCACGCAGATGACAGACTTTTTTCTTCTTGCTCGTCGCGATGTCATCCCGCCGATGTTTCTCTCCGCCACCTCCCCCCGTCGATCCCTCGTCCGGGTTTTCTTCCCACACACGCACATGCCCTTATAATCTCGAAGAGAAAATAAGGGACGTTTATAATGGGTCTTAATGGGGGGAGGCGGGGGGCTTTGATCACCATCGTCCGATCACCGCGATGTCGGTGTGTTTTTCCATTTGCCAACTTTTTTTTTATACATCAATAATTCTACGATAAGAAGGGTCGCTGAAACGTGAAAAATCTAACAAAAACCCCGATTTTCGCATTCCCCCCCCATAAAAGATGTTAATTTTTTTCGTGTATTGTGACGTGATGTACTCTTTTAAATTATATATATATGCGCACGCAATAAAAACTACGTCATAGTTACATTTTATTATTATATGTAATAAATTAGTTATTATATCTATGCTTTATTTATTATGATATAAAAAGTGCCTAATTTATAGAGCGTTATGATATAATTTAATTGTTATATATAATAAATCGGTCATATTTATCATTTACTACACATACCTACTAATTGTCACTCGTTAGTAAATATTTATACCTTGTATACACGAATATAGGTAGGGTAAATTAAGTAGGTATGTAGTAGGAAATTAGTAGGTACCTGCAGGTACATCAATATGATGCATTTGGCCAATAGTTTTCACTTGATTGTTTGTAAAATATAATAAAATGTTTTATAATTAATTAAAATAATTGAAATGCTTATTATCGTCACTTATTTATTATTAGGAAATAATTATTTTATTATTTTGGCTGATAGTATTATTATACAAGCCTTTTCTTTCTTAATAGTTCTTATATGGTCTTTCTGCAATATGACCAGAATACATCTCTATCTATTTATGTAATATTATATTCATTGCCACCCTATATCCAATCAGTCTTTGGTTTCTCAAAAGTTAGAATTTATTATTTGATGTTACAAGTTAATTTTCAGTTATCCAAGTACCTAGTTTATCGGCAAAACCTATTTTAGATGTATAAATCAAGTGTGGTTAGACTTTTGGTGCACTTTTACACGCATAACTATACGTCTTAGCGTTTCGGTACATATACCTATAATATGTAGTTGTTTTTTTTTTATTACCGTCGTTAATCGATGAGAAAACCACGATTTTTCCAACAAAGGAAACATACTGCAGCAAAAGGGTGCACAATTGTGAAACTAAAAAGAAACTCGCGATTCCACACGGCGCGGCGGAGGACGCACAAAGAAAACCATGGGAAATGGAAGGAAAAATACTAAAAAACGATCAGTTTATCACGGACAATTGAACTGCCTGATGGAATTCCGGCGACGATATTGTTATTCGGCTGCGCCCGAGTATATGTGCGTATAAACGTGTATGTGGGTGTGTGCGTGAGCGTTATATTCCGCGGCTTTTTGATGCTATCGGTATCCCCATTCCGTCAAATTGGAATCCTGGCAATTCCCAGTATAGTCCTACTTTTATTTTTTAACCGTATCCGGTGGCAAATAAAAATCGGTTATTACCGCATAAAATAGCCCCCAATCTATTTGAGTCGTTCGACTCTGAAATCGAACGGCTTGCGGAAAAATAATGTAATGCATATAAACCATTATGTATATATATATATATACTATATAGGTATATAAATATATTGTATACTATAATATACCTACCTATAAAAGTAAAACGGAACGAAAAGATGTGTAGGTAAACCTGTCCCGAGGCCATATTATACTATAGAGACGTAGGTACCCACATTATATTTATTTCTTTATTTTTTTTACCATATTATCAGTGGGTGTTATGTGCAGTTGCCGCAGTGTTGTTGAAAAACTGTAAAACTCGGACTCGCTCGTACTGAATTTGAGCGATGCGAACCGAAATTAGCCCGTATTATATGGTCGCGCGGGGGACCGATTTTTCAAAAATCGTATTTTTCCGGTAAATTAAACACAGGGTGGGCAACGTGTGTGCGCAGTGTGAGGGCCGGAAGTTGGTGAGCCGGTGAAATATTACACGGTCAACCCTCTTAGTTTCACGCGATAAACTTCACATGCAACTGGAGTGTTATTCATTGCACGGGGTTATTTTCGGTGGCACCGGATAAAAAATAAATGCTTGTAAATAAAAAAAAAAAAAATTATAAAACAAATTGAATGATTTACAGAAATTTAAGATAGGTACAAAGCGCCAATATATAATGCGATACACTACGACGATAATAATATCGTCTTACGGATAAAAATATATTAATATAATACTCGCCGTGATTGCGCACTATACTGTATACCCAACCGTTACGTTTTATATACTTTTGGTGCGATAATGACTACATCATTAATTTTTATTGCAATATTATCCTATTACTATTATTATTGTTATTGTTGTTATTGTTTCAACATTCGTTACGGCTGACCCTTTAGAATTTACTATGCTGGATGAGGAAATACACTAAATATTTTATAGAATAATACAATATTGATATTGTTATAACAATTCCAGGATTGATTAATAACATGGTCATACCTCTGTTTATTATAAATTAATAATATATCTATATGACGTACAGATCGGCTGGGTTAGTATTATGAAAACCATAGTTTATTAGGAGGCACCTATACTAGTAAGTATCTTGTAATTTATTTGTGTCAATGTATTGACGTAAAAGTATGAGCGTACTTACTGCACTATATTTTACTTATTGATCTTGCCATGATATAATAACAACAACACATCACACGTCTTCATTTAGTCATACTGACAGGCTGCACCTACAATGTTGGGGAGCGGAAGGGATTTTGTGATTCGCGCCGGCCGAGAATATTTAAAAAAAACATAGTTTTTAATTCATGCCCATATAAAATTAATTTGAATACTTGGTAGATATGCATAATATATTTATAATTTATTAGGTATTGTGTAAACATATAATTTATTTTTCAATGTTAATCCAAGTTAAATGATAAAAATGTTTAGTTTCTGTCTAAATACCAGCATACAGTGTACTTTGTTAAGTAAATGTGTGTAATAAAAAAAAATAAGACATTTACAATTTAAAAATTACATTAAATACTATGCAAACATTTAAAGTGTATATGCTATTAAGTATTTGTATAGTATTCTACGTAGTGCTCTAAAAGATAAGTAAACAGTGAACAATTAATCTTTCTACATTATTTAATATTATTAACTACCTATAATAATGTTCTATGATAACGTGTTAATGTGCATATAAGGGCTATTATAGTAAATACAGCAAGGTATAGTTTGTTAAACAAAGGTGATATTTGTATTAAACATATTTTATTTTATTTTAGTTTTTGCGATAAATTAAAACATTTTTAATTTATATTTTATTACAATATACAATATTTACATTTTTTACGACTCCGCGACTATTAAAAATAGTTGTTGAATATATATATATTTTTAAATTTAGAATGAAACATATTTATCGGAGTATATAATATAGGTATGTACTAATTTATTATTCAATGCAATAGAATAATCGATAGTTTAGTTAAAGCACTTTTTGTATCGGGTCGGCCATACATAATAATATACCAGATTTATAGTTTGGTAATTTGTTAAAGGTTATAAATTAGAATATTAAGGGGCCCGATGCCAGTTTTTTAAATTTTCTGCAATTTTATAAAATTTGGAAATTAAATTTAAAGTTTTAGTTGCCCTTGCCACATTAATTATAATACTTTTCCCCTATTCTCCTACTCGATACCTATTTAAGTGGTGTTAATAAAGTCGAAAAAATTACTTCACGGGATTTTTTTCCGGCCTGGTAGAATTGTCGGATTTTGATAACTATTTTTTTATCTGAAAGAAGAAGACTTCTCAAAGGCCCCAATGAACTCCGATTTATTATTTTATTTCAAATAATAGTAAATTATAATTAAAAAAACCTATTAAAATTGTATTATTTTTGAAGACATTTTATAAAGTTTAAAATTAAAATATTTTAAAACAGAGTTCGATAAGGCCTGTTGAATAAAATCTTCTATATTATAGTTAAAAAAAAATTATCAAATTTAATTGATTCTACAGAACAGTATCATTATTCCCGTGAAGCGTATTTTTGTGTACAGAATTACATATTGGTACCGGGTAACTTAAGAGTAAATCGATTTTAATTTTGAGAAAATTAGCTTTTTTCTAGAAATTATTGTGAATTGTGATGGGAGTAAATTTTTTTATCAAATGTTTCATTTTTGAAAATGATTCCTAAGAACACTAGAATAGAGGTTAATAATTTATATCTTTCAACAGAATCGAAATAATTAGTTAATTATAAAATGTCTAATTTTTGTCTACATTTTGTAAGATGGTACAAAAAAAACAAAGTTTCCAATCCCCTTTGATTTTGTGTTGATTACAAAGGTTTACGGTTAACATTGTAAAGATTATTTAATTTCAAATTTTAAGTACATAATTACGAATATACAATCATAGATTTAAAATTATTTTATACAATTATAGGTATTTAATATTCAAATGTACGAATAAAAAAAAATAATAACGCGTTTTCATCGTACAGGTCACTGCTTTCGACAGCCTACAACTGCTTACCGGAACATTTAACATTTCGTAATACTCAAAATACCTATGTAAACGTATTGCACATGATTTTAGCCCCTGACGAGACGATCGTGAATCGGAAACACATCCGCTGAAAATGGTTTTTACACGGCAATGGCTATAAAATACAATGTGTTAGGATTACAGTGCGATGACTTAAATACTTATTTTTTTTCCTATAAATAAGGGGCGCGGAAAATACTATGTTTACAAGTCACTAGTGTAAGTACGTATATACGGTATACCTATATAATATATATATACCGCCAGTTTATGTGATTTCACAATAGTCTATGTATAGTCGTTGTTTGCGTACACATAGCAGCTTTCCACAGTGAATGAACTCACATTTTTCCGCCGCTGGGTTTTGACTTATATATTATGTTTTATGTTTTTCGGAAAACAAAGTAAAAACGTTTGGGGGATTTCGCGTTGATTCGACGGCGAGTTTGTTTTCGTTTTTCGTCGCACGTTTGTGTGCACAATATTTGAATAGTGAAAGACTATATAGTTTTATTTTCCTCCCTCGCTGACGCTCTTTCTTCCCGTCGATAAAAACTATATAATATATAGGTACTGGAGGCGCACGGTGGCGTTCGAGAAACCTTTCGGGTTTTTTTTCACCTCCCCCCCCCCCCTGCGAATCGTTAGCGCCCGCGAGCGTTGTTTCAGCGTAAATATACACGACGTGAGCATTTATATTATAGGTACCTATACCTACAGTATAATACTATGTTATTATTGCTATTATTATAATATGTACGAGACATCACTTACTATTTTCGAAATGTTCGGATCGGTCACGCTATGGTTATAGACTTATAAACGTGTACTCTTATTGTTATTATTTTTTTTACGCCCCTACCGATGCGCGATATATAGCTACTAACTAACTGTACTTATATATATATATATAATAGTATAACGACGTCTAAATAATATATATTTATGTATAATATTATTATTGTAACGCGCTCCCCGTCTCGGGCCATATATTATTATTGTGTTATCGTGTATAATATTATTGTGTGTATTTTATCGAACGCGGAAACCATACGGTTTTCGGCCGTGTTTTTTTTCTTCCTAGTCGCAACAAAAACTCGACCGAACGTTTTTTCTCATGCTCCTTCGGGCACGTCAAGACGGACGCACAATGAACATATATTATAATATAATGCACACAATAATAATAATACGTATATACATGCGTAAGTGCCTCATGGTCACGTTAAGTGTGGCATTGACCACGTTTCAATGTCACGTCGAACACGCATTATAGGTACCCGTACATAATATATTGTGTGTCGCGTTATGCATTATATTACGATATTGTATGCGGATGTGCAGCGGCGATAATGTGACAAAATACGGAGGCGGTGGCGGACACCCGTGGTGATAGGGTTGGTTTGCAGTGTTTATGGGTTTAGATTTTTTTTTCGTTTCAGGATTTCTCAAGACGACGATACACATGCAGGGTTTATGGTACAGTACGCATCGGTAGCGTGGTATGTACCTATATATTATATATATATATATATATAATAATAATAATGATAATAATGTGCAGTGCACGACGACGATATGTATATAACAGTGTGACGACGACGACTGCAGCGCGTGTAATAAGATAATGTGCGTATAATAATAGTATAGTAGCTGCGACCGGGAAGAAGGACCCCGGGGACGAAGGATAGGATTTAACGTCGTGTACAAAAAAAAAAATTGGTATTTACTTTCCTTCATAGGAGTTCGGGTTAACCCTTTTAGGACACGGTTTGTAAAGGGCAGTCGTATATATTATTATACACCCATATAAGAAGTAGACACACTAAAAACACACACCAACGGTCGATATAATATTGCGATTATACTTATATATATAGGTAGTACCTTTGGCCCCGACGGGCGTGTAAAGTTCAAGCAGCGCGGGCGTTAGGCCGTTATAATAATAATATACAGACTTTATTTTCGCTTCCGCGCGCACCCCGCATATACCCATATTATACACATATTATATTATACTATTACGTGAGTGTCCATCCGGTGGGGCTATATCTGTTTTATGCGCATGTGTATATACGTAGTAATATGTTGTACGGTTTGGCGTCTATCCGAAGACGAGACCGTATATCGGCCTGGACCGAATCTTCGTGACATAATCATAATATTATATCATACTACTCGATATAATATACACTTCAACGGCCATCTGGAGAGCGTTATTATTTTTTTTTCCACCGAAATCGCCGCGTGTCCGACATACTGTGTAATATAGGTAATATTTTTGTACGATGTACAATATTATATATATAATATTTAGAAGGCGTCTAAATCTGCGACGGCGCACCGAGACGGCGCCGAAAAAATATTATATTATACGCGCGTGGCGCGTTCTCCGGTTTTCGAGCATATTATATTTTATATTATAGGTCCAGCATGACAACGAATATCGTTTTGGCGACGTCCCGACCAAAAAAAAAAATACATATTAATATTATAACTTTGTTGCCGCCCGCCGCCGACTAGAGTCTGCACCATGACATATTTTACATTCCTATATTATAATATTGTACAGACCGCGCTCAAGTTGGCGCGCCTAACGGCGGGACGTCATTTGGATCGAAAACAGAATAAGTACTACCCATTTAATAGTATACGAAAATGAATTACGAGTTAGACGAATGATTTTTAATATTTAACATACCTAATATTATTTCAATAAATATTTAAAATATAATCTACCCTACCGGCATTGTCCGTCGTAAACGAAAGCTCCACAGATTTTTGTGACAGCTGTACAGTTGTTTGGGTTGTTTTGACCACATATATGAAATACAGATCTAAAGTTACGTCCAATCATAATAACTATTTTAGTTTCTGTGACCAATGGTAACAATGTATAATATTACTGATATAGGTACTATAAACTGATATTTAATTATAAAACATTCTAATATGTATTGAAATAATAAATATTACCGCTTTCACTGCGCCACTGTGAAGCATACCTCGGCATAGATAAATTCATGTATACACATACCATTGCGAGCATACATACTTACATAATACATTAATATTAAGCCAGTAAAATATTTCACCCACTCTACAGCATCAATAACCCGATATACATAAACAGCACACATGTAGATTGCATGCAAACTGTGTTGAAACAATAAATAGAACATAAATAAATAAATACACTATAGGTACTGTATATTTAACAATCGGATACAATATAATATTATAGAAAATAATACACATGTACATGAATACACGCGTGTTCATAGTATAGACCTGTTCGATTATTTCAATTAATCAACTTTACACCGAATAATTGGTTTGTTCGATAATTTCTTATAAGTAGAGCCCGGATTTATATGCATTTAAAAAGTGTCAAATATGATGCAAATATGCAAAGAAAAAGTGGCTAAATATGCAATTATATGCATTATGTTACACTTTATAAAATGTGTTTTTTTTTTAAAAAAAACCACACTACCTACTACACCAAAGAAAATTCTAAAGATTTTAACAAAAACAAAAAAATGTATTATATCCACTGCTCTGTATTTCAAATCATTTAAATCAATCTAAAACATTTAGGAAATTTGAAAAAGAGAATACAAATAAAAAACAACTAAAATCATACATAAATATTTTAGATCATTTAAAGTTACTCTTAAAAAACTAATGGAGAACTTAAAAAAAAAATACAAATCTTTTAATATAACATTATTGAAAATTTAAATATTTTAAACATTTTACATTAATAATATAAATTTTAAAACTTGTCAGAACAACACTAAAAATTAAAATATTATAATAGGTTCTTTTTAATAATTTTCATAACAGTGAACAATAATATATTTTTCCATATTTTCTGATGTCATGGAAGTTCTTTTTTCAGTTAGAATTGACTTATACGTACTAAAAGACCTTTCTACATCCACCGAAGTTATCGGTGCAAACTTCATACATGAACACATAGAAGGAGTTAAATTAGGTGGCATAATACTGTTTTCTTTACCTGACAAAATTGCTGTTATTTGCTTCGCGGTTTGGAATCCAACATTTTTTTCAATTAAATATAACAATTTTTCTTGAATTATTTTTCCCTGTTGTCCTGGTACTTTTTCCATCGCCAAAATAACATTATTTACTATTTGAATAGAATCACACAAAGTTAAACTAGAATGTTCCAAATTTTTTATACTTTTCACTAGTATAAAAAAATGAGATTGAATAAATGTAAGGTCATTTTTAACAGATAGGTTAATACCTATCATATCTATTCATGCTCCGATCTCATACAATGAGGCAATTCCAAAATTTATTGTAAAATAAAATTATTTATTTATTAAAAACCTATTAAATATGCATGTCATATGCATTTATGAACAAATATGCAAAAACCTTCGAAATATGCAATATGCAATATAAAATTTGGTGTTTAAAATCGGTGTGATATGAACCGTGGACATTTTAAACCCCCATAGACGTGCATACACTTAGTACGAACATGCAAATGCATATAAATCCGGGCTCTGCTTATAAGTATTCAACACCGATTAATCGAATAATAATCGACTTATCGATGTATATAGGTATACATCGTAAATTCATAACCACACACAATCGTTTAAAATGCCGTAAAACAGATCGTTAGCAATTAATAGGATATATAATTATATGTGTAGGTTGTAGGTACCGTGTTCGATCACATCACACCTTAGTGTGAATGAATGTCATGTTCAGTTCTTATAGCCTATATCCACACGGGCATAGGTACATAATATTATATAAAGGTACGCGTTACTAATGCTGTAGAATCAAACATTTCTATAACATTACAGCTTTATTACCGCCATGATTGTAACGACGTTGTTAGCCTAATGATGGAAAGTTATCTAATTCTATTGATTTTAAGTCTTGTAGGAATTACACACATCATATTATAATTTTATAATTTAGGTTATCATCGTAGAAGGGCATTTACAGTCGCTTAAATACAGCCGATAGCAAGAAATTAAATGTCAGTTTTCCACCGGTCACCAACCACTGAATTTGAGTTGAGTCTACGACGAGGACAGCTACAGTATCAGAAGCAATTCAGCCAAGTTCCTCAACGAGCAATAACTTAAGTGAGTACTATATTTATTGAATATATCCATACGTAGGTATTATGTCATATACGGGAAAATCGAAATGTAGGTGCGTATTGATATTGGAAATTCATAAAAACCAAGCACTTGTTTTAAACTACCTATACTTCTACTTGTATTAAATATATAATCCTTTCTGGTGATGGTAAGATTTTTAAGCCATGGTTTGCTAAGATATTGTTTGGGATTTTACTATCGGTAGTACTTACCTATGTTGAAATGATTAATTTAGATAATATTTTCTATTACTTTGGGCTACATATTTTAAATAGTCAAAGTGATAGCTACTGACTAGGCCTCACACATATGGGTACTAACTTTTCACATATTTTACTCAAAATATATTAGGATAGGTACAATTAATACTTTGGCATATACCTACATGTTAATCATTTAATATTTCATGAATATATCATAATTACGATGCGTTTACGATTTGAAAAACACCCGCCTGTCTAATTCCATAATATGTCACGGAACCTAATCGATGGCCATTCAATTATTCATACCATTCTCGTGCCACGACGTGAGCGTTTGTGCTGTAAGTTGCAGTGCCATGGGTGACCGTACAGTGACGTTCCTATATTAATTAATATTATTATGTTTTCATATCTATCAATCGGCTGAGTGAGGTGAGATAGTGTGTGTGTTGATAAAGTATATCGTGGGCTGGGGTATAATGTAGATAGGTTACGTGGTAAGGGACATCATGTCGCAGAGTGATAGGGCATTGCATTGTGATGAGTGGTGTGGAATGACATGGCGGGGAGTGGTAGCTAGGGTATGACATGGTTAGAAGAGACCATGGCCATGGGCTGGACACCAAAACCTATAACTTTTTATACAACCAATATTCAAATCTCTTTATTTCAAAAATAAATTTGTTTATTAGTATGTTAATATTTTTAACTTTAAAATTGAAAATATTAAAATTAAAACAATAATCAAAAAAAGTATTGAAGTTTTAAAAATAATGTAATTTCACCTTTATGACTTATAAATAGTAATAATTAATAAAGCCAACGGTATAATTTAGTATGTATAAAATTACCCCATTATAATTGTAATCGAAGTCCTGACTCCTGAGTGTGAATCGGTTTAGTACCTACCCATGAATAAATCAAATGAACCATGTATTATTGGGAGTTTAATTTAACGGAAGGGTGGCGAGTGCAACAAAATATTGTTCAATATTATAATTATGCATCGTTTCGGCCCACCGAAATTTAAAATTTTTATCTGCCGATAACAGGGATTTGAGAAAAATAATTCTGACATGAAACCCACTTTTTAATTTAATTTTTTATAAAATGATAATTTACTAACAGTTTCATAGGTGACAATAATAAAATACTTAAAAGTAATAATTATTACGTTACAGTCGTACCTATTACGATTGTGAATTTAATACTGACGCTTGCTTTTTTATCTTTGCACAGCTTTCTTACAAAAGCAATCAGGTTTGATAACAATATTTTTCTTCACAATACCTGCAGCAGCTATTGCGTATATATACGAATTTCTGTTTTGCATATAATATAATATATGAATAGTTAGATATAGTGAGACTAGTCAGATAGTATAGTAATAGCTTAATGGCTGCTTTATATTCCTCTATACCAATTCAGACTAATGTTCGTCCCATTGAGCGTGAGCCGAGATCGATGCGACCAAAATCGGGGAGGGGGAGGGGGGTCGTGTGTTTATATTATTCACGTATATAATACGCAGTAATCGCGGTATGTGGTAACGTTGGAAACACTACACGCGTTTGTTATTCAATCATATACATAGGTTTTAAGTAATCGGTGGAAATTTATGTCGAGTTCCACGTTGAAGCATTAATCTCGCTTATATTTAATAAAAAATATAATACACCAATTACAGTGTCCGCGTATACCGACGCGAATACGACGGCGGCGCGGATCATCATCAACAGATACAGCGACGGAGACTTCGTCGACAACTGCACCGCCCCTGAGAACGTCATCGACATGGACGCCTTGTGTCCGGAAATCGAACGGTTGGTGTCGTGCTACACGTGTGGCGGACAATCGTTGCCACCGTACCAGTTGTGCGTGGAGGCTCACGTGGCCTGCCCGACGTGTACCAAGTACCAGTCGCGGTGCGCATGCGGTTGCCGATTCCTGAAAAGGTCGAACACGACGTTGGACTGGCTGGTGTCCGCTATGAAGTTGAGGTGTAAGTACCGCGCGAACCCCGTGGACGGCGGGTCACTCGTCCCGGGCCAAGTCGACTGCGCGAATGGGTGGTACACGGTCCAGGAACTCCGGGACCACTACCGGACGGGTTGCATGAGGAACTTGTTCACGTGTCCGATGCAGAACTGCGGGCACGTGGCCCGCGTGGACACCATAACCGACCACTACGATACGGCTCACGGCCCGCTCCCGCAGACCAGCTCTGACCGCCAGCTGATTTCCCCGAATTGCGTCATGTTCCAGTTACCGGCCAAGTAAGTCCGTCGTGGTTGACCTTATTACGATTATTATAGACTGCAGGCTCACAGCCCAACCACGCGCTAACCAGGCCGAGTTTCAGATATTGTTTTATAAAGGCGGGTTACCGTGTTACCATGATTCGTGAATCATGTACCGTTACACTATTTGTAACTTGCACGGCTTTGATAAAAATAATTCCGGTATATCAAATAATATGGTAACCATTAGTACCTACATACATTTATAACTACACAAGTTGACAAGTTGAATACAACCAAACATTGCGGTGTAATTGGCATACTCGTGTGTTACCACAAAATTTAAACGGGTAGGAAATAAAGAAATAGACTGATAGGAGAGAGGTCCAGGGGCCAAAATTGTAAGAAAAATATAGCATACAGCAGCTTAGGTAGTTGGGTAGTTATTACACAGGTATTGACTATCTCTTTCTAACAATGTTGGCACTTGGCGACCGATAGTATGGTATGGGAAAAGTCCATGTATTAATAAGTCTGTGGTAAAACCTACTCATCGGCGGTATCAAACCAACGTTTCGGCCAATCAAGAGGGCTATACATTAATACGCGAACACGGTGTACACGGAAACCATGTTTAAGAGATATCACGAAAGTTTAGAGAGTTGTTTGAACCGCACGTCGGAAAATATACCACAAGAGCCATGTCTAATCTGCCACTGCAGGCAGATTGCACATTTCGTCGTTGAATTAGTTCAAAAAAAAAAAATCACCGATGCCTATTGGCCCGCGGCTAACTGAGATACCTACACCATTTAATCTATTCTGTGCCTACACTAAAACCGATACACAACGATATAACATTATAGCACCGCGTGTTTTGTGTATCACGTACAATATTATATCGCTATAGTTACGGTACTATACACGACCGTGTCCGGCAGGCAGTGAATATTTGCTTTGTATTTGGCTATATACCTATGTACGCATATATGTATTATATATTAATAATTTATCGTTCGTGTATAGCCGTCGTGGTATATCGTGAACACACACTCAACCGTGTAAGTAGGATAATATTTTAGAGGTGGGGCTATGATATTATTATATATTATTATAATAGTATACGCGGCGATATGCTGCGACGATAAAACGCCGCCATAAATATAATATATTATACCTATCCGTAAACCATATTATGCTAATGAACACTCGGCGCCGCCGCACGAGTCCCATAAAATAAAGGTCACAATAATTGTATACGCACCTTATAATATTATACATGATGTTCAACTATAATACGTATCGAGAAGGCGCACTGTCATTACAGGTGTATTTCTACACCGTACATTATTTTTATTATTATTATGGTGTACCTACCTATACAGACGGAAAACAAAATATAATTTTATATAGATGCGCGCGAAACGTCAACCTGGCGCTTCAGACGTCAATAACGTATATAGTTTAATAATATTGAACATAAAATATATAAATACCTAATATATTGCGCTCGTCCGTAACATAACACATTATAGGTAATAATAATATAATATGCAATACCTACATCGATACGGTCAAACTGGTCACCATAAAATTGTCTTTTACGACTGGGCGCGGCGCGGCTTTGGTGGTGACGTCGATATAATATTAGTATAATATAATATTGTATACTAATGATATATTGATGGTATATTCATATAATAATATTAGAGCTGCGAGTTCTTAGCAAAACACAATGATAATATTATATGTCTATAGCTCGGCCGAGTAACTCAATGTTTGCTACATTTACTATACCTATAGGTGTATATTTTTAACACAGAATTGTATTAATATTATGTGTATAACAATGCGTTTGTTTGAAAATGTTTGCACGTAGGAGACAGGCGGAAATCATAAAAAAGATTTTCAACGGATACTTTATGTTCAGCGTGAAGCCGCAACGTCGCTGGCACAAGGACATCAACTCGCTACTGTCCATGCAAAACATCAATCCTTCAGACCTTTTTCAGTACACGTACACCGCAACGCAAGAGTCGCACCAGAAAATGCTTACTGTCACCGTGTCGTTGGTTGAGACGTACAGCTCACCAACGCATAATATTTTATAGCCTAGTTTCATTTTTATACGCAAAGTACAAAAAATTATATTTTAAATACAATGATAATAGTAATATATAATTATGCCACATATTATACCTATTACGTCGTGTTATATCTGGCAATACCGCGCAGTATTCATGATAATAATTTATTAATCGGCACCTATAAATATTATTTGCATTTGCGATTTGTATTCTTAGCACCATCGCGGTGTGATTAATAAAATTGGTACCTACGTATGATATTATTTGAATAAGTTGTAATCGTGTTTCAAGAAAGGAGCATAATATCTGCTTATAAAGTTTAAATAATCATATAGCTTAAATAAAAACGTTTTAGTTGCAATATTATCGGGTAATGCTTATATTTGTATATGCAATTTTTATAATTATTTTAAATTATGAGTTCAGCCGGTAGTGTATCTTTTTTAAAATGTTATTAATTCGCTCCAATCTTGAACGTTGAGAGATGTTTTCTGGTAACAAATTTGATCTATTTATATTTATATTTTTTATGGTTTTACTTGGTGAGAAAGCGAAAATTCACAGTACTTTTCTTAACAACTGGGAAAATAATAATTATTACACATTATGCATTATTTTTGATAAAATCGATTTGTTAATTTTTTAATTGTAATACATATTCTAGGTTACCATTATAAAACTGTTTACCGAATACCTAGGTGCCTACTTAAATTAGAGTTTTTAAGACGTGGTAATATATATAAGAAAAAAAATAATTTATTTTGGGTTATTTTGAGATACTTTTTAAAACATTTAAAATATTCGTACTTATATTATAGTATATTGTTTAGATATACGTTGATCAAATGTTTGTTTTCTGCCTATAAAGCTTGGAAATTTAATAGGCAAGAATTTTCATAAGTTGATCTTTTGAAAATTTGAATGTATCGAAAGTTGAAACATTTTTCATTTTTATTTATAAGCGTTTGGTCAAGATACAATTAGGTATTCATCTAGTACAATATTTTACAGTGAACTGCTCAATGATTAGATGTAGTCAAAACTCACTGCAGGTCATTAAATAGTTAATTCCTAAGTTTTTTTTTAATATAAATTATTCAATTTTAAATCTTTTTGGTATAGGTGTGTATGCGTGTGGCCATTAATTATAGTATGTATAATTATATAATTATGATGAAAGGATGAAAGAGATGCATTTCAGATGAAAGCTAATGACGTTGAAGAATTCTATGTGCCAAATGTAGTTATAGACGTCATTAAAGAGCCAGTGAAATTGTTTTATTCACATTTAAAGTATTTGAAAACTTTTATTTCTCGACAACTTCAAAACCATTTTAGAGTTCAATGGCATAAATTAAATAAGTGAAACTTTGAATACATTGTGACATTATGTTAAAATATAAACGTTTGATTTTTAACGCAATTATTATAATTTTTACAGGTAATCTAATTTTGATGCATTGTTAGTGCAACAAAGTTTGAGCCTTATAGTATAATCATATGTTATAATATTAAACTATATAGCTGCTGGTTAATTAATATCATGACATAATTCAATGATTTGTATTAATTCGAACCTCCTATCGGTATAAATGGTGATGATACATTATAATTATATTTGTATACTATAATAATAAATATATGCATAAAATTACTTTGGGAATTTTTTTTATGACTAATTATATTACTTATACTATTTATACTACTTATGCTAATATTGTATAATTATGTACAGAAATAAACTATTTAACTAATAGTGCCATAAAAAAAAAAATTGTGTTCAAAATCGTCTAGAAGATAATTTTTTTATGTACATAAAAAATAATAGGTTTTATAATTATAACATTTTTACGAAACAACTAGCAAGATAATAATCCCAGAATATTAATTTGAAGGGATTGGTTGTAATATTGTAATTAACACAATATATACGTCTAACAAAGCCGGTCACTAATACTATGGTTAAAAAGTTAGTAAATAACATTTTAACTCAACAAGTTGAATTCAATGCGTAAAATAATCTAATCTAATGTATTAAAAACAAAAGGCAGTCATTTTAGTAGATTCTTTTTTACTGCAAAAATCTTAGCGTTTCGTAAAAAACATTTAACTGTTGACTGCTGACTGGATAATAATATTAATATTTAGTATTTTATGATGATAGATATATTATTATTATTCTTATCGATCCCTTATATTTCTTGTAATGCATAATATACATAGTTCAAACTATCACTATATTATCTATACATAATATTACTTATATCATATTACAATTTTGAATATACATTATTATATTATTCTGATAGCGGAAGATGTACCTATATTATTTATATACGTTTTAAATTGGAATAGACCCCGTAGTTATTTCGCGCAACAGCATCGGTCAACAGTAATTTTCAACTCGTTTCTATATGATATATTATTTATTATATGGGAGTTAAATGCTAATATATGTACGGCATATTGGAATCTGATATATGATATTTAGACCTATTTAGTTTCCGCATAGTGGTGTATATAATAGTCGGGCCTCGATCGCTTCGTATAATATACACTATATATACATATATAATAATATAATGGTGAAACTATCCCATTTCGTTTTCCAACACCGCCGCACGTGTTCGGGGCCCGGAAGCAGCCTCGTATACCACAGGAACGCGACCCGGTGATCAATTGGATTTCCAGTTTCCAGAGAGGTTCGTGTATATATATATATTATATAAATTATACACATGCGTAGTACATTAAGTTATCAATCCGGGAGAGAGACCACCTGTTTCTCACGCACTCGGTGTAATGATTTACTCATTTCTATATTAGGAGTAGAAGTTCATAACAAAATAAAATAACCTGTCGCTGCGAAAGATCAATCATGAAATAAGACGTGTTGAAAACGCTCTGTGCAATTCCGAAACCGAACGCAAAGATGTTTCATGATAATATTGTGCTGAAAGTTACATAATAATTCATTTTATGTACTCAAACGTTTTGTTTAAACATAATTTGTAATTGATTTTAACTTTATTAAGGAAGTGAATATTTATATTCTGTGCACATATACCTACATTAAATACAATAAATTATATCAATACGATAAGATATAATAAGATATACCTAAGTGAATAAGACAGTTCGATTGACGGGTGTCCATTGAAATCATTTCAAATATATTTGTGTCCTATGATTTATTTATTTCTATAGTACCTATGAAGAATATGGTCTAAACATCATTAAGAATAAGTTTCTTGGTCATTTACGAGTACGCCGATGACGATAGTATGATGGCGAGGTGACGGAAGAATTGTTGGACACGGGGGTTAGGATGATTAATGATTGATTTATATAAAATAATTTTTATGTACAATATGTACCTATAATATATAATATACGTATTACGTATGTATATTGAGGATTTTAATCTATATCATAATGTACACATTGTACACACACCTTTTTCTGGTATAAGTGGTAGTGTATTTTATATTATAATTTATAAAATTAATTTGCCATGTTGCACAAATCATATTACGGAAGTCACAATTTACACCCCATGTGGTTGGTATAGAAGACAATTTTACGACACAGAAACCGAATAGTATACCTATATATATGTGGTCCACAATGATAAATGGACTAAGAGGAAGATTTTTTGAGAGTGTAGAATTTACGTTCATTCCGTTCAGTGGATTCAATATTAAAGCGGATAGACTTACGATCAAGCTTAAAGGTGGCAACATTATCAATATTTCGATGGAGGTGCTTTTTGATATTTTAATTTCTAAGCCAGATATCAGAGTTTTTTAATTTTAATATTTTACTCATTTGTAAATACCACAGTAAAATTAGCAATAACATGCCTTAAAAAGCATGGTATGTATAATAGGCCAATTCATATTATTAAAACTAACGAAGGTAAACGTAAACTGTCGCATGTTTGATGTTACGTACTGCGGTGATAAAGAGACAACAACAAATGCGAACTTCACGGTGCACTTCAGGTGCGAGGTGTACGATCAAAATATTGTGCGGAGAAGAGAGAAAGAAAGACGTAGGTACGACAAAATAAAACCGGTGGCGTGCGCGGGAGCGGTGTGCAGCTAGTTTTTAATTTTTAAAGGAACTTGGAATGTAAGGAAGTACCTAAAAATATAATATATATATATAATAATTATAGGGACCGGACGACCGCCAATTCGGCGGTGACATACGACCGTGATTAATATATATTTTTGTGCGCGCACGAAATGCGTCCGGGTCCGGAGCGTTGACACAATTTATGGCGCGCACGCACAGCACGTTTCTCGTGCATCGAAACATAATAATATAATATAATATTGTATATTATTATTATTATTATTAAATTTTTATTTCGTATTTTTCTCTCGACGACGCGCGTGCGGATCGGGGTGCGTCCGCCACCCGCGGACCTGACAAGACGACCCAGGATAACACGACCAGCAGCGGCTATATAGTGGACTGCTGCCGTCGATGCTAATGGGACGGACGTAAAAATTAAACGGCAGCGTCGTCGTCGTCGGCTCGACTAGAGTGATTAATGCAAAAAAGACTGCTGCTGCCGATGACGTATGCGGGCGGGACACGTTGGGCATTTCATAATAATATCGTATTTTCTATATATATATATACCTAAGCGTGTACAGTGCGTGCGTTCGTAATGTTCGTGTGTGTATACTTATGATTTAGGGTGTGCCACGCGGGGCTAACAGGGCGAGGGAGGCTACTCGAGGAGGAGAGGACTATATAATGTATAATATGCGACTACTATATATATATACACGAGGACCACCGCTGCGCGCAACCGACAGATTTCCTTGTGCGACACGTGCGAGCAATGCGACCGGCGAAAATGGGTACCTTAAATTCAAGTATGATATATTATTATTTTACCATCCCATCCCCCGTCAGCCAACACGGTAAACGCTGTCGCCGTCGTCATCGCCGTCCGTCCGTCCGTCCGTTCGGTCGGATCGAACCTATTTCGATTATTACGCGATTTGTTGAGAATAATAACAATATGCGTGTAGAAAAGAAAAACATGTTTTTACTCTCCGGAAAATACGTCTATAATATTATATTGTTGCTTATATTATTATATAATTTTTAAAAATGTTATTATAATCTATACCTAATAATATTATTTTACAGTGGCGCGGCGGGTAAAACTGACGGCTAATCTATCGAAATTATATAATATTTATATAAATATGTTTTTGGCTGGGCACTAATACAGATATTTTTATTTTCTAACCGATTTTGCGTAACTCTTTGTTTATCACCATAGAAACGAATAAAATGTGAAAATTACCTAATTCCCTTTAGGTACATATAGTATACAATTCGCAGTTACCTATTAATATACATATTTATGATTCATACATTTTCTTCGAAATGGAAAATATCGCATAGCGTACTACGTTTTTCATAAGCCTACTAAAGACCGCGAAGCACGGCACTCTTGAACTTTCTTCTAACTTTTAAATCGGAGAATAATATATGCGTGAACTAATCTAGTATGGAGATCATGTCTGGTAATTTAATCATGGTATATCACAAATATCGAATGGTAACAATAATTGTATAATGCAGTAAAACATCCATATACTGAACTATTACTGATCATTACACTTTACAATATTATAATATTTTTTAATATTCTACAATTTCTGGACTCCGTTTATACTTAACCGGCGAATATATTGTATACACACATTTACCAGATTAAATTGTAATTTATCGTTTGTGTTATTTCAACTTAAGTAATATTAGATTTTTATTATCTTTTTATTTTACGTTTTTTTTTAATTTTTACTGTTTTTGCTGTAGGCGTTATTTGACTTGGAGGTAATATTGAAATCGAAACCGATATAAACACTTTATATTATAACTTATTCAGATATTCTCTTCGCAACACGATTTGTACAGAATTATTAAAGGAACTCATTTGAGTATTGAAGAGCTTACCCTTAATGTACTTAATTTTGTCTTTCCAAGAGAAAATTTGGTAGGTACTTTTGTGATCGTAGGTCATTGGATATTCAAGTCGTCCACTCTGGGGTCCATTTATATTATTATAATTTTATTAGATGGATTTAATTTTAAAATAATTTTTAGGATTTATGGTTTTTTGACCGAAATCGGTACCAGATGGGCAGATGATGTAGTTACAATTCTTAAATCATAAGTCAGAATATAAAATAGATACAATAATAGCTATTATAAGTACCTCTTATACATCTCATACCGTGTATTCGCGTATAATTATTATTGCAAGTTGCAAAAAACACAATCTTGTAAATAATAATAGTGAATACAGAAAGATGCGTTTGTACATTTAATCACTAGGTACTATATTTGATTTTAATCAAATTAATTTACTTAAGATAATTAATTGATCAATTTTTAATTTTAATTACATCTAACATTATAGCTCTTTCCTAAGAACTGCTCTTAAGGCATTTTCAAAACCAAGCACCACCATCTAAAAATATAAGATGACAGATATGTTGTTGAGAGTTGTCGATCAATGTGAATGTATAGTATACATCTTGCCATCTTAGATTAGATGCCAATTAAATAATATCTATAAATTATAGTACAAATATACATATATATTTGGTAAGGGATAAAAGTTTGTACAGAGTTACGTAATATATATCGCTGTGCTTCCGAAAGCTTTAATAAGAAAAAATGTACAATTCAACCTGCTCATTAAAATTGTACACCGACACGAGAGAACAAACTATTTAAAATATTTATTATTGTACAGATGTATAAATATATAACTGTATAACTTATAGGTACACAGACTCTCGATGAAAATTTTTGTAAAGCATTTATTATTATACAGATGTATAAAATATAAATATATAATTATATTTTTTTGACTAAACATAACTTTACTATGCTTTGTATTTTATAACGTCTTTTTAGTTTTTTATTATATTTTATGAGCCTATTTAATAGGTACTCTACTCCAAATTAAATATTAGTTAAACAATTAACTGTATAACTTATTTATTATAGGTACATATTATTATTATACTTCTATGTTCTATCAATATTCATTAATGTTGCAGGATAATAACGGATTAGAAGGTTTTACCAAAAACTAAACCAACGGAGGGCCGATGACTGGAAAAAAATTAAAATACAGATCCCACGCGCCATCTACCCATGTAACTTGGCATATACATTATACATGCTGGTATACAATGTTATTTTTGGTAGTACTTTCATAAATTGAAATTTTTTTATTAGATTTTATTTTTACGGTATTATATAACAAGTATAAATTTTAAATATCTATAATCTACCGCACAATCATGGTAGCTCAACATAAACATGAATAATTAAAAATAATTACTGGTCATATTTATTAAACTATTTAATTTAATTTATGTTATGTACTTGCTGATCCTGCGCACTTCGTTACCCGTAAAAATTACAATTTTTAAAAAAATTGTGATTATTCAACTCCTATTTGGGTACAACTCAGCCTCATTGGTTGGTAATTTGATTACGTCGGATCGCTGACAATGTTTGACAGCATATCAAGTAGGCAATGTGCGAAAATTCGACTTGATGCATGCTTGCACCTGATCTGGCCAATTAACCATTGGAAACCAATAAAATAATAAATACTAATTTTACTAATTATTTCTCCTATAACCTGTAATAGCAACCATTTATAAACAACAATTTCCACTGTATAATAATTTCCAATTGTGAATCTAAATCATCCCGAGAATCACACAAACACACACAATAAATGCCATCAAAATCGGTTTAGGAATGTAGGACACGCACGCAGACAGACGGACAAACATTCATTTTTATATAATATTTAGATTTACAAAATTATAATATCTGTTATATTCTGTTTACTACATAATTAAAATAAAAATAAATTATAGTGTTAAATTGAATTTAAAACATTTTGGATTCGGTAGGTAATAGTTCGGTTTCTGATTTGTCAATTAAAGTTAGGTAATTATTATTTTCTCTTCATTTTTCAATTAATTATGAATATATAGGTAGGTACTTACCATCTTTTTAATGCTTGGGCATTCACAAATTTAAGAGATTAAGTTTAGAGTTATTATTTTGGTTTAAGAGGACGCTTCACAAATTCTTGTTGTGTCAGTCTTACAAGTGCGTAACATAGTAAATTTACGCTCAGCAGATCACGTTTAACTCCGTTAGCTTAAAAATTATAGTGAATCGACCTATTATGAAACTCGATGGCAAGAACAATATCTGTGTTTGTATGTGGGGTTTTTACGATATATTGTTTTACGATTAATTTACGCTTCATTGCTACATTGCTATACATTATTGCTACATTATACACGCATAACTTACTAAAAAATTGAACTGTCGTAAAAAACCCAAATAAAAACACAGATAATGTTCTTACTTCTTACACAAGTTTCTAATCTTTAAACCAAGCGAGCTAAACGTTATCTGCTGAGCGTAAATTTGCTATTTGGTAAAATAGGGTACATTTGTCAGACTGAGACAACAAATAGCCGTGTTGCTTCCCCTTAATTAATTGTTTCTATTATTGTGCAAGAAAATCATTAATCGCTTTTGACTGGTATACTTTCGTTATATTTTCGTGATGTAAAACAATATTAATTATCTATTTTGAATAGTCGATTCAAGCATGTACATTTTTATTTTTATTTTCAGTTTACCATTTTTCACAGCAACGAGTTTGTAAATTGTCTTATACGGTGTGAACTAAAATTAGAATAATACTAAGCTTTGAATACATTTCCTTTTTGTGGGATAAGTAAGATAAATAACAATAATTATAATATCATCAGCGTATTTATTTCTAGTTTATTACTGATTAACAAATGTACGAGTATGCATATGTTATGATATGTATATAAGCCATATAAAGGGTTTCAGAATATTAGGTCCTGCCGAAACACATTTGGGAAAAACTTTTGTTTTATCAAAACATTATCCAAATAAATTAGGTCCAATATGCATTTAGCATTTAGATCCAATTTCTGTTTTAAATTAGCTTTAGACTTCCACCATCAAAAAATACATAACATATTACAAATTAAAGAAGAGCTAAATAGATCGTCATAAACTGTAAGAATTCTAAAGAACATAATGGAATTAAGATTTATTCAAAACCATACATTTAATCTTAACAATAAACAATACTTATAGAAATCCATATGAAAATGAAAAAAATGTTGAGTAAAAACGTAATTGTATAAACCTGTAATTGTTAGCAGATATCTAAAAGACCCAGCACTTCTCAAATTTTATGAAAAAAAAAAACCATTAATTTTGAAAAGATAATATTGTCCCACTACTCCCACTTCCACAGCCTTTTGAGTACCACTCATACAATGGACACACCTATATTATAACGAATGGACTTATAACATTTGGCTATATATTGATTGAAAAAACGTCAATATTGGAAAACAAATGTTGGACTAAATAAAAATTGAATGACATTACGATTGGAATTAATTCAAAGTATTTTGGAAATAAGATAAATATTGCATACAGCTTTCATAATATACTAATTTATTAAAAATATGCTTCAGATGGTTATTGATGTGTCTTCTCGGAATTTGAAATAAGAAAATACCTACTATTATTGGTATTGAAATGAGTGTGTGACGTTCTCTTAAGCAAACTATAGTGTTTTTAATTCTGTTTAAAATTATGTGTAGATATACGCAGAACGGACACTCCATCAGCTGTATCCACATGTTGTGATTAGTACATAATCACAGTCATGGTTTGAGTAGGTAGTAAAAATGTACAGCACCGGACATTGAACCAACGAATTTTAAGATTTACACAGTTCCATAAAAAGTTATCAGCCCCGCTTTTAAATTACATTTGCTAATACAAAACCTTGAAAATAGGAAAATATTTTGAATTCGTTTGGGATTACAATAGTTAATCGTTCCGTATAGATTAAATTAGTGTAAGATCTTATATTTACAAATTCTTTGTGCCAAAATTAACGATTAGGTAACCATATATTATTGCTACTTACTTACTATTTACTAACCTAACCTATATTATACATATCAATTACGACCAACCATTTTCCTTTAGTGGGACATTAGTAAAATGTCGACTTCCTGCAAGGCACCAATTATTATAATAGAAAATATTTAATCCCGAAATTGCACTATCTGCATTGTTCTATGCGTCAGATAGTGCTATACAGTTAACAATGTAATATCTAAAATTAATTGTGTTTCGTACTGGTAATCTCTTAGTAAATTGATCAGCATGAGGATTGTAACAAATTGACAAAAAATATGTTCCTCTGTAGGTGCAATAATAAGGAACATTTGTAGGATGCATTTGCAACGAAATGTTTAGTTATTTTTTAAAATATTCAAAAGATACAAAATCAATGTGTTTTACGATGATGTAGATAAAAAAGATAATTAATTACTTTTAAAATTTTTAACTAAGTTGAGTAAATATTTTTATCCATATTAACTTTAAACTTTTAGAGTTCTATGTGTTGTTTGTTAACTATTTACTATTGGGTATAACTTAACGTTCTTATAATATTATCACTTTACTTGAATAACTCAAATCAATTTTTTTCATAAACTTGCCTAACCAATTCTTTGTTATTATATGTGAAGAGTATATTTCGAATTGAAACACGTAGCCCAAATACAAAAAAACAATACTGAAATTAAATTTAAATTTAATAAGATATCGGCGAATTATTAGTTTTCTCTACCCAACCCATACGCAATATAGCAAATTTGTGTTAACTAGGTCCAATTTTATGTTGCTCCGTAGGCCGTAGCTTTAATATTAGACAAAATATACGACCTATTATGAAATTTAAAGGTTAAAATATTATATAGCCCATAGAGTATTCCATAAGGTTTTAATTTAAGGGATATTTTAATTTAAATGTGAGTTATAGCTACTTCTATACAAAATTTTACAATTTTAAAACTATATAACCATTAACCATCGTTAATATTGATATAAATATATAATATTAGTGTAATATTGTATTCTATAAATATTTAAAATAATAATAATAATAATGCCTAAAAAATAATTATAATAATGCCTAATAAGTAATATAATAATAATAATATTGTTGTCTGTGGGACATAAGTTGTCATCGAAGTTAAGAATTCGAGGATTTTATCTTTGGCGGATTCGAATGCTCGATTGTTTATAAACGGTTGTGGTTCAACCGTTTTTGTGGCTACAGCAAGCCGGACGAGTGAGAAATGTGACCCAAACTTACCACATAAAAGCACCACAATATCTAAAACAATCGATAAACCTAAAAAAATATTACCTTTATCTGACTACCTATATTATGTGAGTGAAATAAAACATGTATTAATATTGGATTGTCGAAAGTTATATGTACAGTAAGATATATTCATTAGAATTGTCTATACTAAAACATCAATTTACAATATTATATTACTCATAAAAGGTTATTATTAATATATTGGAAAATAAAATAAATATTTTAATTTACATGTTTTAAAATCTTTTTTGAATTTTGTTTTACATTTTACTTTTTTAAGTATACAATGGTAGAAATGTAGGATGGTGGAATTTGATATTTTTCAGTTTATTTTTCTGATATTACTTCATAAAATATTTGTTTTTCACCGTATTTGTTTTTTGTGGTAAAACACTGATACAGTATATATTCAGGATTAATCCATATTTTAATATTATGCTCTATTGACTAATATTACTCTATTACTAAAATGAAAATTGAGACAAAACTATTTGTCAATAGATACAATAAAATAAAATATTAGTTTGCATTGAGGCATAGTCCCGGAATATTATTTATCTACATCCAATATAAATCACTCGGAGAGTGAAAACTTGTACACAGCGTTGAGCTGTCAATAAGCGGTGATCGTGGTGTGTGAGTGTTAATGTTGAACGGCCGTTCACATTTTTACAATTTACCTTTAGGCTTTGATAAAGTACAGAAGATTAACACAACGCTTGTCGCTCGCCTGAAATGTAAATATGGCACAAGTAAATCATTGTATTCTTCATTATTGAATAATTAGAGTGAAACAGAACAATCGATATAAAATCATAAAAAGAAAATTACGAAACCTAAAGCAGCACAACCATGATGTTAGTATAAATCGTATGTAGCAGGTACCTATCGTATTATGTAGCTAATTCTACTATCTTTTAATGCGCCTACACAGCAATCCAATACCTACGCAAATGGTAAAAATCTCAACTGTCGAGACCATCACTCAACGTAGCACACATTCGCAGAGTCGCTGTTTTTTCATAAACCCGTCGCCGTTGTGGCACACGTTTAAATGTGAAATGGAAACTGTGTTTTTTTTTCGTTACGTACAGCTGCTGCACATTTCGTCAAAGACGAGAAGAGTTTCAAACGGCGAGTAAACCGAGAAAGAACAACGGAACGAACTGAACGCATGCATCCACGTGTCTCTTGAACCGAAACGTTCAAAGTATTTTTCCGGTAGCGGGCATTAACGCGGGCGTCCGGGTAGAGGAGGAGGCGGTCACGGCGGCCTGAGGTCCGAGAAAAATGACCGAGGGTCGTTGGGGTCCGGAAATTTCATTAAAACAAAAAAAAAATACGATGGGGACGGTGGTGGTGGGGTAGTGGACGGTGGTGGACGATGCGAAAATATCCCTTTGGCCGGCGCCTTCTAACGGAAAGGGTTAAAAATATACCCTCCGCTATGTAGCTCAGAACGCTGCTGCATGTTCGAGGAGGCGGGCACAAAGACAATGGCGTCGAGAGTATATACAATAATTAGACTGTACGCGACGCACACGCACGCCGACAGATAAGTCCACGGCGGAGGGGCGGGCGGTCGGCGGTGCGGGACGGCGGGAGTTTGCGTCGTCGTTAGTCTCGGCTGTTCCGGCGGCGGCGGTGCTGTGTACACGGCGCGGAGACGGACCGCCGCCGCCACGGGGATGGACTTTGGTTTCGATCTTGGTACGGCGGCGGCGGCGGTGGCGGCTCGGCGCGCCGCCGGTGTGCGTCTTTGCGGCCGCGCACGCCAAAGGTGTAACCCTTGCACACACCCCCATCGCCGGCGCCGCCACTGCCCCGCCGTGCACGGCAGTCGACCGCCGCCACCGCCACCGCCGCCGCCTTTCGCCCGTCCGAGTGAGTGCGTGCGTGTGCGGTGCCCATGTGGGCGCGTCCCGCCGCGACCGACTCGCCGCGCCGCGCTCTCCGGGCGAAAACCCCCGAATATTGCGGTCAAACGCGCACGCACTCGGGTCGCGCGCTCCGCCGCGTCATATATACCGCGACGGCGACGCGTTTCGTATACCGGTTACCGGAGCTCCGGCGTCGCGCCGCCGCCGTTTAACCGCGCTCGCTCGCTCGCTCGCGCACACAAACGAACATCCACACACACACACACACACACACACGCACGCACACACACACGCATACACGTACACGTATAGTATACCGTAAATGCACATATAGTTGCGGTACCGCGTTTGTATAGTGCGCGCGGCGGCGTCGTTAGGTAGTGTAGTCGCGCCGGCGGTCGGGTTTATACCGTCTTCGTCGCCGATAATAATATATTATTTTAATCACATAATTGTTATTAATAAATTCCGTTATAATACGTTGCGCACCGACGTTCTAAAAAACGCGGTCGTCTGCACGTGGCCTTTTTTTTTTGCCGTTAATTATAATAATATTTTTCGACCGTTATTACCGCCGTCCGATCGCAGTGCGTTTCGTAAATAATAATATAATATAAATATAATATACACACGCGGGCCACCACACGGCAACCGCGACGACCGACGAGTGATTCGCGAGCGCGGCGGTGTCGAGGGGACGGAAGGAAGCGGAGAAAAAAAAAGAGCGGGAAAAACGGTCGTAAAAGTATAATAATAATAAAAAAAAAAAACACTTCACTTCAACCGCGGTAGGTGCACCGCCGCCGCGGCCACCGCCACCGCCGCCGCCACCGCTGCCGCCCGTCACTCGCCAGCGCTGTCGAAAGTTTGTTTGTATTTTTTTTCGTATTTTTTTTTCGTCGACGGCGCGTCCGTGTTTTTTTCCCCTCCGCTACCCGCCAGCCAGCCGACGGCCTTGAACTCGATCCCGCGATCCGCCGCCGCCACGTTTTTAAATCGCCCGTTGTTGCCGGTGACGTGACAAAGGTCAGTAATACAATACCAACGGATTATTACATCTGTGTCATTAATATTATTAGGTTATTTTCGTAATAATCGCGTATCACGTGTTTGATGCTCATGGGTTTTTTTTTTTCAAAATTTCGTATTTGACTTATTATTTTATTGTAGTGTGTGTAGTAAGTTGTGCTTTTTTCTGGTAATTTTTTTAATTTAGTTTTTTTTGCTTAAGCGTTGCATTTTAACCGCGTTTTTTTATTTAAATCCTAGTGTTTTTCATTCAATCGCCGTTATAACAATTTAACACCTACACCATGAGTATTCATGTACCTATTACTTCAAATTTAACAACTTTAATATTCCACATAGGTACTTGACATTATTAATAATCGCCAAAATGTTAAACTCAGTTTGGTAAAATGTTAACGAAATGTATTAATTTATTCTCTATTGACATATATATGGCATATACTATTGTCAGTACTATAAATCCTACAGTAATGCATATTGTATAATAGGTACCATTAATTTTAATGAGAATACTATTATGACGTTATCAAAATAATAACTATAATAATTTAGGATTCACCTATTCCATTTTACAACTCTTTATTTTGTCATAATTTAAAATTACACAGGATTACATGTATATTATTTCTGTTTGGCTGTGTTAATTTCAAGTTTCTAATAATTAAAAAATATAGTCGTTTAAATCGTTTGATACATACCTACTCAATTCTATAATAATTAACTTAATATTTTTTAATTGATAACTTCATTAAAATCGTATATAATTATCAATTTTAATTAATTGAAAGTTAAAAATGAGAATAAACGATCCACACAACTTTAATTATTATTATAAATTATAACAATACAGCTGCAGCATTCGTATTAGGTACCCACTTTTAAGTTTTCACTTTTAGAGAAAATGTGTTTGACTATTATTTTATAGACTTTACTTATCACTTATCAGTTATAAATATCCCGTTACATAATGAGTAATAATAAAATAGTTAAAGTATTAACATTTAACATTACATAGGTCATTATTAAAACCAATTATTATACATTTACTTAGGTCCCATACTTGTACCATTTTGAAATTATGTGTGTATTCAATATTATTTTTGCTATTATAACCAAATGTAATTACTTAATAAAAAATATCTTTAACTATTTTCTATCAGTATTTAAGTAGGCAGCATCAATTTTACTGTAAATGATAGAGTTAAGAAAATTTTAAATTGGTGTGAAATATTTTTAAAACTATTTTCCAACTACTGATTATTATACTATAGTATATTTAATTATAATATTTTTACTGTCGTTAATTATAATAAATCGTAATTACGATTTGGTTAGGTAAGAATTTTGTTGTAAATTAAGCAATCATGTTAACATTCTGTTTTTGGAGCTACAAAAATTGCACGTCTTTCAAAAATACTTACATATTTTGCAAATTGTTTTTAATCTATTGTTATAAATTATTATAGCTGATGGGTACATAAAAACATTTTAAATAGGTTCTACACCGATGTTTAGTGTATTAGTTAAGTTAATTATTATTGGGGTTAAATTTGATTGGGTTTAGTTGGTCTAAATAGTAAATATTATATATCATATTTAAAAATATATATTGTTGCAAAATAATAAAAATGTTAAATTAAATTTTTGCTTCAAAAGTTTTGAAAACTGTATAGTATATGTTATGTAGACATGCATTCAAAATCGTTACATATTTGCAGCACTGTGAAGGAGTATCAATGGCGTAACTATTAGCACCATTTG
Organism: Nasonovia ribisnigri; assembly: GCA_027563435.1. Lineage (NCBI taxonomy): Eukaryota > Metazoa > Arthropoda > Insecta > Hemiptera > Aphididae > Nasonovia > Nasonovia ribisnigri. The sequence continues at coordinate 246,980 of JANEHU010000652.1, forward strand.
TGTTACGCGATTTCGGAATTTCTGTGTAATATATTATTATACTGTAGAGTCTCTATGTACGATGTTGTAGATATTTTACCGAGGGTGTAAACACTTATTGCTTCTCCATTCAACCAGACTTAAACTTTAAAGCGGAAGTACGGTGATGTGACGTGTCTTTAAGTATTTCACACCAGTTATACACCTTCCACGTTGAACGTTTATCGTGTCCCTTTAATTCTATATTCTCGTCAACCCCTGTGATGGATTAAAGAGGATTCGAATGTGTAGGCATGGCGAAAAATGAATCTCGTTCAGTAGAAAGCTTTCATTACTTAGATGTCACATTGCTGATTTATCATACCGAGTTTAAATGTCACTTATTAGTTATAAACTATATAAATCGTATTATTTAATTTGAGTTCGAAATACCATTTTTTTTTAGTTATTTACATCCCTCGATATTCGATACTACACTTTACTTTAAATATTGATGTATGATTAATAAAATAATAAATAATAAACTAGGGAATCACCCTATTAAACATATCTAACAATGTTACATACTATCAAATACAAAATAATACAAATCTCGCCATGATAATATACATAGAGCATTATTTATTCCATAAAATGAATCAACAAAAATAAACGAAATCGATGTTACTTTAAACTTTCATTTTTAGTCCGTAGTTTACTATAGATATGCTAACTTATTGAATATCTTATAATATAATTTAGTTAAACCTGACTTATAATTTATAAAAGGTATTAAAGTAAATTTTTTCAATTATATTACAAGCAAAATTAAACATTAATTTACTATAGCTTATACTCTTTATAGGTACCTAAATCTTTGAACTTGTGTTGACATAATACGGCACACTATACTAATGTATACCATATTAGTCTTAATTAAAGTACTATAATATTATTATAAATATTGTTCGTTTAACCCATTTTATATTATGATACAAATATACAATTCCCATCTTAAATTTTTATATTTACCTTAATGTAGGAGCTACTGTGGAATTTATTATAAGATACAATATTCGATATATAATTTTGTACTGTACCGATTATATGCATCTCATCCCACTATAGGTATACCTTACTACCAAATACCAATTGTAAAAATATTATTGATGATATTTATCATTGAACAAAATGATAAACTGCAGTTTAGATTTGTAAATATATAAATATAGATATCACTAGGTATTAAAATTACTACCTAAATTCAAATCAATATAATACTTCTCAATCGAAGTCAGAGGAATACGAAGATGTGCATATCAGTGTATATTATTCATTTTAGGTATAAATTTGTTCATTAAAAAAAATATCATTCAATTATTATATAGGTATTATTGAGAAAAGATAATTGCATATTTTGTCTTTTTCATAATATTCAAATTTGAATTCATTTTGAGTCATTTGTGATTAAAACGATATAAAATGCCGTTCGATAAACTATCCTTACTAGGATAATTAGTAAACTAGGAAACAAACATGTTAATATACAAATATATAGTTTCAGGAAAATTTAACGATTAGGTATAATTTTGTATAGGTCATTTTTTGTCTGGGGCGGGATGATGCGGTTTTAAAATATATATTTAAATTTTAAAACACACTTTACCTATTGTGTTTTTCATTTAGATTTTATAATACAAACATACAACACGGCTGATTTCTTGCTGTATAATAATATACAATATTGATTACAATATGTGTAGTAGGTGCCTAGTGCATGTAGGTAGATTGTGTATCCTCAGTCCACACGACTCAAAGTTATAAAATTTACTGTCATCGGTTCTGTCACGCTGTCGTTTAGATAATACCAATAAAATATTATAATAATAATTATCACAGTATCATCATGATGACGGAATAATACATATCGTATCACGTGATTTTTCAGAACCCGGTCCGTTACGTATTTGACGAGCGCGACGACCGCGGAAGTCCACCGCGGCAGGATGGTGGTGAAGGGCGCCCAGATGACCGGCGGCGGAGGCGGCGTCGCCGCTCCCGGTTCCGGAGCCGACGACAGTCTGTCGGACGCGTACGCCAAGATGACCGCCGACATACTGGCCGAACGGTCGCTGGGCGACTTCCTGTCCGAGCACCCCGGCGAGCTGGTACGCACCGGCAGTCCGTTCCTGGTGTGCACCATACTTCCCACGCACTGGCGGTCCAACAAGACACTTCCCGTAGCGTTCAAGGTGGTGGCGCTAGGCGAGGTTCCGGACGGCACGGCCGTCACCATACGAGCGGGCAACGACGAGAACTTTTGCGCGGAGCTGCGCAACTGCACCGCCCTGATGAAGAACCAGGTGGCCAAGTTCAACGATTTGCGGTTCGTGGGCAGGAGCGGGAGAGGTAAGCGTTTTATAGTGTCATGATAAAATATTTTTCCTATATAATATCATTGAGCATACACAATATAGTAGACAACACCAAGTGTAGATCCAGAATCTGTGTACAGAGGCGGAACTTAAAATAAAAACATTTTAATGAATTAATGAAAAATTATTATACGGGGTGGGGGAGGGGCACTTGCCACCAGTGCACTCCCGGGATTGGAGGCTTAACTCCTTCAGTGTCACTGTAGATGCGTTTGTAAACTATGATGAACTGTGCAGCTGTTCTATAATGATTCATTTTTTTCAATAATTCATTCAAAACATATTCCACTAACTTAGTTCAATAATTTTCATTTTCGATTTACCAAAACATGCAATCCTTTGCGTGATTCATCTCACTTATAAAAGTCTAACTTTTTTCCGCGACGCATTTTTACCATTATGCCATTGGACTTTTAGCCAAATCTAAAAAAGCACCGACGATCCCGAATTTTGTTTGAATATGGAAATGAAGGGGAGAAAAAACACGGCTTTTAATTCGACCGTGGACACGAATTTCTACACAACAAACACATAGAAAATATATTACTACAATCATAAGTCGCATCACTTTTAAACTTACAAAATACAAATTTACACTTTTTACACCGTGGATAATCTTTTGGTAGCCACTGGTCTAGAGAATCCTACTCTGTCTCCTTATGGATCCCATTAAATATTTCCAACATTTTACCGAAACGTCCACAACACGAAGATTCCGAATAGTAAGATTTTTCTTGGATTCCTATTGGAATTGCCTTTTACTTGCCTGGGAATAGATTTGTGCTGATACGGAATGTATTCTATACACATGTGGTTGTAGATAATATATGTCATTTTTCATCCGTCGTTCGCTCATCCTTTCTGAAATAAAACGTACTTACATAGCTGTCTGAACATTTTAAACTTTGAATAGGTGTTGTACAATTTTAAATACAATGTCTCATTCTATTATCTACGCTAAACAACACTATAAAAACATTTTTTTTTTCGTTCCTATATAACTATAGTTATGTGCTAAATATATATATATATATATTTGTATAGAATATAAAGTACCTGCAGCATTTAAAAATATATGAACAATAATAAAAAAACTAAGATTATTCACAAAAGTAAAGTATAGTATTTAATATTTCAAACTATATAATTTATATAGAAAAGGTTTTAGCATTGTTAAGAATAAATGAAACATAATATAGTGAAAAACAACTTTATTTTAAAATATCTCAAAATAATCAACGACCACTACTTCATTTCTTTGAAGTATTTTTACGATTAAAACTTTTAAATTTCACAATATTTATAATTGATCAAACGCCCTGAGGTCATAATATCATTAAACATAATACATAAATAAACTATTTACATGCCCATTCGTTTGAATTATGGCCCTGAAAATAATCTTCATATAATGACGACATGTGATGCTTTGCCACATTTTCAATCCAAATATAACAGAAGTTCACCATTTGCATACAATCGTCAATCATATAATTATTTTATGGAATTTCTAGTTTTTCTATAATATAAAATATGTCATGGTTAATGGTACTGAATAGGTATTTTCAACAATGTACTACGATTAAATCATACTTAAATAATAATATTAAATATTTATTTTATTTAAAGTTCTTATATTATATATAGTTAGCGCCACTGTAGATACTGTTTGAAACGAGTAAAAAAAAATTAGTTTTTTCACGCATCTGAAGCCGGAATTTGCGGTCTACGAAGTTTTCGGAAAAAATAGGGGGATAGCGTTGTATTAAACGAAAGAAATGAAACAATATAATTTGTATTGACAAATGTTTGCAACGTGCGTCTCGCCGTGTTATATAAATATAAAGATGTGACTTTTCGCCGGCGGAAAAACATAACCGTGCCAACGGACGATATATTATTATTATTAGTGTCGCCGTCAATTAAAACGTATAACAATCGAATAAACCGTAAAAAAAAAAAAAAAACCTGAACTGTAACGCGATTTACGAACGTTTGTATTGCACGGCCGCGGGTTGTCGGCGACACGACTTTCCGCTCAATTATAATAATGATTACGAGCGCGGACGAACCGCAGCCGCGGGTAGTGTGTACACACACGTATAATATATATATATATTATGCATGTACATTGTACGACTGCAGTTATTATCGCATAAACGTCGCGTTTTTCCGACGCGATTTATCATTCCCCCTCGTTATGTTTTTCCGACAAATTAACGCGATGATGACGATGACCGGCTCTGTCGGTGCGGTATTTTTATATTTCCAGTACGAGTGACATAATATTATACTATACCTATTATAATATTATTATGTGTTGTAAATAGGCGCTCGTGCGGTGAAAAAAATAAAGAGAGAAAATAATGTAAACACTGCAGGCCGATGCCCCGTCATCCGTCTCGGTCCGTTATAAGCTTACCCGCGCACACACACACACACACACACACACACACACACACACACACACACACACACACACACACACACACACACACACACACACACACTAACGTACTTTAATGTTCGTCTCGTGCTCGTGTATAAATGGGGTGGACGTCAGGTCAATCCGCCGCGATTTCTCTTCACCGTTTTCTCGTTGCATACCCTGCTTTATCTGCACGTATACACGGGGTGGCATCCCTTTTTTGATAATTATAATCGTATATTATGTAACATAGGGTGGTGGCCACCGTGCAGTTTTGTCGTTTTACTGTGTTAGGCTATTGTGATTATGAGAAAACGGGAAAACACGTCGGCTCACCCCGTGTATTATTATGGCAGTCTTATAGCACGAAACCGGACGATTGACCGATGAAGACACGATCGTCATTGCGATGTAAATAAAAGTTTTCGCTCCGATTCATTATACCTCGTGTATAAAGCCATATATTATACATTTATAATGTAACCAGCACTCAAATAAAATTATGGTTTTTTTGAAACGTGGACTCGAGTCTTCAGAGTTGGTGGTATTGACGTAATACAGTAGGTTGGATTTGGTTAGGTATATTTACGATAATATACTATATACGGTATTTATCGAAACGCGGTTTACCTACTAGTATTCTCAAATACCGGAAATATCCAGTTACCGGTTTAATGAAAACAACTCCATGTAGCCATCTGCAGCTATAATATAAGTACATTACAACATTAATCATATTATTACGATACCACGCACTCTTCCTTCAAAATGTCATAATTTATAGTATAATGTGCGGAATTTATAATACTGTATTACGACCGGAATTAATTATAAATTCAGATTTTTAATTAGGGAGGATTACAGGGAAACCTAGCTAAGTATAGGATTTAGGTAGCATGGTACTAGATATTATTTTTCTGCAAGGAAAATTGAGGAATTGTGATATATTTTAGGGTATATTGCTGTGGACAAACATCTAGTAGTAAACTACATTTTGTCAGGAGTTTAATTTTTTTTTTTTAATTTTTAATTTTGATTGACATGGCAATGCTTGGCATTGCTAGGTTTTTGTGACTCTTCAATTCCTTTTGAATATAACACCCTGTGGATGCAATGTCTTTTTAAGTCTAAATTGTATTATATTATTTTAGTTTATAGCCATCTCGGCTGGCGTTGTCAAAGAGATTCGCTTGTGATTATGCGAGCAGTATATTATCAGGTAGGCAAAGTGTATGATTTAACTGTATAGTTACAAAAAATTCAAAAAATTGGTTCATCGAAACCTTGGTTCGAACTCGATACACTCTCGTACTAATATACACAGACTTATTGCATTCATAATGATAATAATTATTATTAAAATTAATAGTAACCATTTATAAACACAAAACAATACTAACAATAATCTAAAAATTCCTGTTTGAGAATATCCCCGGGTTGGACCTCTTATTTACCTTTTTTCACAACAAAATGTTGTCAATCTTCTGCTCCGAGATATAATCTATCCCTGTACCAAATTTCATCGCAACCGGATAAACGGTACATAGAAACATAATACCTATCCGAAATATTTTTTGTGTTCTATAAATACAGATTTGCGGCTTTATAGCAATAAACAAAGCGTTACGAAAATCGACCTTGGAATAATAGGTTAGAAAAAAAAGTTGTATCCTGCCTGTTAGGTTAGAGATTAGGCAAGAAAATATCTGTCCCTAAAAAAAAATTAATTAAAACGGTTTTTTCTACATACGAAAAGTAATCTATATAATATATTATATTATAAATTATTATACACGTAGAAATAATCTACAGTATTATATTAAGTATAAGGCAGGTCCGTCTTTAGAAATTATACATTCATAATATTTTATCATACTGTATTTACTGTAAAATTCACCACTCAACGGTGTAATAATTATTGTGTGCATCGTTTTGACGAAATTGTGTTTTACATAGTTAAAATAATTGTTCTCATTCACAACAATAAATTGTGTGTGTTAATTTATAATTTAACAGAATATTAATAAAATAATATGAAATAAAAAAGAGTATATCCGGGTGGTGCACTTTTTTTTATTTAACAATTTGTTAATACTGTCAAGACGTTTGAAAATATTTTTGGTGCGATTTATGTTTTAATATTGATTTTGTTTACGTTACAGGCAAAAGTTTTACACTGACCATAACTGTGAGCTGTTCGCCCCCGCAAGTTACGACTTACAATAAAGCCATCAAAGTCACTGTGGACGGACCTAGAGAACCACGTTCCAAAACACGTAAGTAAATAAGCACTAGCGTGCATTTTATTCCCAAGTCTTAGAAGAGATATTTATTATTTTTGTCTAATTTGGCGCTGTGTATTATTATTTTATCAAAAGCCAATATGGGGTATTTGTAATTCGACTATATAGATATTGTATAATTACTTTATTATTGACTATAGTATTTTCAATAATTTTTTAAAAGCTGAAAATTTTAAAAATTATAATAAGAGAACAGGCTCTTTCCCTATGACTATAGATAATTTAATATATGTTTACCTATTATGTAGAATACTACATTAATATAATAAATTAATGTGAATAATAAGATATAAATAATTATATATAGGTACTACAGTCTACAAGGCTGAGCAGGTTAAAGATTTTTTTAACTCGTTAAACCTAGGTAGTTAAATGTTGCATTTATTTAAACTTCATTCAACTTAAGACTAATCAAAAAAAAATTATTTTATTTATTCAAATGATTGTATGAAGTTTTATTATACTTACTTATACAGTATTAGGTATACAATACTTGGGATATTTTATACTTTTAAATCCGTTGTAAAATGTTTGTTTATGGACTAAATTGTATTTATAATAATACGTACTTATGATAAAAATTTGGTGATAATGCCTAATAAAATTGACATCGGATACCTACGGCTACATGTACCTACATAACTGTTGCATAGAGAGGTAGGGCAGTGGAAGAAACATAACCTATGTACAAAAAATGTTTCAAAGCATATTTTATAGTGCCTTACAAAAAGTCCATACTCACTTATTGTTTATGAAAAAAATGATTTTAGGTAACACTATTCAAGTCCCCGAATTAAAAGTAATATATGCATTATAACTTATAGGTTATATACTGTTATCGATACGCCTACGTTTATATGTTATATTTAATAATATACTATCATGATATTAGCTGCCATGGTTAGGTACAGCTATCACGTTTTACTATCATGGTATGGACCCGACTTAACAATTGATGGTGAGATCGGCGAATAGATCTAATATATTGTCTATAACTGGTGTATAATATATTATACTATAATAGTATTATAGTGTAGTATAGTATAGTATATCGTTATAGGTATATGTATTTTAATAAATATGTTTCATAGCAAAATAACCAAATTTTTTTTATAAAATAAAATATATGAAAAACAATATTATATTTTCAAGATTTTCCTAAAACCAAAATAGTTATTAAATTTCTTTTTGAAAAAAAAAGAACATAAATGACACATATTTCTTTCTCTCTGTTTTGTATATCTGGTAATAAATATAATGATAAACATTTTTTGATTTTTCTGTATATGTATAAAGACAAGGAAGTTTTTTTCATGATTTCTAATGTTTCTTAATCAAATTATAGTATAAAAAAGATTTCGTTTTATTAATATTTAGTCATCACTGGTTCTGTATTAAATTAACTTAATTTTTATTTTTAATCCGTAACTACACTGCTTTGGTAAACTATTTTATTATAGTAATAAGAAATCATTAGGTAATGATTAGGGCTAGAATTTCTATGCATTTGCAGTTTTTTTCTTTGTGGACAAATTGAATGGCTGTCAGATATGTCCAAGGTTTGAATTATAAATTCTCAATTAAATAGAAAACTTTTTTTCGCATAATTTTGCATATTTTGAACATAATGCATATACCTTATTGAATATCTCGATTTTTAAAAATATTATGTATCTTATTTTAAATGATATTTAATTAATGAACGTCTTTATTGGTTTATTTGTTGAATTTTCGTAAATTTACTATCTAATTTACCTATACATTATTTATGTTTTTAATTAGTACGACCAGTTTTAGTCAATATATAAATCTATTCTTCGTTCCAATCACCGGTCATATTTTTTGTTTCAAAAGAACATAATATTATTACAGCACTATTCAATGTAATAGTAACTACTTATATCTAATGAATTATAATTCTTTATAAATAATATTCATTATAAATAATAAATAATAATTAATTAGTAGGTAGTTTTTGTTTCAATTAGTTTCTGATTTGTATTTAAAAAATATTAGGTATGTAGATTAAAAAAAAAATTGTTTTTGGTAGGTAAATAAAATGTATATTTTACAGATTTCATTGCATATAAATCATAGCCCTAGTAATGATTAAATAAAATATCATACACATCACACATGATATGCAACATAGTTGAATCTTCCGATCGGTTCGAAGACCCGAAAACGAATTTATTTGTATTAAAAACGTTTATACCTAATTTTGTATTTGTTTCGTACCGCATACTATAGGCACTCTGTCGATGGCATCGTTCTATACGTAATAATTTAAGACTCGGTCAATACAATGTCATAACTCAAAATAAAGTGTTTATACTCGCCCTTGTATATCTTGAGTAATATGACATAATATCAAGTACATAACTATACGTCTATACATAATAGCATATAATATTCACGTCCATTCGCAATACGTCACAATAACAACGATTGCGATAGTAATGAATAACAAAACATAAAAATAATATATGCTTTCGCGGGTGTCTTTGTGCCCGTTTCCAAACAAACGTTACACCGGAATGCGTTTTGGGCGTTTTTGAGGTCGAACTTGTGTTTTTTACGAGGGGTGCAGCCCGTCACCCGCCGCCGACGTCTTTACGACGGCCGGTCCCTTTGGCCCTCGTCCCGCCGCCAACAATATACACTGCGCGCATCATGAAAGGCATTTTCGACGCGGTTTGTTTATACGCACGCGGTCTCTTTAAACGACACGCCGGTGTTTAAAAAAGAAACGCTGAAATAAAACGAAATCCGGTTTACGAATATAGATATACGTACATAATATTAAAATGTAGACCGTATTATTATTATTATTATATTATGATATATATTATATACTTATGTATTATACGTGTCGGCGGCGTCCTCTCTGTCGGCGTTGGGACGGTATAAACACTCTGCGCTCGCATATTATATATGGTACACCCATAAAAGCCGGTCGTCCGGCCCGCAGCCGCGAGAGATTGAGAGAATAGTATAATAGTCTATATGTATATATATGCTGTGTATATAAGACCGCGTATATAGAGTGATGTATATATATATAGGTGCGTGTATAAACCCAAACGATCCGGACAAATCACGAGCCTGTGAACTTTAGACGTTCGCGCCGCGTTTAATGACTTTGGAAACTGATCGCCTTGACGATTCGCCATCATTTATTATCTTGGGGGGGGGGGAAGGATGCTGGCTGGGAGTGTGTCGCGCGAGGTGGCGGGCAGGACATCGTGTGGGATAACCACACACGTGCCAGGCCGCTGCAGCTGTTGTACAGGTCCCAATTAATTGCCGTTTCCACTTTAGACGCTCGTGAGTGATGTAGAGAACGCCTAGACCCATATATATATATGTGTAACGCTGTTTCAACTTTTTCCAAAGGCATTATCTCGGAAAATCGAATCGGTAAACGCGAGGATATAAGAACATATTATTATTATTTCGTCTGACGCCATGCCGTCGTTTTTATTCTATGCTTCGGCACGCCGCCATTGCACGGTACAAGTTTTTTCATAGACTCATGACGCAAAAATTAAAATTTAAAAAAAATATATTTAGAATAGTTTAAACTTTAAATATTTATTTTATATGGATGAATGATGATGAGTTATTGTTACTCGATAAAATACAACGCAATTTAATATTATGAACGATTTTTTATACGTGCGGTTTTTTCATCTAAAACGCAACACCAATACAGGTGAGAATGTATTTTATGAATCAGTCATGTAAACAAAAAATGAAAGTTTAGAGAGAATTTTTATTATTTTGGTAGTACTAAACTAGGAAAATCATAATAAAAAAATAATTTTGTAGTGGCATATTATATCAGTGTTGACAATCCAAAACTTATGTAACTATTAGTGTTTTTAATTTTTTTTTTAGTACTTAAGAGTGTTTTCGTATTTCAAAAGTCTGGAATGTTGTACAACTTAATAATCAATAAAAAATAAATTCACTATAACATTTTAAGATACTAGAAATACTAGTGATAGTCATGTTTAAGGACAATTTTCCATCATAAATATTTAAGTAAGAGAAATTGTTTGTAATTAATAATTTTTTTAATTATCTATTTTTAATTGTTGGTAATTTTCCTATCACTGTTAAACAGAATTAAATTTAATAATGTTTACTTAAATAAAATAATTAGCATTTCCAAACATACAATTTGGAAATAGTACATTTTGATTTAATGAAACCTTGTTGGCAGTACATTAAATAGTGCGTTTTTCTGTAACATAGAAATAGTACCTTTTGGAAAAAACATTGTCAATAGTGTCAATTTGTTCTAACTTTGATAATAATATCATGGTTTATCACGGAAAATAGAACGTTTTGGAAAATATTTAAATTCTTTAATTTATACAATGATTAATTCGTAGGAAGTAATAAGTTTTGGTCTAACTGCTTTTGTTATACATGATATTTGTACCAAAATAATCATATATTTATTAACTGTCTTGTGACACCCATCGTTTTCTCGCTATGTTAACATTATAATTTGATGTGTAAATCAATTTCACTAAAAATTCCAATAGTCCGTTTTGGATTGTATCACCACTATTTAATATCTTGAAAGTATATTATACCTATTTCTAAGATATTTGAGGTAATGAATGCTTTTTTTTATTTATTAATATAAGACAGAATAAGTAATAATATTTTTAAATAAAAAGTAGGCAATTTACAAAACGTTTATGTTTACAGATTTACTGACGCATCATTTGTCATAATGTTAAAGACACTGTGGTGAAAAAAATAACTAGTAATCAATAACCATTATATTTATATTAAATAGACTGTTATCAGATAATATAATGGTAAAAATATTATTGTTATTTAAAAATTTTAATTTTGTCTATGTGTTTTTGATAATATCTTAACATGCGTCGTCATTATTTTTCCATACAAACATAATGAGATTTATTTTGTTTACTTTTGACCATCCAAAGAATCAACTAGATCAAACTTGATACCATAAACCACAGTTCATTTTTAAGATTGATTGAAGCGAATTGTTTCTCCTAAACACAATCAGATAATACGCTTGAAAACATAAACCTATACAATATTTACTGTTTACTGTTTAGTATCCATGATTACCTAATATTTAATTTTCAATTAGTAATTTAATATTTTGTGGTTTATCATGTTAAGTAGGTATGTTAGTAAGTCCAGAAAGGAGAAAATTAATATAGGTTCCTACCCTATATTAGTACCAGATTATAATATAAATGTTGTGGCGTAATCCTAAACCATGCGGTCACTGACTCGTTCTCTGATAAAATCCTTCTAGGCGACTGCCAGTCACGTACATTTATTTTATCTTCGTGACACTTCTTCTACGGCCATTGTACATTTTCAATATTTTTCTAACAGCAAAAATGTTTATTACGTGTAAAACGCACAGTGGAATATTTTAAAAGAATAAATAACTCAAGTCATATCATTATAACATAATATTATAATATTTGGATGATAAGAGAAGACGATTACGATTTTAATTTCAAATATTAGGAATCATTCCCCACCACCGGAAGTTCCATCAATGGATGGATTCTTCCCCCACGACCACAAATCTTCAAACACCTACATCATTTATACTTATTGTAACTAGGAAAATAAATTATAGATTGTATAGTAAATTATTGAATTATAAGGAAAAAAAAATTTAACATGAATTTTAGGAAATGTGCTCATATAATATGCTTATATTTTAATGTGTTTCATATTATTACGAAATATAATAATTCTATAAATCTACACACAGTATGACGTAATTTAGTTTTAAAAAAACATAAACTTTAGTACACAAATACATGTTCATACGAGATTTTGAAATGGTACATCTTTATAAATCTGCTACACCTATATATATATAAGAGAAAAGAAAAGAATATTAACAAGCTTCAAAAGTTTCTGTACTCACCAATTACACACGAATTATTATCCATATCTTTTGTTTACCACGTAAACGATGGTTTTAAGCTGTTTGATAATTTAATTAATATCTAATAATATAAAGAAAAGTAAAACTGTAATTATAAATTATTACTGTTTGTCCTTTGATGGTGTTTTTAACACATGAATAAACTGAAGTCAAGTCAAATCATATGCTCGAAATCATTACATAATAATAAGTAATAAGTTAAAATATTATTAAATTACGCTCTTATGATTCTGCTATCTAAAGCAATAACCATAACATTCCAATATCTTGTATGATATAATAAAAACAATTTTAATTTAAAATAATTTTTTTTACTTTTAGGGCAACAGCAACAGTTCCATGCCTTTGCGTTTGGCCAAAGACCGTTCTTATCGACGCACTTCGCTAATCCATTAGATCCACTGCACAGGACTGCCGATCCACTTGCTTTTCGCATGCCAGCCATGGCAAATTGTCAAAGTGAGTTCGTATACGCACGTAATACTATATAGTCACTATATGACACAAATTATGTCATAATAACGGTAATCTGTATTTTTTATTTTTTGGGGGAGTTTATTTAAAACTATCCAACTAATAACTGCAGGTAACAACAGGGGTGGTGTACTGGTGTGTATCTGTGCGCGAGGGTCGATTCCCATGGGTATATAATGTTCCTTTGAAACGATAACAAACGACTACAAAATAAAGTAATATCATATTACGCGTGGATGTATCTTCTCGATCTTGTTTAAGTATCATCGCATTAGGTTTAAATAATATCTGCTTCGATGACATAAGCCCTCCGGTGTACCTGATGAAAGCGTAGTAATAATAAAACGCGTATTTATTATAGTGCAGTTCATAAAATGCTATAAATTATAGCACAGTTTTACGAGGTTTAAATATAGGAAACCGATAATCTTAATAACAAGACACATAGCATTGCTATATAATTGTTATCAATAATGCGTTATAATTACAGTTAATTTTCCTATTTTGTTTTTATAATTTTAACTATATTGTTGTTATTACTACCGTCATGTATATCTTAACAGGCATGTACTGCAAGGAGTTGCTGTATAAAGGTTTAGAAAAAAAAATCAATTTCACTAAAATATTCTTTCAGTTTCGTTCGTATTAATCAATACGGTTGTAATATTGGCTGTGAAAACGATAAAAACGAAATACCTTCAAGATGAAAAAATGTGTTATGTTCGAAGTCCCTCGGTTATCTGGAACGTGTATGTTCTATACTATACTCAAACGCATGTGTTAGTCGTAAATCGTACCTCTAGTTCATTAGTATACCTTACTATAGGTACCATGTTGTATGTTGTATCAATACTAGTTGTGACTCACGATGAGTAAAGAATAAGACTTAGGAAGAATGTGACCTGGTTTTATCTCTGTGTATATAAAAGAAATTGTCTTGAACATAGGTAATTTATCTATTTATTTATCTATAATCATCTAATTTATTATCTATTTATATGGTCCTGACTGACTGATTCATCATCGTCTAGCCGGAACCGCCGAACCTATGAGTATAACATTTGGTCAGTAATTTAGTTTTATGACGTTAAGAACTACTAAAAAAGGACTATATTCCAAAAAATCGCATTGTAAAGAGGTCCTCGAATAAGCGGATTTTTAGATTCACGGTAGAAATTGAAATTTATTCTTGTTTTTAAATGGTTGCCATTGGTTTCTGATTATAATAGTAATACTAGAAATTAGTATTATTTTTGTACGTAAATGGTTGCCATTAGAGTTACTCGGGCAGATGAGGTAAAAGCATGCATCAAAAATCAAAATATCTTCACGTTTACATGGCCTCCAATTTAAAGAAACAATATAATTAAACCAAATGCATGTTTGTAGCTTATACCTATATACTCAAAAACTACTCGAAGATCTATTATGAAAATCTCAGTAATTGTGTTTACATAGATGGCAAAAAAGTTTATAAAAATAGTTGTAAATACCTCAAAAAATATGGGTACCAAATCCAATCCAAACTTGCGGTTACTCGCATCTATAGGTCGAATTATTTCACAAGCCTATAGGTACGCTGACACCGATTTATACCCGTGATCTGATCTAGGTGCACTCAAACCGAGATACACCTGTACAGGTGTAGCGTATATATTATACCATATAGGATTTTCCGAACAAAAAAAAACTGGCGAAGCTGCGGGTTATTCAGATAGTACCTATTATAAATTGTGATACATTAGCAAAACGATGTGGTGGTTTCAATTTTTTCCTACACCGCATATATATGGCAACAATAACATACCGATGGACAAACGATATAACATTGCGTGTAATACATATACATTTATAATATTGTAACAGTGACTGCGAAAAACATATTACTACATTTCGGTCGTTCGACTAACGCGGAACGGACGGTAATTGATGATAACAATAATAATTATTATATCGTCGCATTATTGCTCATAGCTATACCGAGGCGATTCGCCACCACAGGGCGTATGTTACAATGTATTTATCATTATTTCGTCCGGGTGGCGGCCAACGTGCGGTCGGGTGTATTCTATTATAATTTAATAATATATTATTATAATATTTCGCTAACGCACTCGATATCATCAATTCACGCGCACAGTCCATTCGGTCTCGAGTCGCGGTTAATGATCGCCAAAACGGATTTGGACATCCTGTAGCTCGGTGTATCACTGCGGTGTTAGGTACGGCCTAAATAACGAGTTTAGCACCGTCCCGGACAACCATACATTCATAATATAATATATTATTGTTATCATACTGCAGCAATAATATCGTTTCTCAATCCATTCATCATCTAGCGCGCTCGCGACTCGACCGCTCGAGTGCGTGGGGGGGGGGGAGAATGGATTGTGTGCTCGTGAGGGGGAGGGCGAGTATTTGTGTGCGTGTGTGGCAGAGGCGTGGTATATACCTACACTTATTGCGATAATGATCGATGGTTGAACGATAACCGTCCATATATACCGAATACTGCAGTATCAGTATGTACATGACATTATAATATACAGTGATAATTAATAATGATTAGTTTTGAAAATATGAAGCTTGTATACAATATTACAATGTTTAATACTATAATCAATAATAATAATTATGACCACAGTAGGTACAATAATAATATTATATATCGATGTTGCGGTTGTTGACAGACATGGGCCAGTTCGCGCCCCATCACTCGTGGGGATACTCTCATTCAACCGCGTACTCGACGTGGCCGGGCGGGGGCGGATGCACAAACTTCACGCCGCCCGCGCTCGCCACCGGATTCACCGGCTCCGTGGCCGCGTCCGAGCTTCACACCTCCCTGTCGGCCGGACACCAACACGACTTGTTCACGACGTGCACGGTCAACGCTCAGACGACGGCCGCCGGTAAGTGCCTAATATCATTCTGACATATTAACCGGTTTCAAATACGTAGGTATACGTTACCCCGGTTCTCCTAACTTTAAGTATGCAATTTGTTTTTTGTCCTGATAATACTCATAAGTCCATCACATCGAAATTTGCCACATATCTCGTGCATGCTGTAGGACGTATAAGTTATGGGTAATGTGAAAACGTTGTTTGAACATGATCTGAAATCATTTACCTAACGTCCCTTAAAGATTTAATTTCTCCTAAAACATCTTTCATACCTATTTCAGACAGATGTGTGATAATTTAGTTTTCTTACAGCATACATGCACAATAATAAGTAGGTACCCGATTTAATTTATTGTAACCACAATTCGTATACCTACGATTAAATCTTCTAAAAACCAATATTTTGTGGCAATGGAGAACTGAATGAAATATATTAATTAAGTTAGTCAACTTCAAGCTTATTAAGTTCTATAGATAATATAGGTAAAAAATAAAATAAACACGCCTCTTAATATGTTTAAAATTAATATGGCGAGAAATATTGAAGTACTTCAATAAAAAAATATATTTTTATAAATTTTGTTTTAATTGCCACCTGGGTCGCATATTATTATGATAACTGTGCAACTTGAACAACTATCACGTCATAGTCTTTAAACGATATTAATATAGTAAAAACAATAAGCAATAATAATGTAACTAAGAGCGCTTCGCGTATTATTGTTTTTGTTTCCTGTACAAAGTGATGCCACCGTTTGCGGACACGACTGTGCCGACCACCAACGGACCTGGAGACCTAGAACACCAGCTGCTGCTGTCGTCGTCGACGTCCAACTGTCACCAGCAACACGACCGGACCGGGTTTGCCACGGTCAGGGGTTACCACCAGCAGCAGTCTGCCGTTAACGACCAGTCGATGCCCCCGCCGGCGCCGGACCTGCACCCGACAACTTCGTCGGGTCCCAGGTCGACCGACTCGTCGGCGCCAGACTCGCCTACCGGGCCCGGCGGGTCCACGGACGACATGATGGCCATCGGCCACGCGCACGGTTACGATCAGCTGGGCGGTGGCGGTGGCGGTTACCACGGTGGCGGTCACCCGACGACGAGCATGCAGTTACCGGCGTCGTTGCAACTCTACTCACAGCTGTACCACGCGTCCGCGGCCGGCAACATGACCAGACATCATCACCACCACCACCACTACCACCAACCCGGCGACGACGAAGGCGGTGGCGGTGGCGTCGGCGTCGGCGTCGACGACGATCATCTGCAGGTCAGCGGCGCCGCTCAGAGGCCTACCCAACAGGCCGTGGCCGCGACCGACCACGGGGCCGTCTGGAGACCTTATTGAACGGTAGAAATGATATGACACGACGGCCATACTGTATATTATGTATGCCTTCCTACACTATTATTATTATTACGATGTGTTTTAATATATTATTATGATATCAGACGAACCTATTTAGATTAAAAATAACTAAAATCGTAATATATTAATTATTGTATACCACTAAGACTATTCCTAGATCAATAGATCATAATATTAATATTATTATTATTATTATTATTATTATTATTAAACCTACTATAATATTATATGATATAGGCGTATATTATAATACGATGTATATAAACCTTGTGATTCACGTAATGTAATAATATAATATGTAAATTATAACATAACAATATACGATGTGCAATATCAAACGGTTTTCTAATAATATGATCTTCTCGTTCGACGGTACACACGATATGTGTACCTATAACAATATATTATATAATGCGAGTCCCTATATTGTCTATTATTATTATTATTATTATTGTCACGATATTATATATTTTTGACGTCGCTACTGTTTCGTTTTTCATGAGCCCGTGACAGACGGTCGGAAATCTCTCCTCGGCGCGTAACGTTATAATGTTATATGCGGAGACGAGCGAAAAACGTCGACGGAGCCGGAGAAGGGGCAGACGGAGGCAGACGCGGTGCGTATATACGTATAATATATAATAACAACCACAATAATAATAATAATAATAGTATAGTTCTCGCATATCGAAAACCGACGCACGGCGCGCAAATGAACTTTTGGCGGCCGTAATAAGACGGGCCGGCGAGCGGGAGGAGAGACGGGTGTTGTACGTACACGGACCCGCGTGTAGATTCCGCAGTCATGTATTATTCATTACGGTGGGCCGCCACACGCGCGCGCCGCGCCGCACACATCGTATAATATTATACGCGAGAAGATTCTTCCGCCGCGGCGGCGGGTCGTAAGTAACCTACGCAGCTCCGAGCCGCCGGGGAATATGACGGTATAACTATGTATACGCGGACACGGGGAGTTATGACGAGCGGAATTCATTATCTTACTTGCGGCGAGGCGGGCAAAGGAATTCATAACTCCCGCGACTTTCCCCGCGAGACCAATTGGCGGCGCGGCTCGTACGCGAGCCCACCGACGGTGTGTATTATACGCGTCGTATTGTTATTATTATTATTATTTATACATATATATATATATATATACGTACACGCAATAATAATATTAAGCGCGATGCCCTTTTGTTTTAATTCGAAAGTCTCATCTCGTATTCACCAGCCGCCGCCGCCGCCCGGAAGCCGTTAATTATAATATCCCTCGCTCGACCAGAATGCGCGCGCGCGCATTCTAACCCGAATTATACTTGGAGACTACCAGCTCGTTATGCATATAGTAACATTTGGGGCCCGTTCGTAAATGCCCTTTAGACGAATAATTGTCGAAATCGTATTGAAAAATAACCACCAAAATCCATTTCCGACGCAATATTATAACGCCCTTAAAAAAAAAAAGGCGAAAATCTTTGACAGGCGTGAGAGTAAAACGATGATGTTTTAATATTTTTAATATTTTCTTTATCTTAACTTAGCAATAAATAGTACAACACCAATTTAGGTAAGCTTGATAAGAATACTCGAAATAAACGAAGTAACTATTAAAGATAATATTTTAAGAAAACAATTTCACTCTTATAAACCTCGTAGGGTAGGTCAGGTTATGATGACCTGTTAATATGCCCTAAAAGTTAATAAAACGACCCAAAATTGCTGAAAAAAATGCTCTACAATTTTAAAACAGCTACGAATGAAAAATGGAAAATGTTCACTTTTGAAGTATTTATGAAACTAATTATTCACTATAATAACTACTATTATATATGAAAATAATGGATTTTCTTATAGAACCAAAAAAATAATGCTCTTGAAGATGGGATTTTAATGTCACGAAAAAAATCGAAAAAAATCGAAAAAAAATGATCTGAAAAATATAATATGTGTAAATCTACTCGATGATCTCGAAAAACGCATTTAAAATGTATTTTTTAGATCTTTAAAAGTATAGTTTGTTGTGTTTTTTTTTTCAAATAGTAGCTGCATATTATCATATAAAAGAAGATATTATGAAGAAAAACTAGAATACAAATATGTTATTAACAGACCTCTTTATAATTATCTGACGGAATGAGAATGGCGTTCGAAGAGTATACCTATAATATTATTACTTAGTAAGGTGTATTATATATTATATTATACCGTGTGTCCGCGAAAACAGAGTACTTCACTGTTTAATTAAATTACCTACCCATTATATTACTCACTACCCTATATATATTTCATATCTGTTTGCGGGCCTTGAAACTAGACTATTGGATCATCAACCTCCCGCAGGGAGAATTCAAAAAAATGTATATAGTACCTATAAATATTAATGTAGGTAACTTAGTTATGGAGTGTATCCAGTTTTCGTGGACACACGGAATACACCCAAGCACACACACACGTTTGCCACAATTTGGGCAGTATTCCAACACGATGGTTTTACTAAAACGTTAAATTTGGTACAATTATTATTGACGTTCAACGGTCTGTGAGAAAGGCTATAGTCTTGATCGGAGACGCTTTTATCGGTTATTAACGTAGGTACAAAAATCACTTGGCCCGCGTGTCACAGTTGTCGCTCGCTCGTGTACAACCGCCGTCGCACTTGGATACGGTCTTGCTGAGTTTCCCGACAACAATCGCGGGACTGCGAAGGTAAGTTATACAAAGTTAGGTACCTGGGAATAAACCTAGGAATCACTATAGAGGACGACAACGTTATATACAATATAACGGGTTTTCGTTATAATATATTAAACACAAAAACGGTTGAGATCCTCTAAAACTTTGAATTTTGTTCTCGAGTTCACGACAACGAGTAACTTTTAAATACTACACTAACGCGAACGCATATGAACTTATTCTTTCCAAACATTGCATGTGCGTCGTATACGTCATAATATATTAAAGTATTGTAGGTATATTGCACGATGGTATCTATGCGCGCTTATCGTATATTATATTATAACTCTCGCCCGCTCGGTCGCCGCTATTTTGCGATTTATATTATTAGGGGCACCTTCCCCGTAGAAAACTTTCGTTTTATAATATTATAAGCCCTCGAGAATACCGCACACGCCGGAAACAGCGTAAAAACCACCCCGAGAACATATTATTATCGCGCGACTATATTAAAACGCAAGTGTGTGGGTTTTCTTTTGTATAATATAGGTACCTAATATTTTATTATAATATGTGATATATATATATTATATATACGCTTTTAAGTAAGTTTTCGACTAACCTCTCCACCCCTCACCGGATGCTCGGTCGTCGTAAGCGCAGCATATAATAATATATTTTACATATTATATTCAGATCGGTCGGAGGTAAGTAAATTGTTACCGGCTCCCGTGGTCTTATACATATTGTATAAGACGTAGGTATATAATAGTGTTAAACTTACGCGAGAATATTAGACTAGATATACAATGTGATTTTGGAATTTTTTAATATACATGGGTTCTCAAATTTATAAGCTATTGCGACATTTTTTTACCCCACTTAAGTTGTGTCCTCTACAGATACAAACGTCTATCATTCAAATGAAAAAATCTCCTCTTATATATTATAAATTATTTAGCTGATAATTACGTACAAAAATCAAAATTTAAATGAATAGTTTTTGAGTTATTTAACTTTGTATATGCTAAGGCCTAAGGATAAAAAGGACTACGATAATGATGTTGGAAGATTGGAGGCTATATAGTTTTGAGAATTTTAGTAAACTAATGCTAATCTATCAATTTTATAATTCGTAAAAATAGTTGAAGCACCTACGGTGAACAGTAATAATACTAGATCCAATATAACATCTATTTTGTTTATCATAAAATCATTTTTTAGGTTTATTATCCTTGGTATATGAATAATTTAATAACTGAGAAACTTCTTGTTTGAATTTTATATGAGGTACAACATTTTCAAAAAAATTATGAAGGTAAGTATTAAATAATTTACAGTAAAAAATATGATTCTCATTTGAAAACCAAAAGTATGTTTAATCACAGAACACTTTTTAAGTAGTGCAAAATATCTCGAGAATTTGAAATCATAATACTTAAGTTTTTAAAAGTTCCAAAAGTCAGAATTTGAATAATTGTATTAGGTATTAAAGGTAAAAATGGGGAATCAATTCGTGTGATATAGATTTAAACAACAACCTATAGCTGGCATGGTAAACGAAAAGTATCAAAACTGGGCAAAAATATTGCACACTATGTGTGCCACAAAAAAAAAATAATATATTTTCACTTAATTTCCCAATGATTCTTCTGGCCACGGGCTGCGAAAAAAGGAGACGAGGACTGCGCATTTGACATGCTTAGACTATATATTTACTACCTTATATCGAGATACTTCCATTAAAAATCAATGTGCGATTTGGATTAAGTCGCTCTATTTATTTACAGAACAATACCAAATTGTGTCTAAAAAGTAGAAAATATGAAATAAATTAAATTTAAATGTATAGAGTAATATAATATTATAATTATTTATTATAATAATAATTATCTAATCGATTATATAAATTATTGATATTTGATCATTTATAGGACTCAACTCACCTGATGCTTAAAAATTCCTCAATTATTATATACAAATATGGTTTACGCTTTACGCATCAAATAAAAGATTTCTATAATGTTATATATCTTGCATAATTAATGTGGTATACGATTGACCTACAATTTATCTTTAATGGAAATAATAATTCGTATATAATGTGGTATTTAAGTAAATATTAATTTGTATTTCAATAGTGTAATTGATATCCAAAGTCTCGTAATTCAATAATACATTAACATTTTTTCATTGTAACCACTTCTACATACCATCGGTGGTACACGTACCACAGTTTGAGAACCACCAATTTTAGTAATGAAAAAAAAACTCTTTAGAAATAGGAACAATACACACAATTAAAAATTATCAAAAGAATGATACTTTAGCCACCAGCCCCCACAACCACTGAAATCACATTATATCCTCAGTGATAAATACTAATATCAAATATTGTTATCAGCTTACGCGAATAATAAAACCTAATAGTAATTATTCATATCGCTCCAAAACTCAGTAATGAGTGAGCATACAGAATATTTTTCAAGGTACTACTAAATCGTATAATCCTTGTATAGAAAAAAAACCTGGGAGAATATCAATGTGGTTTTAGGAAGGAAAGATCAGCTATTGAATAAATTGCAGTTACAGGTAAAATCACAGAAAAGAAATATGAATTTTGACAAAACCTCTGGCAAATATTTATATAATTTAAAAAAAAAACTATGGCAGTATTCACTGAGAGAGTTTATACAATATATATAATGACTGAATTTGGGTACCAAGAAACTAATAAGACTGTTCAGGATGTGTATGGAAGAGACACAGTATCAAATCAGGATAGATCAGACTATTCAGACTACCTCTGAAACATTTACAGTAGAAGCAGAGCTAAAACAAGGGAATACGTAACCCTATTATTATTTCATATAGCTTTAGACAAAGCGGTTAGAGAGGTGCAAAAATAAATAAATAACTGGAATAGAAATAAATCAGTGAAAAATTCGGATTTCATAATGTAAAAGTAAAACTGATACAAATTAATCATTATTTAATACTAAAATGAATTATTTAATAAAAAAAAATAAACACACCTAAAATGCGATGGTAAAGTTATAAAGACAATACATTTAACTAACCGTTATGGTAATGTAAAAGTTGAAACTCAATGTTTTCAATAACTCGACGTATATAATTCGGTTATTCGTGGAATAAAAATAAAGCGATCGGTGTTATCCATCCAACTACTTATGTAATAAAATTAATTTTAATTTTTAGTTAGTAATTTCGGCCAGTCTTTATTTACTGCAGAGTGCGTAAACGATTGTAATAATATAACATCATATTATTTATTTATTGAATAAAAAATAAATGGTCTCACCTCTAAGTCAACGGCTGTGTGGAGATGAGAGTTCTTAATAGAGATTAAGTTCATAGGTATAAAGTAAATAAGATTGATAAATTTATACAATCAAAATTATAATCTGTTCATGTATATTTCAAACATAAAAACAAATTACAGTTCGGTTAGGTACTGAAATGACGAATAAAATCACGGCTTCTTAAACAATAGGATTTGCATTTTCTCAAGTGATAATAAAATTGGGAATAATAGATCACTCGGAGGAGTATTTGGGACAAGCTTGTGAAAGAAAATCGGTAAATTATTTAAATGACACTCTAAAAAAAACGGAACCTCTAAATACGGTCACCCCCGTCTCCACCGCCTCAGACAAAAAATTAAAAAAGGCGAAGTGGCAACACTCAGGAAAGTATTCGGAACAACTCTGCTGAAAAAACTTCAATAGAGTCGCCAGAAAATTGCTACATAAAACAGGCCTGTTATTTTATATATATGTGAATATAATATAGATACCATAGCTTTATGACTATCTTGTATATGTAGACGAATTTGCAAAACCTAAGTTAGATCTTAGTAAAATTGTCGCTTATAACGGAATAATATTGTTGATCATTGTCGCTTTGTTTATATTATTTACACATTGATACCATAATATTATATAAATATATATTAATATATATTATTAATATTCTGACATCATGTCATTATGTACTAAATTGGTATAACTGTACCAGTAACTATAGTGACTAGTTTGACATTCGCAAATGTTATGCTTGAACAAGCCCGAATTAAGATAATTTTGGGCCCAGGGACAAAGAATTTTAGGAGTCCATAAACATAATCAACATTTTGATGACCAACTAATAAAAATTATATTTCAGAAAGAAAAAAAAAATATTTGATACATTTTTAAACACAAAAAGTTAAATGTGAATAATAACATATTATCCATTATCCATATATTATATAGGGAACGTACTAGCCACCAGGGCTCCACTATTTGTTGAAGGTCCGTCGCCAGGCTCCACTTGGCCTCTCCTTAACCCAGGCTTGTTGCAGTAACAATATACGTATAGGTACGTATCCCCAGCACCGTCCCCACACTGGCATCACATTACAATTAAAAAAAAGTATTTCACATGTTAATTGTATAATATTTTATAAAAATATGTTATATACAGTTTAATACCTAGGTATAACAAATTCAAGGTTATACGGAACGTAAATAGTTTACGAAATTTCAGTAACCAACAACATTATATATCAAGTAGCAATCAATGATTGATTGATTGAATGGTGAATAACTAAGAAAATCTTAATAGTTACACTCATAGTAGGTATCAAATATTCTATGTATTACAGTATACCTACCTACTAGTAACTTATAACTTGGTATAACTTAGGTATAATATTATCAACGTAATAAGGTTATACACTTATACTCAGACACTCAGTTATAGTCTTATGAAAGTTAGTGCATCATACATTATTTAAATAATTAAAAAATCACATTTTAGGTGTCTAATCAAAAGTTTCTAACACCTAATATCCCCGTTGTGTTCGTCGGTCCATTAATTAACACTACATTGTTACAATTGTTGATTTTAAGATATTAATTTTTTCATTATTGTTTGTATAGTTCTTTACATAGTTACATTACGGTTGTTTATATTGAGATATTTAATTACAACTGTATTAACTATTAAGTATTAAATGTTAAGTATTTAATATAGACTCAAACTATCCAAAATATTAAGGTTACCATTTACCAAATTTTTTTTTAAATTTTATTTTGAATTATATAATTAATTGCTTTGTATACAAACGCATTTTAATATTATATTAATATACGTTTAGAAATCTGGAATTTAGAATGGCCGCAGAGTGAATTTTCCTATAACTTGTTTATAACATATTTAGTTACTTTATCTTTACTAATTATTTTTGTTAACATAATATTACAATCGGAAAATTGTTCCATGCTTTTTAATCGAGTCGTTCTTATACTTACTATAGTTATCTATTTGTCAATAATTGTTTTTATTTGTATAATCTCCCAAAAGCTCAATGAATCATGACGTTACTTAAACACAGTTTTATTATATATAATAATAATATATAATATAATAATATAATAATAATAATACAATAATATAATGTCAAAGTCATAAAACTGTAATTTAACTAGGTTTCAACGAAGCTGCTGGAAAAATAAATTCGACGGTGGCAGCATAATATATAAATATCGCAGCTCTATCTGACGGAAAAGGGTGCGGCGCTGTACAGTTTTTACCGCCCCTCGGTCGTTTCTTTGTCGGCGAGCTCGCCAAAGAAAATCGTGCCCTCCGTTTTTCTTAGAGTTTTCTTACCCACTTTTTCTCCGCCCTCTTTCGCGACGCTGAAAAAGTTGAACTCGAACTCCTTTCACGAGATGTCGCTGATATTTCCAAAAACAGAACGAAAAAATATTACCAAAAAAAAAAAAAAAAAAAAATGTATTCCGATATGCATGCAGAACAGCCTTACTCATATACTTACTAAAATTTGTTACTTTTTGTGGGTGTGGGTGGGGCTACTATCTGATACCCAAATTATAATTATTCAAATGTCATGGTGCCATGCAGGCGTATGTAGAAGGATATTAGAATAGGTAGCATAATAATACATGTTATATACATACAAGAAAAGGTGACGATAATATTATAACAGATGTAGAGATCAGCAGACAGCACTACTCAATATAGTATGGCGCACATATATTTCGAAGGAAAGAGAAAAATAGGTTAAGGAGAAGCGCGATTCGTGTTTTGCGTTCGGCTGCTTTACGACGAGCGACGGTGCAGAGGGACCGGATACGAGGAGACGGGAAACCGCGGTTTGGCCGGATGTGCGACTTTCATCGTGTGGGTGGTATACGATTTATAGCGAATAACGATGAAAGTCCCTATAACCTTGGTATAAGCCTTATATATTATCATAATTACGTGCAGTGATTACCTATATCAGGCGATGCGGCAACGCAGTCAATATAATAATCCAAACGATCTATACAATAATATAACGCGTTAGCTATACATGTCATCATATTATTATTGTTGTCGGTAGAGTATCTGGGTTTTTTTGAGAGGAGGATTACATTTTTTAATAGACATTCAACAATCTTCATATTATATCATCTACAAACTCGTTGTATTTTGTACAAAATTTGGTCTCCGGGGGGGGGGGGGGATATGACCCCCACATCCCCCCACGGTAGATACGCCACTGATTATTGTATACCTGGGCGAGGGTACACGCAAAGCGATCATCAACCACGTACCTCGACGATTGGGTGCGATGGGGGGGGGGAGGGGGCGGCGAACGAACACACACACGCGCGCGCGGCGCCGGGCCCGCTGTCGGCGTCGTTCGAGGATACGCCTCTCTCGCGGTCCGCCGCACGCCCTGCCCGCCGCGAATCGACACCGTCGCGGTTGCGGTTTTGTCCGCCGCCCCCGTTGCGGTGACGGTCGTCGCGGCTTCGGCGGCGGCGGCGGGTGCGGGCGAGGCGGAAAAAAGCACTCTACGCGATATTTCGCCGAAATGATTGGCTGCGGTTAACCGCAAACTCCGACCAACCGCCGCAACCCGTCGCCGGCCAGCGCCGCCACCTCCGCCGCCGCTGACTTTTTCCGTCGCGATAAACCGCCGCCTCGGCGTCCCGGCGTAGTATACCGTGCGGTCGTCTCGCGGCGGTCGCGGTTATGCGTCACGACGATAATAACCGTATGTGTAATACCCGGTAACAACAATAATTGTTTAATAACGCACTTCGGCGGCGGCGGGACACGTCCGCGTCCGCGTCGTCGTCTCGTCCGCGGAGTGCGTCGTCCGCGTCGGACCGGCCGCAACCGCGGTTATGGTTCTCGCCGTCATATTTTATACGTCACCGCGGGTGTCTACAACACGAGTGTATGGATTCGTTCCGCGAAAAGTGAAAACGACCGGGAAAATAATATAATATAAAATCATATTATGATATCGACTCGCTGCGAAAGGTATATCGATGACGTGTGCGAAGTTTCTGTGAGCAGCATAACACGCGATCGTATATTATTTGTATATAAAGTTAGGTATATATGTAGGTAATACACATTTTAATATATTGTGTCGGGACGGCTAAACCGACCGAAATCGACGACATGGTTTACAGGTTTACTCTACATTCTACGGTGTTGAAAGAAAAACAACGATGCAGCGAGACTTGGGTACTATATATATATATAGCGAATATGATGTATTATACGGTCACTGGAGAACGTGACCTACGCCTAAGATTCGCCGTACCTATCTGTTATTATCGCACGTTGTGCCTATATGTTTTTTGTTCAAAGAGGAAACGTGAAAACGACCGGAAAAATAATAATGTACCTATAACTACCAGCTATACCACGTCAGAGGTATATCTCGCTGCACGCGCATATATATATATATATTGTGTAAGATTAATGATTAATATTATACTCACTGGTCCGAACACTAAGTCGAGTTCTCGACAATGGGTTTATAGAGTCCAAGTTCCGTGATGGAAACTATAGGTTTACGATTTCTTGAGGCTGGCGTGATGTCGTCAACGAGGCTATTAGTTGTATAATATAATTATTGACGAAAGACTTTAGTTTATATATTTTATCAACTCTTATTTCTATAAAAAATATTACGTAACTCGTTTTTATAGGGTCAGTCGTGTACCTGCACCACGAAATCGATATTTCAAGTAGGTAGTTTTCAATTATTAGTATGATATCGCAATGCATTTATTATTGCAAAACCTAACAAAAATCATAGCTGGAGTAGAAGCAATAATGAGGGAGCCCTTCATATCAGTGGCGTAAAATTGTAGGCTATCCTATAGGACAGCGGTCCTCACTAGGATTGTAGAATGGGCCAAATGTAATTTTTGAAAATTATTTGCGGGCCGCATACATTTTTAATTATTTTTTTAATAATTAAAAACATAAAAATTATATATATATATAAATCTTCGATTTTACGTTTAGCCATGATAAACAATTAAAATTAACAGCTTACTCACAGAAACTAAAACACACGATGCTAGAAGCACAGAATTACATATTGTAACGACAATACGGGATAAAATACTAACGGACAATAAGCGATAACGGATAAACTGTTCATACAAGACTACGAGGTGGACTACTATACGGTGGAAATTAATAAACTCATAATCGTAGCCCGTAGGTGCCTACTTATCTGTCCAAGTGGTAATTCAATACAAGTTTAAAATAGAAAAATAAAATAAATAAAAATGATAAGATAATAAGCGACGTTCGTTTTATTCACTGTTTATCGAATTTTGGATTTTAGAATGAACAATTTAATTTTAGTGCGGGCCGCACTAAAGTTACTAAAGGGCCGCATGTGACCCGCGGGCCGCGTAGTGGGGACCGCTGCTATAGGAAGACCTAATACTCGAGTCCTCATAATAGGTTATTATATATTATTATATTTATTCAAAGTGTACCTATCGTAAAAGTACCATAATATATGCAGGGCACGGTAGCCTTTTAAAATATCTTAATCTGGCCTTGACGACATTTTAAAGTGTAATATTGTTTTTATCGCATAGGTACGTTTTAAATTATCGTCATGAAAAATATAACTGCCAATCAAAGTAAATTGTTTTATTATTAAATACCAGAATGTAGGACAATTTAAAAAAAATATGTTGGAAATGTCATATTTGACTGATAATGGCAAGGGGGAAATTTTCCATCTCCCAGAAATTGATAATATAGGTACCTATAATACGGCAATAATAATATATATGCGTCGATATGTGACTTTTATAGTGTTATTTATAGATTGCATTATAATTTATAACGATGTTCTTTATTATTATACTTTATTAGTAATTACAAACTCGAAAGTCATTTAATATTTAAAAAAAAATACTGTGCACGTAGGTACTAGTTGCTGGTATGTACTTACCTATACCTGTTCATATGACGTGTCCAAACAGACTTGTTTGGTTATTTTTACAAAATTGGTTTATAATCTTGCTGACTAAAGAGAATCATTTGGTATCGTTGTTTTATTGAATAATAA
Organism: Nasonovia ribisnigri; assembly: GCA_027563435.1. Classification (NCBI taxonomy): domain Eukaryota; kingdom Metazoa; phylum Arthropoda; class Insecta; order Hemiptera; family Aphididae; genus Nasonovia; species Nasonovia ribisnigri. Next base: position 276,915 of record JANEHU010000652.1, read on the forward strand.
TATGATTACATGACTAAAAACGTATAACATGAATCTGTGTAGAACGGTAGATTTAATTTAAATTCGGAGGTAGAGTAAGTAGAGACCGAAACCGACTATTATTATGAAAGTGTAATTTTAAAATAAAATTGTCACGTATAAGTCTTCTGATGTCTTGGTAGTTTTGTTGACCCGCAATAAATCATTAGGTATGATAAATAATTTCTTGTTGGGTAAATAAATCAATTTAATGAAACATTGAAAGTTTTAACCACTTCCACTTGTACAGAAAAATATATTTATAATGATCTCCCACAAATTTCATCTTCATAAAAACTTGCCCTTAATATTTGAAGATATATTTTGGAAGGAGATAAACAAACCCACTTAAAAGTTTATATACCCTTGATAGATTTGGTGTTTTTGATTTCCTTTGTAATAACTAATCACTATAATAATTTAATGAGACTACAATAAATAAATTATTGAACATAAATAATATCAAATATTATATAAAATCTAAGTTGTCCTAATTAATTCATTTTTATTAATTAAATTAGTAGCCTGTTATAGCATATAGCTATACTATAATTCGTATTCTGGTACCTACGTATAATTTCACAATTTTTTTTTGTATGTATTTTAAATTATTCTTTTTGGTGAGTACAACAATAAGTATTTCAATATTAATATATTAGTGAGCATTAGTGACATTAAACGATATTGTGTTATTAAAATAAATATAAATAATAAAGACCCGATATTTAAAATGATATTTTGAGATGGCAAAATATTAGATTAAATCTTATAATATCTATTTTTACTCATTATTAGACGTTATATAATTATTAATTAGGTAAACTTATAATAATTTTTATGATTCAGAAGTGTATTGTATCTATTATATGTCGTCACTCGAGTGTGACATCCCCAGTCCCCACGTTGTGTAGGAAATAAATATTGAATAATATTAAACGAAATGTGTTAATTTTAACATAATATGATTTCGTTTAGTTATGCTTTATATACGGTCCACTAAAAATTGTTACTCAAGTTTTATAAATTCGTTAAACATTATTTAATTATTTAATGCAATTTGGATATTTTAGGAGCATAATAAAATGATTATTAAAATAGTAGGTATATGTTCTTTCAATAATAAAGTCCACAGAGATAATTAATTTATATATATTTTTTTTAAACCTGAAAGAACTTAAATCTTACTTAATTTGTTCAAAAGAATCGATATGATATGCGTATAGTAATAATTATTTTCTTTTATTTAAAATAAGCATTTCATTTAATTAAATAATTATTTTTAGTATAAAACTTTTGGGAAAATTATTATTTTTTTATTTATTTGTATATTTATAAACGGGCGTGCTCCAGTACGAGTATAGACATATTATGTCTAGAATTTTCAATAATATTTTGTTATTACAGTGACAGTTAGTCTTAAAGAATTATTTTTAATACATAAAGTAACAAATAGTAGGTAATGTAATTAGTAAATAGATGGGTTTAAGTATACCTATAATATATATGTGATTTTTAGAATGTTTTATACCTAATCAAAATAATTCACTAAATAAAAATTATTGAAAATATATAAGAATGAAAATTTAACTTAAACGTATGCCATTGATATAGAAACTAATGATTATTCAGTCAAAAGACTGTATATATTTGGGTAATAATTAAAATCATCTATTGGGACACAAGAAAATAGATCAACATTTAAAATATAGTTTACAAGTTGGCTATTTAGAGCGATTTTGACCATAGTTCGAACACTGGAGTGTCACATAAAAAATATTCAATGTCTATGGTTCTACGATTTGGAACATTTAAGTTCAATAAAAAAGCAATAATTCTTGAAAACTAATATCCCTATTGGTTAGTTTAAAAATGAAGCATGACTCTAAAGTTTCCTTCTGTTATCATATTTTATCAAGCGTTTCTAGTTTTAAGTATGATAATATCGGCTGATATGATGAGCGTGGGAGACATTCAATACCTACCACATTTGAATTGTATAATTCGTAAAAAAAATCGGGTTTGAATTGAATAAATAGTTTTTATATAAAGCCAATGGCTTTGAATTTTTTGGGGACCAAACAGTAGATCCCTAATCGAATAATAACAGAAATAGCAAAGTGATTTTAACGTTAAATGATTGTTAAAGTCACGATTAGGTTTTAGTAGACTATATAGAATCTAGTAATTTATTACAATATAGCCATTTAATATAATTTAGTGATCTGAGTGAATGTATCGTTTTAACAATAAGGGAGGTTTTTCGTGAAATACATTATCAGTCCCTGAGAGCTGAAAGAGTTTCATACTGGATTGGAACCTTTGGATAGTTTGAGAGCTGTTTTCCATAAAATAACGAAACAATTTTAAACACTTATTGATGCGTGGTAAAATTGATCAATTAACTTGTTATTTTAACGAATTATGTACTGTTTATAAGGCAATAATATAAGTTAGACTTATAATATTACACAGACTTGTTATTATAATCTATATTATAATAAAATCTATCTATATTTACATCATTATCTATAATAGACTCTGCAACGATTAAATTGATTTAATACAATGTCATTTGTTTTCATTTTTTTATTAGATTTATAGGCACCTTTAATATTATTATGTTTTAAATATATTTAATTGAATGATAAACAAATAGTTGGTAGGATAACAGACCATTAGTAGATGCAGGTTGTTCAACACATATTATATAGCTATATATTATAATCAAACTATATTGTATATTACTCCCTGAACCCTGCATTCAAATCGAATATATGCATTTGTTTAATAAAATATGTATTTTAACTAAATCTGCAATATACCGGTTTATAATTTTATACGTTCTATACTTGTGCGTGTACAATTTAAATGTATCGGTTCATATGCCTAAGACGTGAGGAATTCGCCAAAGTATCAAATCCCTTACATCTATATTATAATATTGTAATATGTATAGTATACATAAAGAGAGAGACCGTATAAAGTAGTTACGAATATTCGATGAGCCAAATCCTGAACTACAACTACCAAACTGCAATGTATACTACGAGGACCCTGCTTATATATTATGTAATCAAATATAGAAGCAAATAGAGTCGGTATAGTTTCAATGTTTAATATTGTTATTATTTATGAGTTGGCCGTTCGCGTGACTTCTTGTTTATAATATATGTGATTTATGACCCTTTGCGTATATATAAGGGTCGAACATTGTCTGCGATGTAAAACGGCGATTTGCACCCCCTAGACGCACTGAATCTACTTCTCGATTTTTCTTTTTTTTTTAGAATTTTCTTCATATTTTTTCACCCGTCGCCCTTCTCCGCGCGCGTAATTCAGTCCCAGCCAGTTTTTAATACGATGTATATTTCCATAATACGCGTAGCGCTTTGAAGATCGAATAATATTTGCGTATGCGATGTTCGGCGAACCACCAGGCTGTTTAAGCGAGGACAGAAACAAAAGTCTGAATTCTACGGAACGGTTGATACTGAGAGAATGGTGGAGGGGTATAGGTACGTGTAAACTAGCTCGTTTTCGACAGAATTTCTACGTTGTTTTATTTTTTGTAATTAAAACCGTCGGACACCCGCCCGGTAGTGGTGTCCGTCGTGGTCGTAGCCGGTGTAATAGTTGTTATGCGTGTTAAGTGCAGTGGCTGATTGAGGGTCTGGTGGGGGGGGGGGGGGGCAAGCAGGCGTTGATTTTATTCTTGTCCCGAAATTTCCTTCTCCTATATAAGCCGCTGTCGACCTTTTATAATATAATATAATATAATATATAAGAGCTCATAATTAAATTAATAAACGTTTTCAATAACGGCGTTTACGGCGAGCGAGCTGGCGGAGCGGAGAAAAACTCCGGCATCTTTTCCCGCAGCGCTTTGTCGCCGGGCTTTAGCATCCCCAAAAAGTTTCCCTCTGCTAATGCTGCTGCTGCTGCTGCAGTAATGAACCACCCCCGCCACGAACACTGCAACACCGCGGCGTTGCATTCGCTACTCTATATACCTACTTGAAATATTAATGAACCAGACGGGGCGGGCGAGAGGTGCTTTTAATAATCAACTATATTTTTAAGACTATGTCAGCAGATAATAGCATTATAATATTATCATTAATACCTAAATATATATATACATTATACCTACATCCTAGCTGTTTCATTACCAGGCGTTTCCCGGGGCTAAATATGAAACCGATTTATGCAATCTAACAAACTGCACCGGTTAGTAATGAGTAACTTTTTTTTCTTACGTGTACCTATAACCAATTGATTAAAATCAGTCGAATGCTTTTTGATTCTATACAAGCCTCAGCCATACACTTTGCCAGTTATATATAATATAATAGTAGTTACCGGTGGTTAATTCTAATACTCTTACGGCCCGTCGGCCGTAGGCCGTCTGGGATCACTAATAATATGAGTGCAAAATTTAGTTCTGATTTAGTGACAACAACTGTGGACTTTCATGATACGTGAGTCATTTAGATATAATACCCGACTAATATGATATCTGTACGACTGTATTAAATTATATATATTTATAATTTATCAATCTATTATTTTCGTTTTGGTTTAGTGAATTGTGAATTGTTTTTTTGTTATAATCGGTCAAGTTTAGTTTTTTAATTTATTATCCTAGACTATATACGTTGACTTGTATTGTATATATAATAACTACAGAATATAGAATGTTGATGACCAAGAAAAAAAAATCAAAAATAACACCCAAAAAATACTTTGATAAATAAAAAAAAATTTTAGAAAATTGTAAAAAAAAATAAAGTAAAAAGTAAAATATAAATAAAAAAATTTCAGTTTCCATTTTTTGTTAAACCCACCAATAGGTACCTAAGAATAATATAATAATTTTTTTGAATCAATTTTATTTAAAATCTAAAATATGAGAAAAATATCCTACAATATACAAAAACTACAAAAAATTACCTATAATATTGAAAAACGACCTAAAAATATAAAAAATGCAAATTTAATTTATTAGGATATTTTGTATCATAAGAGATCACGAAACGAATTTTTAGCTAAAATAGCATTTTATAGGATCAAAGGGAAAAAAATGCAAAAGTCATCAATATCCTATCTTTATAGTATAATAACCGAATAATTATATCCGATCATAATAACTATTTAATTATCTGTAACCAATGGAGACCCTAGCTATATCAAAACTAAAAAATATTTTATTTCCGTGAGTTAAACCAAATTGTATGTATGTGAGCCCATCTTTAAAATGATGATAGTAATAAGTTTTTATAGTTAGGTATACTGTATAAAAAATTCATTACTTGAAACATAATGGCCATAATAGCTGACAAAAGAACCTCCACTCAAAATCATCTAAAATCTACCTATATGTTTAAAATAAAAAAATTAAATAAAAATAGTATTTATTGGTCTCTGATAATAATATTATATTAACTTACACAAAGTCACAATATTTATAAATTATATATTATTATATTACTGTCGGTTTTGTAAAGGGGAGGTCGAAAAGTTCTTACATTTTGGGAAGTTTACATTATCTACTGGTGCATACTATGAACTACATATTATACAAATTAACAAATGTTGGTATAAGCTATTAAAACATTTTCCATTTCAAGATGATTAGCATTTTCGGTATTCAAAACTATATGATATTGAATACCGATGTTGATACTATTACTTAAATAGATTTTATTAATTTAAGTTTTGAAAAAATTGTTTTCTGGTAATTATTATATTTATTTTTAATAGTGTCATAAATATTAAACGTTACCTTGAATAAATACAGTATACAGTTTGGATAAGATAATAATATTTCTTCTATACCCGTCGCAGCTCCGTCATTGATTTTCTGTCGATTTTTGTTTTTCCATAAAGCATATAGGTACATTCGCTATACATAACTACATTCCATAAAGATCGTAATTTACCTGTACATGCACTCGTGTTGTGCTTGACTACGACTTTCTGTTACATCGACAATATCATATAATATCAGGTCCAGATGATATCGTGGGCGAGTATAGGTGCGGGCCATTTCGATTGTAGACGCAGCTACATAAGAGGAAGGGAGATTTACAATATTGCGATATGTTTTTACTACTTAAATTTAGGGTATATTTTTTATGATGCACGCCGTACCAAAAAATAAAGAGAAGCACACGAGGGTGTTGTTGGCGAGTGGGTAAGGGGAGAAAAATAAGAAAAAACAGCGTATATGAATAAATGATTGGCCGAAAGATGTATCAGATTTTTCAAAGAACAGAAACTGAATGTTCTCGGATGGGCATTAAATAATTGACGAACTCGTAAAATATGCGGACCGACCCCGTATTTTTTGTTGCGAGAAGATATGTACAAAATGTTTTATCGAAAGGAGTTTTCATTTAAATTAAAAACTCGTTCACTTTTATTAAGATCCAATATAGCAGACCGAAGAATCCGTTTCATCTTCGAATTTTAAAGGGGAAGCTTTCATACTTCTTATTCCAATATACTGATATATATATATATTAAATGCGTAGACCGGATACAAATTAATCAAAATTGATTTCAACGAAAAAATTCCAAATTATTTCTTGAGGTCATAAAATAGTTATTAAGTTTTATAATATTATCAATATACCTAAAATATTACACCAAACTACCAAAGTATTTAAATTGGAATTAATTTTGTCCAGGTCAAGTATACATATAATTATTAATATGTTATTAAAAAATATGTTGTTTTGGTGTTGGGAAAAACACCTAAACGGGTTTAAGCCTTAAGGTGTTACTGTAATTTAAGGCGAGACCGGTAAGGGTAACTACAAAACTACAATGAATTATTATCATTAATAATTATATATTTAGCTCGTAGTCTATTATATCATTACCTAGCTAAAAATATTTAAAACTTTCATATATAGCACTGTAATAATATGTATTAATTGGCAAACAATTTAATTTTGCTCCTTTTTGTTACCTATTTTAAATTTATAAAATATTAATAATATATTAAAATTTAGAGTGCATATGACTAAAAATTTCGAAAAATCCAATGCATTAAAAAAACCTGTTTTAACAATGGCTTACTGAGAAATAATAATTACATTTTGCCATCCTTAAATAAAATAAAACCTACGGCCGCACTGTACATACTATTTTTCACATACGAGTATATAATTTTATATAAAATACAATATTTTATACGTCATATATACTCTGTATAGTATATCCTATATTAAAATTATGTCACCCTTTAAAATGGACCGCGTGTTTGCCTTTACGCAAGAAAAAATCTAATAAAAAATATGTGAAAGCGTTCAGGAAATGAGTTCTGAGCTGGTTCATATTTATTATTGACAGCAAGAACAAAAAAAAAAAAAAACGCTCTTGTTCTGAACTCCGGGAAACGCATTTATAACAAAAGGGTACGTAAAAACACTCTTAGCAATGGCACTCCTTAACGGGAAAAAATTCATTTTCACATTTTTTCCCGTTTTGTTCTGTTTCCTCCGTTGTTGTTTTATCGTTTTTGTGTATATACCCTTCACGCTGAGGGTGAAAATTAATGGAGGTTATTTCCTACGCGAAATCATTCGGCACCGTTTACCAATTCGATCTAATGAAGTAGCTGGAATCTGATGGTTTTTTTTTTTGTTTCTTTTTTTGATATATATTTAATATAATAGCGCTTTGTTCATTATCTTTTGGATGTCCTATAGTTCAACGTTATATTATTCAGGCAGAATCTGTAGCGTAACTGAAAAGCAATTTCTTTAAGATAAAAATTGAAAACTATATTATAATGCTAATGAAAACGTGTGGAAAAAAAATTATAAATTTTTCTACGTAGGTATATGACCGTCTCAGTCTTTAAGGTTGTATGCCTACGGCACCGTCTGCTCCCTTTGAATTGTGTACTTTTTAAGGCCAACAACGTTTTATGCATTTTTTTTATTGGCTCCAATATAAATGCCTTAAGTACTGAACCATAAAAATAACGAGCGTCTTTTGCTTTTAATTAAACCGCGCCCAGTCGCTAAAAACCACCTTTTCTACCCACTATACTATATGGGGTTCGTTGATTAAATTTTTTTTCACTATCGACTCGGTTTGTAGCCAAAAAATCGATAAAAATATATCTCGAGGAAACGCCGTTGCTTCACACCAGAAGTTTTGTGTGCAAAAGTATATTGTAATCGTACCGAACGTACTTCATGAAAAACGCTAAAAGGTATCGCGTTAATGTTTGTTTTAATAAATGCGTGTAGCTACACACAAACGTGGTATTGGTCGACCTTGAACACAACACTTCAGGAACGCGTCGTTTAAACTTATACATTATGTGTTCCTTTTTCTACATATAAGTATGTTTTATATTATATATAGTCGTATGTAAAATATGTTTACTGCCCGACCGCATTGTGGGATGATGACCCTTTGCTTGGTCGTATATATATTATATAGGTACCTTTTTTTTTCAAGTGGTTGTCCCGATTCTCAACGACTCCCCGCAGCGACTGCCAGCATTATGTATATACGTTATGTAATCGTTCCGGGTCTATCATCGATTTAACTGACCATATTATTTCGCCATACTACAACCGTACTAACTTAACGCAGAATCGGTCATTATTTGACTACATGATACTATATAATAACGACCCTCTATGTGATGCAATGTGGTCGATACCTACTATATTAATGTATATGGAGAATAAATATTATTTTTAAAACTGTCAAACGTGTTAATGGTCTTTTTTGACGAGTTGGTGCATATGTTGCATTGATCTTCGGGGCTCATATTTAATAGACTCGTATATTATAATTTTTTAAATATAATATAATGTATTTTCTGAGGAGTAACGATATAAAATGTTTGAGGTTCATCTGATGGATAGCAACACAAACTTCCATTAAATAACTGGCATTTAATAATATAATATTATATACTATTATGTATAAGATGTATGTATTTTTAATGACTTACGTTTACCGTTTCTCTTTGGGATCGCATCTTGTTACAATCGATTATGTTTCCTTTTAATTATAAACCACTGGTGAAAAGGGAGAAAGAATATGATTAATACTTTTTTATATATATAGAGAGAGATATAAATAGCTGATATTCGTTTTTGACTTCAGGGGCGAAAAGATAAATGGAAAAGACGTGGAAAAGAGTACAGAAAAAAAATAATAATAAACGAAATCACATGATTAAAAACCGTTTCATAAAGTGGCAAAAGAAGGGCGCGCATTGTGTGTGCCAAGTGCGGATGATGTAGGAAAAATTATTTGCGCCGGGTGCTGTGTCAGGTGGTGGGTGCACAGAGAACGGGCGGATATGGTTGGGGAAGTAATTTAAGCTGCTGAAAGAAAATGACACGAGAAGGGGTGAGGTCGCTCGAAAAAAATAGAATGGAAAATTCAGTGAGAAAGAGAGAGAGAGAGAAAGAAAGAGAGAGAGAGTGAGAGAGAGAGAGGGAAGAGGAGGGAAGGGGCAAGAGAGAATGAGAAAATGAGAGACAAAAGTAACGGAGAAAAAGATTCAGTTTGTCGAGAAGCTAAAAATGAATCGGTATAAAGGGTGGAAAATAAACTGCGTATACCCAACATGATAACAGTGGCTGGCCCCTTGTTATAATCGGACCTTAACGACTTCGGTTCCCTCCTTAAAATAATAATAATAATAATAATAAAAAAAGTGTGTATAACAAATCTTTTGACGTTGTTTTCCAGTGTTGTTGCTTTTTTTTATTTCCTTCCTTTTATTTAGTTCATTGCTTATAATATTATTTGCATGCGTGTCGCATTATTGTATTCAAACCCACAATATATGATTTTCTTTACCGTATATTATTGTTATTTGTTTGTAATTTGCATGAGAAGAGGTGTAATTAAATAATTGTAACATCAAAATGACTTCTCGAGATATAAGAATAAGTGTTGAATAAAAATAACGATACTTGATTTATTTAAAACAATTATTTTGTACACGAAATTTTATACTATTTAGTATTTATATACATATTAACACATTCAATAACAATTATTAATGTTAGAAGCAATATTCAAAATTAAATTATTACGATATTATATTGTACGTATTTATAATTTTTATATTAACCACGGTACAATACAATAAAAGTGCTTAATACAATGATCCAATAAAGTGTTCTTATGTCGCCACAATTAAAACTACATTCCTATTATAAAAAGTTCATTTAAAATATGTACCTATATTACATAACAAGTTAGCCCTAAATTGGCCAATTTTAGTATATTTCGTGGGTAAAGAAGTTCAAGAAGAAGATAATAGTTTATTATATTATATTAATATGTGACTTTAATATTAAATAGAAGACGATTGCATTTGTTAAAATATAATTTAGTTCGAATTTCACTAAATACATAAGGTGAAATATAAACATAGAACATATAACAATATAAAAAATTATTTTGTTTTAACAAGTTGCTTTAAAAAATCATAATCATCACAAGTTCTAACATAGAATATTATACAACATATAATAAATATTAAAATATAAACGAGTGCTAACATTTAATTAAAGTTGTGTTCAAACACAAATCTAGGAATTTCAATTTTTTTACATATCAGAATATAGTCCTTACTCGTCGCATATTATTGAGTATATAAAACACGTATTTATAGAATTTTATGTATTAATAATAATAATGTAATCATAACAATACAAATCCCATAAAAAATACCATTTTAACTGGCACGCAGGATAATGGCACAATCAGAATGTAATAATTCAAATTTGTATATACATCGTTCAAGGTAACTTTTTAATACCAAACCGTTTACGTACACTTGAAAATAAATAAATATTTATGTATATCATCATACGGTCCGAGGTTCAGGTATCAGATCGGTTGAAGTTTGCTCGTTTTTGGGTACAAAAAATTCCTCAATTTCCATAAAAGTTTTGTTCTCGGTCTCGGGCATATTTCTGTAGAGGTATACGAACCCAATAAAACTAGAAACTGCCATCATGAAGAAGGTATTGTTTAGGCCCAAAGTGTTTTCAACGCTTAAATACAGTTTGGTCGCGGAAAACGTTAGGATGTAAAAAATTGCCGTGGTCAGACTAGATGCGAATCCTTTGGCTCTGCACGTAAATCATGTTATAAAAATATAGCACGTTAATATGGTATAAAAAAATGAAATTGGTACATAGGTGTATGTATATTACTCGTTAGGATATATCTCGCTGACCAACGTCCAAGGCACGGTCAACATGCCCATAGCACCAGAGAACATGATGATTGAGTAGAGCACCATTGGCACGTAGGCTTCGGGTTTAATCAATTTAGAATTGATACACACGAAGTATAAGGCGAACATGAATATTGCCAGCGTGTTTATGCACAACGTCGATAAAGTCAACATTCGTTTGCCCAATTTCCGCACCGTTAAAGTGAGTCCCACGCTTCCGGCCAATTGCATAAATCCAAAAAGCACCTTGAATATAATATTATGAGGTAAATGAATAACGGGGAATAAATATAAAACACTATATTATTAAAACTATAATTTTTTTTTTCATATTTCGTCTTTATCAAAAAAAACAAAAAAAAACTATACCAATAAAAAAATACATGTTACTACAAGATCATACGCAAAAAATATAATATGTATTTGGTTCAATATATTACAGCTATATAAGGTATATTTTGCAGTGTTGTAAATAATACATTTAAAATGTATTTAGTTAATACTCGAATTTTTACCAAACTTCACTTTAAAAATACGTTTAAAGTACAAAAAAAATTATACTTAAAAGTATGTACCTAATTTTGTATGACGTTTGTTTTATATTATTATTATTGTAACTTGAGAATTCAACCATCATTCAAGCGTAAAATATATAAATAATAAACGGTAATAATTCTTAACAGTAGTAAAAAATTTATAGTACCCATTTTGTAATTTTTAAATTATAAATATCACATAAACATTAGGGTTTTAATATGTTTAATTTACATTTGAAATTACGATTCACTAAACAATAATTAACTTAATTCGTAATCCTACAGTAAAAATATTTTAAGTACCTATGCAAATACCAATATATATTATTGGTAGTAAAAGTGTTAGAAAAGTATTCACTATCAACATAGTATTTAAATAATTTACAACACTGCAGTTACCTACATTTAAATATACTCACTAAGGATATGCTGTGGGTATCTTTCACTCCCGATTCGTACATTAATTTGACGATGTAAGGACGGCAGGGTGTCAGACACGAAATTAACGTGAATATATAGTAAACGGTGACCAATCGTAGGGGTCGGTACACCGAAGCGCTCTTGATCCACGATAACGACGAAAACAGTCCTTTCGAATCTCTTATCGTTTTTGATTGTTCAACAGACGTCTTGTAATAAAATATCAATTCTTGATACTCGGTGGCGACGACGGAAGGGTCTACCCATCCTCTGAGCCAACAAATGGCGTTCATGGCCTTTTCGTTTCTGCCTTTGGACAGTAACCAAATCGGACTTTCCGGTATCTACGTACGAGAATAAGAAACGGGTAGGTATAAAATTATAAATCGCATCATAATAATCGACGAGATTAACCGAAACAAATCGATCAAAACTCACAAATGCCACGAACGTCAGACACATGACCGGACACAGGGCGCTCATCGCGGCCACAGTCTTCCAGTGGAAAACGTAACTCAAACCGTAGCTGGATAAGACGCCTATCAGACACGCCATGTTTATCACGCATGCCATAATTCCCCGGAGTCTGGGTTCGCAAATCTCTCCGATGTACGAGTACGCCGGGCCGTCGTTAAAGCCCAAGCCCATTCCCATCGTTATGGTTGACCAGTACAACATGGTAACCGAGTTGGCGTAAAACAACAGAATCCAACCGAATATGCTGGGAACGCAAGCCAGAACCACGCAAGACTTCTTTCCGTAGTGTTTTTGTGCGTACCCGGACAAGCAGCTCCCGATCGGTTGACACAAATAGAGTATACTCCCTGAAAAGGTTTTAAAATAATACGCGACATTGGAACGTTGGCGAGAAAAACAATTTTGGTAAATTTATAGTATGGCGGTATGTAACGAAAAATATATCCTTTGTATCTGGTATAAGCACTTCTTGTATCTAGCTAAAAGGTACAGTATATTGACGAAACGGGAATGTGGCGATATTCGTCGACGAGGGTGTAGTTTATCAGCAAACGCAACAAAATGCAAAAAAACATCTTGTCCATCATATATTATACATGTCGTATTTATGCAGTAAAACAAAATCAACACTGATGATAATCGCTAAAATACGATTTTTAAATTAAAATGTAATTTTTTCAAAATCCTTTCTATGATGTAAACTTCCAATATTCAACAAACGCTCTCCGTTTAATTAGGAATAGTCGATGTGAGCTAAAGCACTTATAATATACAAAACTGTAACATGTTAAACTAAAGTTATAGTACCTGTATAGGTACTATACAGTGAAACCTTCGCGAAGAACACCTCTAAATAGCGGATGTTTTTCGGGAACAAACTATAAACATGCTACAAACTGAACCCTCTGAATAGTGGTTACAATTTCAGTGACAGAGAGTGTCTGGTATTCAGAGGTTAGTTAATCATTGTATGAAGTTGAACAGTGATGTACTGTGTTCTTACCGTACCAAGACGACTCGGAATCAGATATTAAAAATTCAGCTTTCGGATTTTTGTAAAGTGAACCGATTACTACCGTAGCCATCGCCAACTCCATTCCAACGTTTACCAGTAATAAACTCTGAACAATCGTCGCAAGTAACTGTAAAATAACGTATTATTATTAGCTTTACGTAAATTAAAAAGTACGCAGAGATACTTGCTTACCTGAGCAATGGTAGCTTTTCTGCCATACGTAACTTTTGTTTCTAAAACATAATATAATTTAAACATACTATTAATACTACTCGATTAAAATATTGTAAAAATAAATGTGTACAATAATGTTTAAATACCCAAGTCGTCCCCGCATTGTACGTCGGTAACTGCGTTGAGCAAGGGAAATTGTCCCATTATGGTACGGTTTCACCTCCTCCAGACTTATGACACTGGTCGAGGTTGGAACTAAGCGCTGTCAATGACTAAGACACAAATTCAAAATGTACAAATTATGACTTTTGACTGAAATCACATTGCTGTACGATATTCAGAAACTAAAAGAATAAAAAAAAAGGGGGTCAAGTGGATGTCGCTCCGCTGTACAGTAGGTTACAAGTAGATCACTGTATAATGGATGGTACTAAATTTGAATTCAATGATATAATATCATTGGATACGAAAAACGATTCTGAGCGGAGACAGTATGTCAGTCTAGGATATTTTAAATTATATTGATATTGTTATTTTATACGGTAGCTGCTAAGTTGAATTAATATTATTCACATTATTTAATTATTAACCTAAAATTATCAGTGATGCTTGAAAAATATTATAATTTATACTTTTACTCGTTAAAATTGATTTGAATATGTAATTTCGTCCAAATTTAAACTTAAAATGTCTGTAAAAATAACTGTGTTTATATATTTTTAGATTTTTTGATTACAGTATGTACTGTTTATTAGAATCTTTGTTTTAAATTTTCAATCCTTAGTTATAAAAACTGACCATTTTATAATTGTTTAATTACAATGATTGATAATTTTCGAGAATTTGATGAATTTTGTCAAAATTCGAACTTTAAAAGCTTATAAAATAAATGTGTGCCTATGTATTTTTAATATTTTTCAATTGCTATTGTAACTATATATCAGGAGCCTTTTATTAAATTTTCATTATTTTTGGCACAACAAATAAAAATTTATTGGTATTTGTATAAAAAAAAACTAAAAGAATTGAAAATTTAAATGGTTCGTAAAAAGCTCAAAAACAGTCAAAATATATTCAAAACTAGATGGTGTATAGAAAATGCTTATATAAACATTCAGTGAAATTTTCAAGCATCTGCAGTTATTCGTTTTTGAATTGCAACAAAATAAGAAAATCACTACATGAGAAATCGAGTGAATATCTAATCTTGTAAAAATTTGAATTTAAAATGCTCATAAAAATTTATTATGACTTGCTTATAAACATTTTTTTATTGATAAAATTAGGCCAACTTATGAGGAATCTTGTATTACATTTTCAAACCTTAGATATAAAAAGAAAAATTTTTATGAATTTCTAACTCAAAATAAATTTCACATTTTCGTCATTTTTACGTATTTTGTCAAAATTTGAACTTTAATTACCTATAAAAAAAAATTGTGACTACGGATTTTTAATATTATTCATCTCCCTTTGAAACTATATATTAGAAGCCTACTATTAAATTTTCAAGATTTTTTAACTAACAAATAAAATTTTATTGACATTTATAGAAAAAAAAACTAAAAAAATTGGAAACTGAAAATGTCCGTTAACAGCTCAAAATAAGTCAGAATATTTTGGAAATGCTAGGGTGTGTAGAAAATACTTATATAAACATTCGGTTAAAATTTCATGTATCTACGGTCATTTATTTTAGAGTTATACCAAAAACCAAAATCGATTTTGTCGAAAATTGGTTTTCCGTAAAAATTCCCGTTTTTCCCTTAATTTTTCATTTGTTTTTCACGACGCTTTTGAAAACTACTCGGAAATTTTAACTTTTGACCTCCAAAGTACCAACTAGATTCACTTTCCTATCAGAAAAAGTAATATTGAAGAAAATTAAAGCATTTTTACTGCCTTAAAAGGTGATGACAGACACAAAAAAGTAAATAAAATAAAAATAAAATAAAAAAATAAAATAAAAAATATAATAAAAATACACACATCATTATAAAATCAATACATTAGATAGATACTCAGAATCTAAAATTAGATTTAGGTACCTTAATAGGGATTTGGATGATTATTATTAAATATTAGTTATTAAATATATCATTATATTATTAAGATAATTATATTGTCATTAATAACACGAAATCACGTATTGATAATTTATCATACAATTGTTCTTTATTACTTATATTAGTATTTAGTATGCATTGTTCTTGAAAGATAAATATAAAACGTAAATATATAATTATAACACTATAACATTTTGCAATTGACTTTGACAATTGATTAGGTATAAAAAGGTTTATGAGCTGTGAGTAATGTGGTTAATTCATCCATAGTTTAGTGAAATCTAATCAACTGGTTAATGCTTAAAATAAAAACGAAATGTAATAAATAATGGTAATAATGACATAAACTCACAAAGAAACTAAAAACACAAAATATAGTATATACACATATTATTTATACTGTTTATTATGAATTAATATCATAGAAAGATTGAGCATTGGTAATGAACAGTAATTATAGTGTCGCATTGACTTTTATCAAGCTATTCGAGGAAATATTATTTAAATTTAAAAGATAATGATTTAATATTAAATTAATATCATTTTATTGTTCGAAACAAGATTGTTCTAATAGTGATAACTTACTGATAAGTCCACTTGGAACAGTAATAATCGTTAGTAATTAATACTTTATACAGAGTTAAACAAAATAACAGATCTTGTATGCATTGAAATAAATATTATTAACTAAAATATTAGATATGTAACTCTTTCCGCGAGGTTCACGACTGATCTTGATGCGACGTTATTCCATATTATACTCGTAATATCGACGAATTTTAAAAACGAAAACTTTAGAAAAAGGGTTCGATAGCAAATAATAATATAATATCATCTGAATAATTATAATACTAGTCAAATATTGTTCGTTACAGTTGCCCAATTACAGTGAAAATCGTCGAAAGCCCAAAACACGTGTATTGTAATAGGTACATTAATACGCTACGTGGGACCCGGATGTTGATGATTTGAATTTAGTTTTATTACATTTTTCAACTACTAATACATAAGAATCACAAAGTTAAACATATTATATGATCATAAAATATTATATTATAATATTATTATTTATTATATAAATATTACATCAAACTTATTAATTATATCTGTAATTTATTTTATGGTCAGCTATATCCACCTAAACACACATTAAATATTTGAATAGTATGTCTTGAAGAATGTTTAATAAATTATTATTTGTTTTATTAGATAAAATCAAACTTGAATTCCTACTATGAACTAAGATTTACAATCAATTTTGTGGTAATATATAATTTATAGTTTGATGTTCCTCATTATATTATAATTTAACAGATAATATGTCGAGTTGCTTTTAAGGTTTTTTCCAAAAATGTTATTAGATAAAAACGCATTTTTTTGGTAAGCATCTTCAAAGCACACCTCATAATATTGATGATATAATGTCAGCAACTATATAAACGTAGCAGATTTACAGAGCCCTCGGGTTCCAACAAACGGTGGCGGCTCTAAACAAAGAGTTCGGAATTGACAATTTTCATTATTGAAAATTATAAACATCGAATGTCCACCGTTTTTAAATACCCCACCCACCTATCCATAATAGACTTGGCAATCTACCACATTGTCACTATATTTTTTTCACGCCATACTTTGTGCAAATGTGCAATGATTTAGCAAAATATACTTTTATACGGCATTCTCGTTATCGCGTCCTTAATAATAATTATAAACACCGAGAGCCGCATCGTCGTCGGCGAAACGGTCCCGGAGCGACCGAGGCTCCGTCTCACTTAAAACAAATGAAAATCCCTCAACGTTTTCCTTATTAATTACACCGGTTATGCGCGCGCCCTTTCGCCTCTTTCGCCGTAATTTATGGCTTTCGCACGGAGGTAAAAAAAAAAAAACATTTGAAAAAAAATACGTTCTCCAGCCGCCACCGCCACAGCGTCGACATCCCGCTGCAGGTAGTCGCTTATTTTACCCATATTGTGCGTTGCAGAAGAACGCAATAATATTACGTGTGGCTTACAACATACGCCAACTGACGAGGCAAAAATCGCGATGTGTGTGTGTGGGGGGGGGGGTATTTGAGGGAATTCGGCGGTTTTCAACCCGACCCCGCGACCGCCGACACGGCGACAGTTCGAAAACTGTAATATTATAATTTATAATATATTATTATAATTATAACAGCAGGTATACCCGCTGCGGCTATGACGATATATCATCGCGTATACGAGCACTACATTATTATAATAATATCACCTATGATATATTATATTGTATAGTTGCGTTCAACTAGGTCACGTCGTAGGTGCCTACACAATTTTCCAAGCGTGTATTATACTAAATAGTATTATGTGTAACGCAAACGAATTGCTGTAAAATGTAAATAGATTTCGATGAATATACTCTGTAACACTATACGACTGCTGAAGGCTCGAAACGAGCTGGTCGCACAGAATACAAAATAGTTTACTTGAATATTTTTTTTCTCCGCGTGGTTATAATAATATGCTTGTAAGTGGGTAGTATGCACTACGTAATATACGTATAATAGTGTACTACAAGCGTACACTATTATGTATAACATATATGTTACGCATCGATAAAGAGTATTCATAAGTCAAAATATCATAACAACTATGACACGATGAAGAGTTCCGTGCGAAAACAAGACGAATCAGTTTTCATCAAAAGTAGATAATATTTGATAAAGAAACAATACTATGAATATAATATTATCCTCGCAAGAACGAGATGGGTCCAACAACCCGTACAGGAAATATAACGTGCTTGAAGCTGTTTTTTATTTTCTGGTGAATAATCCGAAAATCGGATGGCTCCGAAAACTAAAAATGTTTTTTTTTTTTTGGAGTTGAAAAATGTAATTGTCTGGTTTTTTCACGGATCCTTCATAATATTGTACATTATAATATTATGAGCGTGTGTGCGTGCGTGCGTAAAATCGCTAATATAGTCCAAAATTAAAGTAAAATTCTTAGCGTCGCATATAATTTTACGTATAATATACTATTATTATATTATGTTTCGTATATTAGCTAAATTATGCGAGTGAACAAATAAATTACGTATAATATAATGTACCTTAGAGATGGTCTTCGACGGCCAACGCAGAAAGGCAGATCCAGCCGTGTTTCACGAAATACTGCAGCAGACGATTATCATACGACGAATTTAATAATTACGATTTGATATCGACAATAATGTTACAAGTGCAGCCGGGAAATGGAAACAACCGCTGTCGCATCACAACTAAATATTATAACAATAAACTGCGATTGTCGCTAAACCACAAACTGAGACAATACGTTTTTGGTTTTTCTCGCTGCATAGCGTATTACGGTTACGATAAAATGAATTCCATGCAGTATGATAATATTATGCCACGCCATTCATCAACTCGACTTATTGATTTATCATCGACCAATTAATTCCATTACGAAAATCGGTCGTGTGGGGCGCGAACAATATAAGAATAATAATTATGGTGATAAGGGTATTTATGTTGTTAACAATCAATTAACCGACCGCTGTGAATATGATACGATGCGTATTATACAGAGCGCGACCGGCGCATATTAATATACTATTTAATATATTATAATTATTATTATCGGTTTTTGAGCGGCGGGAGTGATCCGATCTGTATTATGCGCTTTGTACCGTGCCACCGTTCGTCTCGGCGAATCCCACCGGTGACACTACGTATGGATAATAATATAAAATATTGTGTTATAATAATAATATATTATAGGCCGACCACTATTATTTCTTACATTTTCGAGATAGCCTGCGGTAGTCGTCTTATACGGTTATTAATTTTAATCTCGTATATTATTATTATTATTATTATACAGTCGTACAACATTATAGACGCTGCGTGCGCGGCTGTAATGTCACATATTATTCTAATAAATTATGGACAAGACTGCGTATCTATATATTGAAAACACAATATGCGAAATCGCGAGAGATACGCAATACGCCGTCATCAGCTGCGGCGTGTGGCACGATATAATACATTATATTATTATAATATATATTATGTGTCGTGTGTCCGCGAAAACTGGGTACAATCTATAACTCAGTTACTTATATTGATCAGTACTATGTACATACGATTATTATTATTATTTATTATTTATTATTTACTCGTATTTAAGAATTTCGTGATTGGTGACTTAATAGTCTAGTTTCGTATCCCGAATTCAAAAATATGTTTAGAGTACTGAGTTATATGAGTAATTTAATGAAACAATGTACGTCTGTTTTCGAGGACACATTACGGTGTGTACGCCTATATTTATACATTATTCTAAAAAATATTCTCAAAAAATCAGCATACGGCGTGCTGTATTGTGTACAGAGACGTATTATAGATATGTAGGTCCGAGATCGATCTAATTTTAAAATGATCTCCCGTGAAAAGTATTCGGACACAATAGGTAGGTAGCGGGTTTCCGATCTGAATCGTATATATTCCGGAGAATGTGTCGTTGCACACGCGTATCGCGCGAGACACACGAGTGTAGATGGAAAAATACAGATAAACGATGCGGACACCTGTTGCGCGCATTGTCGGAGGATTATTATTTCGTTTCCAAATCCCGTGGACCACGACGCGACGAAAGAAAAAAATATATAGCGTTCACGTTGTCCGACGGTGTTACGTTAATGTTGTTATAATACATATTATTATTATTACTATTATATTATTATACCATATTGTCGTAATAAGGCGTGCACAATACTTGTCTAAAAAATAAGATGAGACTTACGGACGGGGACAACACACGCGTATGTGTGATAATAATAATAATAATATAATAACAGTGTATACGACGTATAGTCTCTGGCGTTTGTCAGTCAGACGTCGGATAAACGGATGACGGCAGAACGGTCGTGGTTTACCGGGAAGAGAAAAAAAAACGAAATTCGTCTCAACTGTTGTAGTTCGTAGCACATGTGTGTAATACTATATTGTTTTCGGATTTCGACGACGAAACGACTGTAAGTATTTATACGAAGAAAAAATTGGTGTCGAGAAACGCGTGCGTACAAAATATATAATGCGTAGTATAAGAAAATACAAGAAAACATCTATTCGTACGACTATCGGATATCACTCGTAACGCGTTGTAATAATATCAAAATGTCACTATCATAATTTATTATTTTATGATACGACAATTTTCACTGAAATTATTTATAATTATGCTATTATAATATTATATAATAGATCTATAATAATTATTATAGTAGAATTTTACGCGTTATTTCCATGCGAGTGTTATTATCATTATGCATATATTATAGGTACTAAATAATAATAATTTAATTAATTTCTTCTAGTAGGTAGGTATACTGTATTCTTAAAAATTGTGTCTGCACCGTATTGATATCAATAAAAATAAAATGTTTTATAATATAATATTTATACGACTCCACATTGTTTCGACGGGGTACTTATCGTGGACCTTAAACCTCTGAAGCATCATCACAACGACGACGTCGATGACCCTTCGACCACCATAATAATGTTATAATGATATCATAAAATAATGGTAATATGTAATGTGCAGTGAAGTAAAGATTGGGGCTCCAAGGTACGTCCAAATCTGGGATGGGGGTACAGAACTTTTATCATGATATTAATATTAAAATGCACCGAGAAATATTTTTTTAATCGAACAAAGATCTTGAAAAGATAATTTTTAAGTAAATCTACAATATGCTATTGTTTTATATAAATAACTACCCCCAAAAAAAATCTATAATTTCTCAATTTTCCTTGTGGAGAAAAATATCTATTAGCATGTTACATAATATAATATATACAATTTGTTTCTTTAAATTCTAAGGATCACAATATTGAAAAATTGAATTTCTGTGTTTTAGGGGCCTCCATTTTCACGTTACGCCAGTGATTATAACACGTCATCGTGACTAGTATAATATATTATATAATTTTATACACGACCGACCACCGCGGATGACACCACCAACGTACCCGGTATAGTTTAATTTTTTTTTCCGATTTCGAAACGACTCATCACTCTTATCATCTGTACTGCTAAGTGATGCACGACCAACGCAGTCTACTCTTCTTTCGTCGCACGCGCAACGTTCGATTCAGAATTCTTGTAATATATTACTGCAGTATTGACCATATCCGCAATATAATATACAGCGGTGAGATACGGGGCGGTAGGTGCGATAGCCCTCCCTTGTTCTGTGTTTTTTATATTATTTTTTATTATAACATCGGGTTAAAAAAAGGTAATTTAATTTTTGAAAATTCCCCCCCCTCCCCCTTGGATGACTTTTGGATCCTCTACTGATAATATTATTATTATAGACATCGTACGGAATAATAATAATGATAAGTCGACCGGCGATGGAGATCGCCCCCGGAAACGGACACGTGCAGTGTGTGTGTGTGTGTGTGTGTGTGTGCGTGTGTGTGCGTGTGACGTGTGTGTACGTGTGACGTGTGTGCGTTACCGGGTTCGTGTCGTCGAATGCGGACGGCTGCTTATTATTATTACTATTCCGTCGGATTAGCTCAATCCGGCCGACTCACGGACGTAACGGCTATATAACATAACAATAATAATAGATAGGTATATACCTCGTCTGCAGCCCGCGTCCCGCCACTGATGACATAGGTCGCCGTCATTACTGCGGTCGCCACTGCCGCGGCAGCCGCCACTGACTTATACTATCTAATGTACAATATTCGACTGCGTATAAGGTCCCGCTCGCGCCCGCTATTGTTATGTTCTTGTTATTATTGTCATATCCTATACATGATCGTCATTTGCACGGTCCGCCGACGCCACCAGTGTCACGTTTTCGCCACGACTGTCGTCGTTATTTTATTATTACTGTTATTACGTGTGCGATATATAATAATATATAACACTTGGACATCACGTCGTACGCAATAAACCTTTTCGCCGATTACTCGTGTCGTATATATAGTAGGTATATAGGTATCTATATCGTTATACATATAGCGCGGTACACGTTTTATGCGATTTATACCGCTGGTATTAACCGGCTATAAACCTATACCCGGAAATCACAGAGCTGTGTTATTATTATTATTATTATAGTTACCTACTTACCGGACTCGATTGGCAGTGGCAGTGGCGAAAATAGGATTAGCTCTCGTGGTCCGATGCCAGCTGTCGCGCTCGTGCAGTGCGAACCTTGTCTAGTGCGTCTGTACAGTAACCTATCGACCTAACCAGAAATATAGTGACCGTTATAAATACGGCAATGAATCGTTTTATTTTCGACCGCGTTGCATTTATTATGTATAGTATAATATCAAGTCGATAGCGGCGTGCCTTTTTGTTCGGATTTAATTTTACAAAAATATATTTTGGAGCAGTATTAAAAAGCTCAAAAAGTTTCACTTAGGTATCATCTCATCTCGACCAAACCCTAATATTATATATTATGTCTCTAAAAACGGGTAATTTTAATTTTTCTTTATAGTTTAAACTTTGTATAAGTTTAAAGTTTTTGGAATAACTGAAAAATAACAGATTTATATCTTCATGAAGTGGTTTTAATCAAACCTTGAACCCTTTTGTGTAAGCCATTTCAAAACGTTTTCGAATGAGATTAACTTTATTCTATGCAGTACGTACCTACTGAACAAACAATATAATATATTATTAATTATATATTATAATTATTATTAAGTTTTTTTTTCTTTTTTTCAACAGACAAATAAAACAACTTAAAACTTATAAAATAAAATAATTTTGTATATATATGTATCTGAATTTTGAAAAATACAAAAATCACAGAAACGACGCAAAACTAGAAATCTGATTTTAATAAAACAATTTTTCTGAGGTATAGATTGACGGATATACCTATCTATTTAAATAAGAACAATATTATCTTTTCACATTTCGGTCTCAATCCTCAGGAACTTTAAGATTTGTTTGTACATTTACAATGCCAAATTAATCTATATTTATTTAAATTAAACGATTGACAGTGTACTATGATCTATGAAGTGTATTATTTGCTGTAAGGGAACAATGTCTATATTTACAGTGTGCTAAGCAACAACTACAAATTTTATACTTTCTATTTGTTTAGTTTTCAAAGATCTCGTTTCAATAGAGACATATGGTGCGTATATTGAAATATTTAAATATCTATAAAGAAAACAGCGTCAATAAAGTTATATTTTAATAGTAACATTAATAAAAATCAAATCAATTAATCATCATAAAATAGATTTCTGTTCATTGTGAAATAAAATCTAATTTTACAAATAGTTTAATGTTAGTTGCATCCGGCGGTGGTCTTGTATTTTGGAACCAATGTGTGCCGGGTTTACATAATATATCAAGGGTGGCCAAATTGCAGCTCTCGTCATAGTCGTATGCGGCTCGCGGTCATATTTACAAAAACTAAAATTTTAATTTTTTTGGTAAAAAATTATAAAAAAAAAAATGATTTTATTATATAAGGCTATAAATTACAGATTAATAAACAAAATAATAATAATAATAAATTAATATGAATAATAAATAAAATTAACATTAAGCTAAATTTGTTTGAGTGGTATTTTTTTTGTGTCTACCTTTTTTAGTAAGCTTCTTAAGATCTGGTTGAATTGATGTAAGAGCAGTTCTTAGTAATTCTGTGAGATGATCATCGGTATAGCTTAATAAAAGTATAGCTAGTATAGCCCATTCTAATTTAAATTCCCATTTTTCTTCTTCATATTTACGTTTAACCGCTTTTTTTAGAAACTGACATCGTAACTAACTTTCGCAATAAGTATCGGTAAAATGTTACAAATATTTTATAAACAAATTAAGGTGTTTATAACAGGACTATTCAACATAGACTATTTTAACAACGACATAATTTCATATTTCGTAATTTAATATGTTTATCGGATGTTAGCTATCTTTATTACTTTTGTGGTATAAAAGTTCAGATAAAATAATTTGCCTCTTGATATAATTGCATTAATATAATATGTGGCCCGCGTTTATAGTCATGTTGGCCACGCCTGAAATATATACTCTCAAAATTACAATAAAAATAAATTGTTAATTTAGGTAGGTACAAACATTTTGGAAATTAAATTTTCAATTTTTTGATTAATTGTACATACAATTTTAAAATCATCATAAATGACACTATTAACATCAAATAATATCAAGCAAATAAAGTGGCAAAAGTGAAAAAATAACGAGAATTATATAGGTACTATTTTAAATGGCACATTTGGCCCGGTGACAGGAGGGGAAGCTCGCCACCGGTGTCATCTGAAATGCGCCAAGAACGTTATACACTATATTATGTCTATATTATAATATCAAATTGTTTATAATAATTATAATTAATGATAAAACTGATGGTCATCTTTTTTTTTGTGCCAATATAGTTACAACGAACTATACATGTATTGGTAGTATAGGTACTATGTTAAATATATTAGGTACGAATCGAGTTTTATTTTTGAGAGCGTATAGTGACAATATGCGACTGAATAATTGCAGAGAATAAAATGCATAGCAGCAAAATGACATATACGTATATACAGAGTATGGACACGACAAATAGAGATCCGTCTCAAAGAAGTAAAAGTTTTGTTTCTAGACTGAGTGCGAGGGGAATACCATGGGTATTCCGACGAAAGTGTCGTTCGTACATAAAGGAAACTCATATACACGAAAAAAAGTTTTGAACAGTTCAAAGACAAGCTAATGTGGGTCATGTACCTCGGGATAGGGGAAAAGTTATACTGAATAAGGGCACTTGGCATATTATATTCTCATGACGGCCGTCACTGTTTTCTTCTTTTATTCGCATTGTAGGTAGGTACCTACTTTTTAAGCATAAACTTAAAAACAATGAATATAATACGCGCCATTAAAACGTTTAAAGTTGTTCAAACAATAAACATTTGTTGTACTTATATGCGAGTGTAATACAATAATAACGTCCCACAAACAATAAATTACTAGGTATAGGTTATGTACCAGCTTCTGCTATTATTATTGATGTCATTCACTCATTCGTGTTTCGTTTTGAGTTTTGGTGACAATGTTTACAGTGTTTTGCTGCTGCAGTCGTTTCAGACAAAAAAACTTTCAAAACTATATTATTATGAATTGTATTGTACCTATGCAAAACTTTATTTTGCTTTTAAACACCTGCAAACTAATGCAATGCGCGTCTCTTCGAACTCAATCCAAAAGAGTACACGGGAAAATTAATAATTAAACCTGTACAGTCATATAGTGATGAGGAAACTAGTTATAAGTTATAGCCAGTGTTTGGACTTATCTAGATACTTTTTTGTTTACCTTTTATCTTACCTAGATAAATAGTTATCTAATAGTTATCTAGACAAGGTATCTAAACGGTCATCTTAGATATTTTTTTACTAATCTAAATGAATTCATCTAGATAGAATTTTTATTGATAAAAATCGCGAAATTGTACAATTATTATATTATAATATAGCAGTGTATAGCTATAATGCTGTAGACTGTATGGCAACATTAAATAGAATAATAAAATAAAAACTATATTGTTTGGTCAGATTATTTTAAAACCATTTAAGAAAAAATTGTATCTATTTTTTTTTCTAGATAAAAAAGTATTTATCTTTATCTTTATCTAGATAAATACGAGTTAAGTTATCTTTTATCACTATCTAGATACATTTGAGTTGCATATCTTTATCTTTATCTAGATAAAAAAATACTTATTTAATCCGAACACTGGTTATAACCTATATAGATCCTTTTGCAGGGACCGCGAAATGTTCAATTTATATCTAATAATATTATTTAAATCCCGGTTTCCAAGTCTGAGATTTAACGGAACCCACGACCCACGTGTTCCAGCTCTAAATCGACCGTATACACTGTATAATTCAGTGACGGTCAACGAATGGAGAGAATAATATTCTAAGGATTTTTATAATATCAATATTTATTTTCTTATAATATTATAGATACGTGATATCGTCTTTATCAACTACCTATATGTTACGGGTTGCGTCACAGTCGGGCGTATAGAGGTGAAACGAAGATGTACGAGTGACATCGAGTGAGAATAATATAATTATTAATAATTTAATTTAATTTAACAATGTTACGGCAGCCAGACAGCGGTTAGACACGGAGCTAATCTGGTCATTGCGCTCATTTCAAATTTTGCGGCATACCTAAGTTAATAATACTGTAATAATATTTTACATTATAATGACACCGTGGTAGTCCTCACTTGTTCGGATGTCCAACTCGGCTTACCATATAAAAATCACCATAGAGGTATATAATATTACCTGTAATATATATGGGCTCGTCATATGTACCGACAGAAATTTACTCAAATTGTTTTACCTCGTTATTTGGATTAAAGTTTTTGAAACATCCAGTAATGCATGATATATAAATACACACTCACATTACCCTTAATTTACTGACAAGGCTGTAAAAAGGGGGGGGGAGTCCAGTGGCCCGGACACCATCCCGATATTTTTATAAGCAGACCAGTTTTAACTGTGAAAATAATTATTTATATTGATTATTGAATAATATGAAATGTTTTTATTCTTTGAAATAATTCTTTAATAACTATATCATTGCAGACAATAATTAAATGTAGTGGTTTTCTAGCCGGGGACAGTATATTTTATTTTCGAGTTTACGTAAAAGTTTTAAGGTGATGAGACATAATGTAATACAATAATTAAAAACAAATTGTTTGCAGCCACAGCCGTTCGTTCGTCATCGTTATAATATTATTATATCATAATAAATATTATTTATAATCGTATTGTAGGCATAAAACGAATGATTCGCCGATTGTCGATGGTTCGTTATAGGCGCGTCGAAAGTGCCAGAACGTGACACTTAATATTATTCAGCACGATGCGCGACGTGTATACACGATGGCTGTTTGGGATTTTAGAGCAAATTACTGACAAACAACCGAAGTGTGAGGCATGCAGCAGTTTAAAGCTACGAAAGCTAACGGGGAAAGTTAAAACACCATAATAACGGCGTAGTAATTTCAGTAATTTCAGGATCTATGTGCTAAGACGTAGCCACTTAAAACATTATTAATTTATATTTTATGTTACTCGAATTTGTACATAATAATTTATCATAACATTATGAACGTTGATGTATACTGTTATCGTCACGTTTCTTCGAAAGGGATCCGGGGGAACGATTTGAATGGAAGATTGAAATTTTTCTAGTACATATAATTATATTCCTAAGTGTACTGCCAATGTAAACAACCCTTTAATTCAACTTAAATAATTTTACTGTCCTTGTATAGCTCATATACAAAACATTTTAATTTCACGCGTAGGTATATACGGTGTACTGTGTCTGCGTACCTATAACATATTATTATAATAAAAACATAATATATGTATTATATCGTATTACAATAGCTTAGTTCGTTTCGCATACTCATCAATATTTATTATTATTCCGCGATGTCCCAAAGGTTACTTTGGTGAAAAAAAAAAAAATTTAATTATTTGTTTGACAATAGTATTGTCGTTTGCACGTCGTATATTTTCATACGAAGTTAATCAAGTTTATAATATTCTTTTTGCAGGAGGCATTAGAGAACCGCTTAAGCGGATCGTGGGATTCGGTGTGCTGCTCATAATGATATTATATATTAACACGAATTGTATTATGTATTAAAGTTGCAAAAGTCACCGGTGCAACGATGTGTACATTTCGTACTTAAGTGTGTGCACGGGATCGAAACGGTTCGATTTATTTTTTTCGTCTCGGCTTATCTGCACGTCGTCGGCCGGACGTCTTTCTAAAAAGTCTTTCTTGATTGATGGCATTGGACGTTTATAATTTATATACAAACGTACCGTTCGATTAGTATATAGGTACTATATTATGTACTTTATATAACCGGTACTTGATATTTATTTCTCGTAACCGTGTCATATTCTAAGCAGTCGCTTAACTAGATTATAATAACTATTAATAATATATACTACATAATATAGGTACAACGAATAGTAATTTTATATTATTTATAATAATATTATACTGTTTTAATTATACATACGTACGTCGATAGTGTCGTTATCGGCCGATGGTCTTAATATTCATATCGCAGTACGAGTGCGTCATGCACACCGTATATTATAATTAAAATAAAATCAATGCAAATCGAGTGTATCATATTATATCAGTATAATATAATATTACCATCACAGTATCACCGATAATGTCATAGTGATAATGTTAATTAATTTACCCGTCGCCTATAGGCACAAAAATATTATAATACAATATAATGTACAGTATACTTAAGTGTTTTAGAGTTCGTTTCAAAGCTAAGACGTCGTGAAACATAATATTAATTGCTACTACAGCAGCAGTTATATAATATATAGTTAAAAATTAGGAAGTGGATTTTATTATAACACCAAAAACGCCATGATTTAATGTTTGTAGCAATTTTTTTCACAAAAACCACTAGTTCTAAAAATGTAACAAACAAGTTGTAATATTGTTAAATTACAGTAAAATATGTTCATCTTAGGTTATTTAATGAACGTTCCACAACCAGTTGTTTAGAGAATTAAGTTTATCGCCCAATGTTTCTTTTAGACTATAGCCTATAGGGGTAATAGGGTTAAGTTTAAGTTTAAGAGAACATCACATCAGGATGTGTTGTCTCCGTCTTACACACATACGACATAGACAAAACGCGATTACGCAGTCTGAGTAGAACTCACTCAATTTTGGTTTAAGAGTATAAATGCATATTATAAAATTGAATTTTTACAATATTTCTGAGGGCAACCAGTGCCTTTTGTCATTATTCACAATATAACGTTCATTTTATTGTTTAGAAATAGCGAAAATGTCAACATTTTTAAATTACCCTTAATTTTTCATAATTTAATTTTTAAACACCATCTTTCCCTCCAAAACATTGTCATATTTTAATTTTGTAATAGGGGTTTTTATTTAAACACCAAAATTGAGTGATTTCTACTTAGACTTCGTAAACGCGTTTTGTCTATATGTCGTATGTGTGTAAGACTGAGACAACACATGCGGATGTGACGTACTCTTATTAATTATTCTATATATATCATTATAATATGTCATCTATATCCTTATATCATTGGTTATGTTAAAATATTTTAATTCGGTGTTTATTTTTTTGGATACATTATCAAATTTTATTAAAAACTATAGGCAGGTCAGGTTTAGAGTACATAGGTCAGACTTCATATATTTTTTTTTAACAATTTTTGAAAATAATATCATAATTATTATTGAATGCTCGCACGCACAATAAGATCGTCGGCTACCGTCGATTTTAAACGCGTGTTGCTAATCGATAAGTTGTACACATCATATTATAAGTATATTACAGTATATACGCGTCCGCCAACACGAGTCGCGAGGGGTATAGGTTAGGTGATACACATATGCTTGGGTCGGGGGTGTATCGCTTTGTGTGGATCTGATGAGATTTCGGTTTTGCACACTCGAGGGAGAGAGAGAGAGAGAGAGAGAGAGAGAGGAGCGTAAACAAATTGTTCATTTTCCGGGCCGGACATTGCGGGACGTGCAAAAGGCCGGGCGCCCTCGTTGGATGTGTGCGTGTGTGTGCTCATAACGACAGTAATGTATAGCACATACCGACAAACTATATACTACTATACTACTACCACTATACAGCTGACTTATTACTACAACGACGACAGTGTTATATATCATACATATACACATATCAATGTATATGCCTTTAATATAGTATATATTACTGTTGTATCATACATGTAACATTATATGTATACTACATAATATACTGTAGCTACCGTAGGTACATACTGTTGGCGTAATACACAGTATATGCGTGTTCTGCAAACACGACCACCGCCGCCGGTCGTGCTTCCGCACAGAGTACAAACACAATAAATGTTTAATCGAGTCCGCGAGTGTTTACTTTCGCGTTCATATCGCGTAGAGATTTCCCGGTACGCGCAGCATCGTCGAACGTCTCCGGCGCACATATCTTCCACACCCGCCGCGAGTGCATTAGATATCATAATATAATATGTGAGTTACAATAATATTATATTATATTGTATACCAAGACATGTTGTCATGTGGGGCGTGAGACGGTGAGATCAGTTTGAAATCGATTATAGCCTCCGACCAGACTCCATCACGACGAGGTACGGCCGATGTGGATGCGTATTATATCTGCAGGGCTCGTGACGTGAGTGGATTTACACGGTCCCGAGATATTGGCGAGGGAGGAGGGGTTTACAATATTTTTTTATACGGCGACAGGAAGAGATTTAAATAATAATAAAAAACTGATGTACGTACGATTTACCGACTTTATACGTATATACTTACTCGTACCAAATTATAATAATATTATGTATCGTTATAATTTTCACGTGTGGGAAATTAAATAAAGTGACAGTGGTATGATTGTGTAATATTATTTCACTATTGCTACGTTATAAACAATTTGGGATAAGAATAATAAGTATTAACAGTTGTGGCTTAAAAATATGCAGTATTCCGATCACACTTTAAACAATTTTAAAACGAATTGTCCAACAGTCTAGACCAGTCACCAGAGGTATTCAAAGTTTTTCATCCCGCGGCTCCGTTGTGTGTTCACAATATTTTTACGGCTCCCGAATTATTGTGAAAAAAATAAAACAATATTAAGCAATATGGCCTTTATCGGTGATAATAACAGTGATGACTTTAGTACTAGAATTACAACTTCAAATAGCCGAGAATTGTATGTGTTTTCACAATCGCTTTAATGATTATAAAATATAAATAATATTTATACATGACCTGAATTTTGGTTTCTAGTGCTTTGTTTGACATGGCTCGCTTCGCCAACTCTCGCGACGCCCCTTGGAGCCGCGACGCACAGTTTGAATACATCGTCTCTGGTCTAGACAAATTTCCAAACGAATATCAAACGCAATAGTTTAAATATA
This sequence comes from Nasonovia ribisnigri, assembly GCA_027563435.1. Taxonomy (NCBI): domain Eukaryota; kingdom Metazoa; phylum Arthropoda; class Insecta; order Hemiptera; family Aphididae; genus Nasonovia; species Nasonovia ribisnigri. The sequence goes on from JANEHU010000652.1 coordinate 308,908, forward strand.
GTTATACGTCATTATATATTATTCAACAATAATCTACTGAATTGTTCACGTATACTTGAATTTTCTCTGCTTAATATTATGTCTTAAATATGTTATACATACAGAAACACTCAACTCCATAAACAGTTTTCCAAAATTTTCAAATATTTTTGTGAAAACGTCATAAATATTTTTCAGTTTTAGATTTAATATTGACAATATATTTTTTTCGTCCTAGTTTTAGTTCATAAATTTACATATTACATAACCTGGGTTCTCCAGCTCTAGAAATAATGAACACCACCTAGTGGTACAAGATTCGTTTTATAATACGTACCTAATATGTGTGTGTATGCTGTACACCTTATACTAATAGAGCGTTTAGATGGATTATCGTGAGATCTATGGGCTGTATAGTATAATATAATATATTATTTATAAATTTGAAATAACTAATAATAAGTAAACTAACCTGACACGAAAAAAAATAAAAATAAGTTTACTAATAATGGCTAATATCATAAACTGTTAGATAGATTTCAAATTATGATATAAACACACAGATTTATTGAGACCATAATATTATCCTTCAAAATCGAAATAACTTAAACGTCGCTTGATAAACTATTTTCAATCCCTGTCCTAGTGAAAACTATCATTTTCAAAATTTTTATTTTGCAAAAACGTAGCAAAAAATGGTGCCGTATAAAGTACTAAGATAGATTTTTAGAAATTCGCTTGGATATCCGTTCTCTGCAAAATTCAAAAATATGTAAAATGGAAATCGCCATCAAAAGTGCTCCGTTGTTAAGTTCAAAAAAATTGACATTTTCGAATTTTTTTTTCAACTTTTAGATCGCCATTTACATGAATGGTTAAGTCCAGTTTAAGAGGTTAAACCCTCTTTTCCTTCTAAATCTATGTAACTTAAAAGGCGCTTGAAAAACTATTTTCAATCCATGTCCTTGTTAAAGTTAGCAGTCGCGCAAAGTACCTATAGGAGGGTGGTTTTAGCTTATTTTTTCAACTCCTATATAGGAACTATTATAGTATAGAGTGGCTCACACGTGCATTTCGTTACAGCTCACGAGATTCGAATAATTTTTTGTATATTTATATAGAGGCTGGTTGCTATTGCTTGCAAAAGTATAAAGTTAAAAAAAAAAACAATTGCTTAAACTATCCAAACCACCATGCGTTGCCCATCTCGGTCGGATTAGTTAACACAGCGAGGCACAACGATACCGATACTGCACGTAGACTATAAACGTCTATAACTATAGTACAGTGATTTTTACACCGATATAGTGCCATATTTTGTGTTTGTTAATTTTTTCGAAGTCGTGGGTTTTTCAGCTAGTACCTATAGGTATACTATAATATGCAGTTTTCGGATAGACGAAAATTTTGGTTCGTAGCAAAACGAATATGAATACAGTTTCATTTTGCACAACGTTATAAATATATTTCGGGAGAATCGGCCTACTCTTGCCCTTATCCTATAGTTGAACCTCATTTTCAATATTAAAAATATAACTTACATTTATTTTTATGAAACCGTCGAAAAAATCGAACAAGGGTTATCCGAAGATAAACGCCGGTTTTTATTTTTTTATCGCTCAGTCCGCTCAAGCCCCGATCCGCTCGTCCATCAATCCATCCGGTTGAATGGATATATTATGGACGGAGACGGTTACCACCGAGGTGCCCTAGACCTTCAACCAATATATATACCTAATGTATATACATATATATATATATACATATATATATATATTATATATATATGATACCAACGCCGATACGCGAACAGAGGACGGTCTAGGACGGGCGGCCGACGCGCGTATATACGGATACAATATATATATATATATATGCTCACGGCGCTAGCACACAAAGTTCGTTAAATATTGACAAGCACAACGCACACCCGGGACGAGCGTTATTAATGGTCCCGTGGACGCGTGTAAGTACGAATCGTATAATATATACTTACAAGACTTGTACGCGATGTGTGCACACACACGCACAAGCGAGATATTCTCGTGTCTGTGTGGTTGTGCGCACATTACGCGCATTGCCGAGCCGAACGACAGACGTTGATTTTGATTCATCGTTGCGGCTCGACGTCTCGAGTTCGAACGGCGGCGGCGACGACAGTCGTGTATACATTGTGCAGATATGATATACGCGTAACGCGTAATATTATAAAATTAAAATAATATAGTGCGAGCGTCGGGTGTATCGCAATTATGTTTTTATACCGCCAGCGCGAGGGACGAGGATCAGACTACATTAGGCACTGTAATATTATATTATAATACGATTAACATTTTGCCGTCGACGTTCGTTAATTCTGATTAGACTCGAACTTGTACAATATATATATATAACGACAATAATTGTTGTTTAGCGTGGACACGTCGCGCAGCCGCCGAGGAGATGAATAACGCATTTCGGAGGAGGCCGTTGGAGTTTTTTAATAAAATAAATTATCAAGAGAAGAAAAATAAAACAGTTTTATATATACCTATAATACCAGCTCTGAGTGTATATATACGCGTCAACGGCGCAATGTCAAGCAGTTTTTTCTCATTCTGGTGGACGACATCACGGCCGTCTCTCTCTCCCCTCCCCCTCTCTCTCTCTCTCTCGCTCATCACTGTATTTCTCTCTTCCGTTACATCAGTCGCCGCGTAACCTACCGTTTGGTGAACGTAAAAGGAAAGAGAACAGTTCGAATTGCCACGACGTCGTTTCAAAACGGTTTTTTTTTTTTTACTCGTCCCCCGTTGAAAAGAAGCTCGTTAAAAAAGTTTTTTTTTTTTTAAATTGAACTGGGAAGTGCAGAGATTCCCGCGTCTGTCATTGTCATCGCTCCGCCCGAAACGTCAACGCCACAGAAGACACCAATTTCGCCCGATTTAATGATTCATTCATTCGCGGGTCTGCCATTTTTGCGTCAAAGCCACCGTCGTCAACCCGTCGCGTTCCCTGCCTATTATAGATCGTCCGTCGATTCGGCCGATTGTTATATAATATTCTATATACCTACTACTGCAGGGGCGCTAAGAATTGCAAGACGGACAATATACGATTAGAGCACCGATTATATTAGGTGCGAAAAAGGGTGGCTAGGTGCTTACCACTCCTCCAAACAATAATTAATTCGGGGCACAGCGTCCACCGAAAGTTGAAAATAGGTATACGAGCATCGCATGCCTGATACAAAAATAGTTTAAAAGTTTAAAAAAAACTAACTGAATGGCGTCCACGAAAATGTCAGGTACCTATTGGGTAAGTCAAATTTAACAAGTTTTCGGGACTCGAGTGTCTATTATTACCTATGACCAGCACATGAAGGGTATCATATATCATCTTATATCTATAGTCAGTAGTCACACATGTAATTTACCATAATATGTTGAAAACATAAATTGACATCCCTATACCTAATACCTATATACACGGAATACTGTGAGCGAAGAGCCTACTATAGTAAGTTACTTTAATGGTCATTTAGGGTTATAGATAACTACTGTTTGTACGATAAGGACTATTTTTTGTCATTCCAATATTTGTCAATTTTTTAATAAAATAAATAATTTCAATGGATATGGTTTTTTCATTATATTATTATTGATTATTGAAATTATCTACTATTTTGTCGGTGTTATTATGCTATTATTAAAAAGTGCAAAGTGAAATGGAGTATAGATGTTTGTATTGTAGTTTCACTTATCAAGGTTTGTTATGATACCACACCTTAATTATATGTAACCACTTTGGTAACTATAGTTAAATCTTACCATTCATGTATATTGTATATTATATTATCTATGGGAATTTCTTACAAAATATATGTATAAATTAAATGTCAGCAGAAGTAAAAAATGACATAGGTATAGGTAAAAGGCAAGGTATGACATATACCTTGTCTTTTTTACGGAAATCGACAACTAAAGTCACTAGGTTACGTAAGTCAGCTCGATACTTTGATTTTGCCTGGTCCGGGAAGGAATCTGAGTTGATCATTAGATGCGATCGAAATTTTATACTTATAAAATCTAGTGATATCATACAAGACGTTTCGATTAAATTGTACTGTTTAATACCTAGGTATTGCCATTATTGTGTGGCTGTAATATTATAAATAATAACTTTTCGCTAATTTCACAATCAACAAGTTTTGAATTTTTAAAAGTGTTATTTTCTATTAACAGAATGTACCGACAAAGTAAATTTAATATTATACATCTATATACCATCTTAATATCCACCCGTTGTTCATACTGAATGTTTATTTTAACCCTATATATACCACAATCTATTGTACGTAGTGTATAAAATATACTTTGTTTTTGGTTCAGTACGTATCATCTATTATTTTCATTTATTTTGAAAGGTTTCAAAAGTTCCATAAACCCTCTAGCATGGTTACATAGAATTTGATCTATATATACATTATGTGTGATGCATACACTTTAAAGTAGTGGTTCTCAACTTGTTGTATGTGGAAAGCTCGTATTACGTGGCTTTGAGGGGAAAACAATTAGAAATATTATTAATATTAAACATTACCATGCGCACACAGTATAATATAATCAACTGTCCTACTTTATAAAATAAAACGGCGGCGGGGAGCCCGTTTATAATATTGTTTCGATTTCGTTCAAGTGGTGCATGAAAATATTTTAAATTTGAAAGTTGTAATGGTACAAAAAAAGGTTGTTAACCGCTACCTAATAGGTAGGTTGTAGGTACTATATTCTATAGCTCGTATATGTTAAATATGTGAATTTAACCGCCACAAGACGTCGCCGTGTCATGTTTATGTGCTAAACTACCCGAAGTGTAAACCGTTACCGCATCATAAACCAATAAGAAGAGGGGGGAGGGGGACCCGACTTTTCCAGACGAGTCGTGAGGTGCGAGCGGGAGTGTTTAATTGCGTGAAGTTGGTGGAGAGGGGAAAAAAAATCGAGAAACAAGAATCTGGCGGGGGAGCAAAAAAAAAAAAACACTCCTCGGAAATAAAACAAAAGTCTCGTTCTCCGTTTGTTTGTTTTTTTTTTTTTAAAATAATATAATCTTTCTGCCGAAAGCGCGGCATAATACGATTCGTTACAAAAACAGACGCAGTTTAACGCTACGCGCGTTGCGGATAGTGTTAGATTTTAAATCCTCTCTCGTTCCTTCCCCACTGCAACAGGACAGTAAAGGACCCCACATAGCCGTTGTACAATATAATTATTATTATCGTCCTATAAATATTATTTAATGTATTCCACGGCGTCAGCAAGCCCGGCTTAAATACGCAAATTCTGCACCTGTGCCACGTACTGTGTGGTATACATCATAATATTATATGCGTATTCATAAATTCGACTATAATATTATAATCATAAATATTATATTGGTTTTATAAATAAGACATATTATTGAATTGGCCGTCGAGCGTATATGGGTACATTATTGCAGCGTATACCTGTAGGTATATAAAACCGGTCGATTTATTTTAATTTTAACAATTTATTATAGACATACGAGATTAAAATTTGTTTTACCTATTTATATGTATGCCGGTACGACTGATTGAATTATTTATGGATTAGGAGGTGTAGGTACTAACGAAAACGTTTTATACGCGTTTTTAAATGTTTCCGTACTGCTTCCTCAACATTCGAAAAGTAAGCGTATAGGGTCTACGCTTTTACTGCAGTTCAAATGTTTTAATTACAAGCGCCATCACGGTGGTCAGGTTTTTCTTTTGAACAATACTTTTAGCTTTAATGTGCGTTTGTGATTTTCGTCGCGAGTTTCGTTCCTAAAATTCCGATCGTGTCACACGACGACTCGTACATATATATACCTATATATATAATTGTTCGTAAATTCATCACCATAGCGTCGGTCATTGTGAAATATTTGTACAACGGTACGCAGTCTAATAGTTAATTAAAACCGATTTCGCCGCGTGCATACTACAACACGTTGGAATATTATTATTATCACAATAATTAAATTATGATTATGTCTCTCCGCGAATTAAAATGCCGACGCTTTGTGTAGTAATAATTGTTGAATCGGCGCGTCTGTGTAGCTACAAAAAAAAAAAAAAAAAAAAGGGTGGAACACAAAATATAATGTTTCTTTTGGTTTATTATGCCTGGTTGAAATCGGAAGTAAAACATAAGTTTCCCGACGACCGTCATAATACGACCAACGTTGAATACAGGTGCTTAGCGTACTCGTTTATAATGTTATTATTATTACGCGTAGTGATCACGATTGAAATGTGTTTGAAATGCTTATTTTGTACGGTCGAGTGGAAAATATTATCGCCAACTTTTAACAAACATTTTATGATGATAGGTCTCGAACGATAACTATTCCGATTTGAATCCGGAAACGGCCGGAGATTTTATCGTTTTGTTTAGTATATAATATAATTTTTGTAATATTTGCCGTCTTGATATGTTCATATTTAGATAGCGCGCAAGGACCAACCGCACCTGTATAATTATATTATAATAATATTAATTGTTTGGTGCATCAGTGTCATCGTGTGTTTTAATTTTATTATAATATATAATAATTACCTACTCGAAATCACGCGATTTTTTTCTTATCTCGGACACGCGAATGAAATGATAAAAAGACATCGTTCAATTCGTACATTTGCAACAAGGTCACGCAAACGTAATTTTCGTGAAAAAAAATTCGACACGCGTGATATGTTATATTGTAATACATAGGTAATAATATAATATAATATATTATAGTCTGTGTCTGCCGTGTCGTATTATATTGATTTTCCATTTTCAGTACACGACGATAATATGGCCTGCGGACGTTTTAACAGGAAACTGCGTATGGGTTATATAGGTACACGTGGTATTTACCACGTCATATTATAGTGTGCGTACAGTTCTACTACCTCTGTTGAACTTTAAGATTACTTTCTGTAACACTCGTAAAGCGAAAGCGCAATCTACGCGTACCTATATATAATAATATCGGTGGGTAATACATAAATAATAATGTGCAAATATGTTTCTACTGTGTACCTATAGGCTATAATATAGTTAGTTTATTATATAAGACGCACGCATATGAACATATATGAACGCCTACGAGTTGGATCTCAACTACTGAATTCGTTCCCGGGTGGATATATAGGTATATAGGTATACTGAGTGTACGCACTTACGAATAAATATTGGTTCTCTGGTGGTCTAATACCTCAGCCCTTAAAATAGGTCGTAAAACATATGAATAACTATTATTGATTCCATTGAACTCTGATTTTAATAATATCTGCAACAATGTGAAAATTAACTTACTCAACTATAACTGAAAATAGATTGTATATGTTCAACCGACAACAGTAATGTTTCCTTCCCATATTTCACACCGACTTAGGACTTTATAGAATCCCTAGGTATAGTTAACACATTTGTGTTGCTAGACACTATGTAACCTATAATACATGTAGGTATATAGCCAATAAGTAATAGCCCATATACTTACATGTCCAATATCAATATAAATATATAGTTGCGTATCTCACCTTATTATACTATATGAATTGTTATAATTATTATAATACCTTTATCAATTGTAAGTTAAGATCTAAGTCCCCTGTCGGGATAATTGTACGATATTAATTTCAGCCGTCATCGAAGTTCGGTTGTCGTAGTTATTTATATTTGCGACGCGAGATATGTTACCTTTCTTTTAATTATTTATATTAAATTAATTTTCTTTTTTTTTTATTTAGGGCTATCAGCAAAAACTATTATAGCTCGATAATTACTGTACCTACATAATATGATATTACATAATAATATAACATAATATATAAATATAGGTGTTACAATAATTTTAAGGAGAAGGTACAGGAAAAGAAGATGGGAGTAATTGATTGACAACTGTAGTTAGAAGAATGAATAAGGGGTTAATTATGGCTTTAACGTATACTCGAGAAATTTGTAGATCAGGCTTTCGAGCGTATCTGTTGAGGGTGAAGTGTTGGCAGTATCATTAGCATATGAAATATTAAATTAATAAGATCAATTAAAAATCCACTAATAATTTACAGTAGAAAAAAATGGATTCTAATTTGAAAAAAAAACTGAAGTTTGTATCTGCAGGACACTCCTTTATTAGTACAACAACAAAATTCTTATAATTTAAAAATTAGGTCTTTGAGTATATTTAAAAATCAGACTTTGAATAACAAAATTATTGAAGAAAAGAAAGTGTTGAACTTGCTTGGTGAATCAACCTGTATAATAATAATAGTCCAACCCAATATCAAACAAGTCGTAGTAAGGTAATTATTAAAATAAATAATTATAAAAATAAAAGTAATGTGATAGATATATACATATTTACAACATAGATGAATACAGTGTTTACGAATTGCAATTAGTAAACTTAAAATTTGCCAGTACCTATAAATCCATTATAATTTTTTTCATTTATTAATTAGAATTAACTTTCTCTTTTTAGCTGGTTTGTTTTTTCAACTGTTGATAAGTATTCTTTTTAGATTTAGAAAATAGTATGTTACCTATACATATCCATTTTCAATTAATTATAAAAAAAAAATTGGTTTTGCATATTAAATTTCTGAATTAAGTTTTCAGTCAGACGAATCAGGTCTATTAAAAATATTACGTATATTTATGTATCTATTATAGACACAGAGGAACCCATTCGAACAATTGTATGTAATGATAAGTATTTTTATCGGTAACCAATTAGTACACTTATCGCACCAAATCCGTTTTTCCCGAGTCTCTTGACCGTTGATTTCCAGTCCAATCGTGGGTTCAATAAATCCTGCTGATACTACTGCAATATTCATTATAGGCTATAATTTAATATTACATTTTAGACCTTTGTCAGATTATTCGCGCACGTATATACACATGGGTACGGCAGGTGGTGCACATACGCGATTATTGTACCTACCCCACCCCCCTTCCAAAAACGAATTACATCCCTTCGTGAACACAGCCATGGTTGCCGTTGTTTTCTATTTTAATCAGTGCGAAACATAATATTATAGTATAATGTATATCTGCACGTACTAACCGTTGAGAATGAAGAAGGTCACTACCTATATAGCGTGTATACGTAGGTGGTGTATTATGATGTTACTAAATTGCATTTATTTCATATTATTGTATGGGTTTTCACACAGACAATTTACTGACAATATTTAGGTACATAATAATAATATATACCTATGTTATATACACTACCTATTTGAAACCGTTAATATTTTACGTGAGGATAGTATTTTTTATATTATTATAGTTTCTTCTATTTAACTACGGACTCTAATGGATTATTTTTTTTCAAATAAAGGTGTCCATCGTGTCATCGAACTAGCGATATACCGCTACTGCAGAGAATTTCAATCATTTTATGCTAATGTTTTAAATAGAGCGTATCATACTCGATTTCGTCGCCATCACACTAGAACACGTGAACTCTTAATTAATATAATAATATAACGATATTACGTATAATATGTATTTGAATCTATTAGTTAATAGAAAAAAAAATTACTGTGTGTTTTTGCCATCTCTATATATTATATTAAATACGCACACGGCGCTTACGAAATGAACAGATTGCGTCTGAAACTCGCGCAGGGCTTGTTGAATTTTTTTACCGCCTATATTCATGTGTAAGGCATTCAATTATTAAAATTACACTGAAAGTTTTGAGGATATTAATTTCGAGATTGGTTAGAGCCGGTCATTAAAGGCGAACAATTTTGGCACTACGGCCGCCGCTCTGCCGTTACACGGGAAACCCGAGGCTAAATAAGGGTCCCGGGTTGGCGTCGGTGGCGGTGGCGGCGGCGGCGGCGGAGGCGGCCAACTTCCGTAAAGCCGATAACCTAATAAGCAGCTTTTAAGTTTTACGCAACAAAATGGCGTGTGTTTATTCTCCGGGAACGAGAGGCGATGGCATCGCGGGTTATGCAGGGATGGGGGGGGGGGTAGAAGGGGGGGCTGGAGGACGGCGTGAGATCGTTTGCAACAAGAAACTAATTTCGCTAATGGAGCACCTCGCCGTTTGGCTCCTCTTGATTACATTATATTTTGTGGCATCTGACCTACAGGCTAACATATAACTCATCGCGGGCCACCCGGTCAAAAGTCGTCGACGTACACATTATTATAACGCTCATACGTCATATTAATTATACTAATATAATACTGTATCGCCATTATATAACACGCATTACATAATCAGCCGACGGAAACGTATCATTGCGTCTTTATACTATTATAGTTACCTATACATACCTTCATACCTACATATTTTATCTATACCTTGTATCGTCAGTAATTTTATTTTTTATCATGTACAGCACCGCGTTTCGCACGAAACGGTCCGTGTAGACAATATAATATATTATTATTATATGCTATACGGGGTTTTATTTATTTTTTTATCATTTGGTCGAATTCGTCCTGCCGCGCGATCGGTCGACCAGCACTCAGGAAATTGGCTGCGTCCGAGGGGCGAATTCCGGCGTACCGTATATTATATACACGCAGTTCGATTGGACCAAGACAAAGTGTCCGGGGTAGTCGTCCCGGGCGGTGAGTTATTGGAGTCCATTACGCCAACAGACCACTTGATCTAATCTATTTTCCACGGCCACCGTGCCGGAACGCCGGGCGCAGCTTCGGTAGTAGTATAGTAATAGTATAGTATAGTAGAAGTGGTGGTGGTAGTGATGGTAGTAGCGTGGTAGTGGTGGCGGTGGCGGTAGTAGTAACAAAACAAACGATCTCCGGCCTAGTTTAATATCCCCAAAGACAAACTGTTTTACTACCACCCCTCCTCTCTCGCACTCACTGTGCACTGTCTCTCACCCCGAACCATTTTTGTTCTTTTTTTATGTCCGACGACGCTTTACCAATTGGTTTCCCTTTTGATTCTCATCACCATTCGGCAGTACAGTTGATATCAGGTGTTTTTTTCTCATTTTTACGAGGGTCGACTACTTTATGTGAATCGCCAATCGTTACTATTTCCGTACGTATGATACCCCTCACTTCCACCCACACGACTGCAGTCCAATAGTAATATATATAGTTCAATTTCCGTCTTTATTGTTGTGATGTTATTGTTGTAACAATAACGAGGCCGACGTGTTGCCCAAAGTAATTTGAATGTAACGTGTTTGATATCGTCATAAATTATAAATTTATCACTACTTCAGCATTCTCTTCATTAATCCGAGTCAAATGCAATTAACAACACACATACATGCGAATTATTTTATTAATAATATTTAACAGAACGGTAATACGATTTAAAGACGCCCGTCGACAATGCTGGTAAAGGGTTTTATTATTACAGACAAGTAACATTCAATCAACGTTCCGGGTGAATGCAATTTCGAATAATATTAACGAAAAGCAGAAATTAATCACTGAAACGATATGTGACTACGGCGGCTCTAACTGCAATTATTTGAACTGGCGTTCACGTCATCTTAATTGTATTATACATTATACAATACCAAAACTATTTGTTTTATTTTTCATCGAACATGATTTTAAAATTAATTACGACTAATATACAAAATAATATTTTATTCGAGATTATGAAATGCAATTGTATAATATTATGTTCAAAGTCGCAGATCACTGTACTATAAAACGGTGAGTGCGTAAAATGAACAACGCGCGTGATAAATATTTTATCCTATTAAAATCACGATATTACAATATTATTGTAGATGCACGAGATTATATAGTATTCAATTGATATAATTAATAAGTAACAATACAAAACAAAACTTTATTGTTTTAAAGACAATTTAAGAAACTTGTCAAGTATATGTATAACCGCTCTGATGTTACAACAGTTTCAGGTATCGAGTGCACCCCGTCATTGAGTAGGGCACTGTAATGGATGTGTTAATTCATCGAATTGATTGTAGGGAAGACGCTCTAACATTTTGTGAACTAAGAGCACGATAAATTATTTTAATAGTTTAATTTAAATTTTAACAAATTTTCGATTTTATTTCTGTTTTTCCTCAGTATTTTAAAAAGACCTGAGAAATTTTCACTTTTTAACCACCAAAGTACAAACAAGATCTAATTTTCCATCAAAAATGTTACCCTAACCTAACCTAACCTCGGGGAGCAGGAAACGAAAGTCAGGACGGACGGACAGACTGACAGGCGAATGATGCAATTACAATTGCAATTATATTTATTACGCGTAGGTAGAGGATAATACCTACATCTTCCATATTAATATTAAAATATTGAGTGATGTATTTTACTTATTTTTTATCTGTATTCCGATACTAATTGGAATTAGGTTCAAATATTTCGACAACATTATAGTGATACAATACTGATGATGAATAAAAAAAAAAAAAAAAAAAAAAATGAATATTTCACGGCCGGTTTGAGTACAACAATGTGTTTTACATTATTACGTACAATACGGCTCAGATCAGTATTTTAGGGAGATTCAATTGTATATATTTTTCTGCGCGTTGTGAAAGTCCCGGAATCGACCAACCGTTATCAAAACGATCGTTTAGGCAACAAAAAATACGATTGTAAAGAAAATATGTCGAACTCTGAAAACGCGCTCCAGATTAAGTCTTTATTATTATATTTTTTCGTCTTTCAAAGCAGCAGATTAATTTTTAGTGTCCGAGTGTCGACTACTGCACACCACTGGCTGTACCTATATGCGTTGCGCAGCTGGCCGGCCCTGCAATCGTATTACCGCGACATTATATAATATTATGTTGTAACCTAGACGGACCGCAATCCTCAATACCGGGTTACCATTATATTATGTACATTATACGGACAGTGATTCGAACTACAACACAGGTCAACGCCACGTCGGAGGGTCGACTTACACATCACGCGCATATTATAATATAGTGTGTGTGTGCATAATGCACCGTTCGTAATCCCAGTATACACGGTTGCACTCCCTATCATCGGCTGAGCCGTACAATATAATATGCATATACAGGGCGTAGCAGAAATAGCTTAAAATTGTATAATAGACGTACTTCGCTTTTCATACCGATATTTAATTATTTTTAAAAACGCATTATATTATGTCATAATTTGTAGTTTATTAGGTATTTAATATCAAAAAGTAAATAAATAAATAATACAAGTAGGTAAGATCGTAAATATACGAACAATTCTTAATAAGTATTTTCTCTGTTACATCATGTATATATAATTATATAGGTACCTCCAGACATGCAGTGTGATCCGATTTACCTGGCCGGGTGAATATAATCAAATTTCTTAAGTTCTCGGCATATCGCTACCTATATAGGTTTACTACCATATATTATACAGAGCGCGAGACTCGCACTCGAATCGACGCCACTGATCGCAGAGCTCAAACACATGAGGGAATCACATATAATATATAATATAACGTAATATATAAATGTATAATACAGTGTCATGTTCTCGAGAGCTTCCCTTCGGGTAGTTTTAATATAAACGCATATTATTGTCGCCGACGCCGACGCCGCCGCCCTTTGTACCGTCGCGGTAATCAGATAACATTGGTATATATACTGCAGCAGCGGTCCGGGGTGGTATCCTGCGAGCTTTAAGCGTTCCCTGTTCACATCACACAAACGACCGGGCGGCACTTTGGAATTCAAATTAGATATAGACGACTCGGTAGCCCGCGGGTCGCGACGATCGCGACGAGTAGACATGGTGGACGGGGAGCGACGGGCGGAAGGGCTTCCGGTGGGGGAGGGGGTAGTGGCGAGCGGCGACGTGACGGATAGACGGACAGTGGCGGTGGATTTAACGAATTTCCTCTCGCCCAGTCATAATATATATATATATATAAGCATATACAGTGGCTGCAGTATAACTAAACATATATATATATATATATGTATATTACAGTGGCGGGCGCGCCGGGTTACAAAGTTTTATTCGTAGCTCTTCCGGAAAGCTGGCCAGCGGCCGGACCGTCCCTATATAATTGAGGTTGAAAAGACGTGTAAAGGGACAGGGTAGAGGTGCCGACTGCGGCACGTGAGGAGGCGATCGAGGGCCGAGGCTGTTTTGTATTCCACGTCGTTAACATGCGATTGCGCTACCTTGTCTCCCCGGGGGTGTGTGTGTATGTGTATGTGTGTTTGTGCGCACGTGTGTGAGCATGTCCTGGACGTTGTTGGTCTGTGAGGGGAGGGTAAGGGCGAAGGAAAAGTGCGAAAGACTCGCGGGATGACCGTTCAGTGGGTGCTAAAGACGCGTCCCGTGCACAATCGATAGCCACATAGGCCACTGCCGGTTTTGGCCACCACTGTTTGCCATCTGCCACCGTTCCCAGTGCCGCCGCCGTAGTCGTCGTCGCAGCGATTCATAGTTGTATAGTCCTCCTCCGAAGACTTGGACACGGTCGTCCACGTGTATATATATATATACTCTCACCACGCCTGTACCGCTACCACCGCCGTATGTAGTCCGGTCGATAACCGCCCAGCTGCGTTATCTTCACACACACACACACACATACACGAGCTCATTTGAATATTATAATAATATCATATCATACTTTCGTCTAATTCACACCCTGCAGATTTGCCACATTAATATGTTACAAGTCGTCAGACTTCTATCCGTCACTCTACAGGTTAGGTGGCCGAGTGATGCACGTATATTATACAATTGATGCGCATTAGGGGCACCACGCGTAGGTCGTCGCAAAACGAACGAGAGAGACTGACACGGACCGAACGGCAAACGTCATCAATCCGCGCGACGTATATAATATATTTAACATTTTATTTGCTCCGTATACAGCGTGCGTCTTATGTATTGTGTGTGTGTGTATATATATAATATGTATGTACCTAGTATAAGCCCTCCGCGCGTCTTAATCGGAGAATCGAGTGAGGGACGTTAATTAATAATTATTCCTCGCTCGCGTTTGTGTGCTGGCACGCGGCGATGGATGGATTATGTTCCCATGGGAAGCCGAACGATGTTTAAGCTGCTCTCCGCGCTCGCGTGTGTATATAAACTGTATATATCTATATAAACTCGTGTATACCCTGCACCGGATGAGGACTATCGGCGAGGATATTTGTTTATTCCTGCTCCTGCAGTGTGCGCACACATATAATCACTATCCTGCTATCCTTCCTGCACTATATAGGTACGCGTCACCTTCTACTCCTCGTCCTCCCTGATATACTCACACTCGTCCCACTCTTTTACCCCCGTCCACAACCCATTTCACGGAAAGGCGCCACCCGTGATAACGACATTACCGCGGGGCGCCCGCGTATAATCGGCACGTGTGGAATTTCGCGCGAGCTCCCGCATACCTGCCCAGCTCACCCGCAAGTTAATTAAATTCGCACGGATACGTCAAAATAACAAATCGCGGGCCAACTATGGAAATTCCGTTAGTTGTTATGGAAATATTCCAGGCGTCGGCCGATGTCGTGCGGAATTTTTCACATAATTTCTGCGTATACGGACACCCCCGTGTCGACGTCTGCGAATGTTTTTTTTTAAAACATATAGTATATAGCTATACTCGCAACGATTAAATATTATACTGAAGTAAATGACCCAAATATGTAGCCGGGAGGAGGGGGCACGGGGGCACCTGCAAATTATTTTTTCTGTAAATGAAAAATATATAAATCACACGGCTGTACAATATAACGTGTTAAACACAATTTTTTTCAATCTAGGATTCCCTACTGATAACTTATTATAGTTTTGTAAGAATATTCTAAACACAACTGGGCAAAAATATTGTGTACCTATATATTATAAGAATAACGAATATCTAAATATAAGTTCTACGTCCATGTCGTTAGTTTTAATTTAGAACTTTAAACGTATTTTAGTATCATCGGTAAATATTTAATTGTATATTACCTACAACTTAAAACCATAATTATTGACATAACATATTTTAATCAAAAAAATCAGTTTTAATTTATTTGAATAGAAATTTCTTAATAAGTTACCAAATATGTTATTCTATAGAATCTAGCGTAAATGGTCCTACATCTACCTTTTTTTAAAAAAATTTTAATCTATTACGTGATATGGTAATCTATTATATGAATAACATAGCAAAAATACAATATACTTTCTGTTCTACTAATAATTAATAGTACATTAGTACCTATACATTATAATAATATAATATTGTATGAAATTGGATTATGATATTAATTGAAAGAAATTGATTAAAATATAATACAAATAGATAATTTTATATTCTTTTATAGGTACTGTATTGGATTACGACCCCTTAAAAATACCAGGGTCTGGCTGTACTGTCCTCGTCCCAACTTACATCCAAGCAGTTGGATTTTGTAGCCAGTTGATGCTCACAGTTTACATATAAATAACCGAAGTAAAATACGTTTCCCTCGCTGTGCACGGTGGGTCAAAACCTAATTTTTAAATTATGGTAAGTTGTGTTTATTTACTGAAATTATATTTGTAAGACTAATTCCTACGCAAATATAGAGCACAAAAATAAATTAAACACATGCACTAGGGTTTATATTATATTTGTTTAAAAAATACAAGTATGTAAGTAGGTGGTACATTTTCATTTTAATATCTTAAATTTTTAATTTGCATTTACAATGGTAGCATTTTCTGTCCTGATTAAAAATAAAACAAAAATAGTATAACGTCGTTTCTCAGAAATCATAAACTCAAAAATTATAAAGTTTATATAGGTAATACACATAATCTAGATTCATCAAAACAAAATAATGTACTTTCTATATTGTAGCTTTTAGTATTGTCCGAAAAAGATTAATACATTTGATGAAAAATAACTTACTATGTAAGTACAACTGCTGCAGTTAACACTATAGGTACATACCTACCTAATATTATAATATTATATAGTTACAAAACAAATTTCGTTTGAAAGTTTCTCCGTCGAGTTTAACAGTGATCTTCACAGTTTATATTCTATTTTATAGCTTTAACATTCATTACTTTACATTAACACTACCAGCAACTTTTAGCGGATGCCGGTAAAATGTAATTTTACAAACGATCGAATACCGTTGCTTGTACAGTGCTTCCATAAATTTTACCGTACCATACTAACTTAGTTTGACGGATCGCTTAATATAACGAGCAAAATATGCGTCTAAACGTACCTTCACCATAATAATTAACGCGTGCCGTCGTAATTAATTGTTATCGTTATGCGTGACAAGGCGTACAATAATTATTATTGTGTTGTGGGAGTACGAGCGGAGAATGTCAAAAAAACGGACGGTAATATCGCTTAAAAATGATAATATTGTGTTTCATAATAATTTTTAGTAAACTTTTCATTGATGATTTGCTTAACACGTGTTTATTGTTACGACTTTAATGCATACGCCGTGAATTGCTATCCGATTTACAATATTAATAATCGATTAACATAATATCTCGACCAAATGCATTGTAACGGGTAAAAGTTAAATATTATTATGTCAGTGAATAATAATTTTTCATATTTTTTCCAACGAAAATAGTCTGATTGTAATTGTAACTGTAGTAATATTTATATTTTTATATAGTAATAGCCATAACCCTGAAGAGATTACGTATTCGATCCGATCTACAATGTATACATTTTAATGTTGTGCAAAAATTATTTCAGAAACAGTAAAAACCTTGATGTTTTTTATATTCTAGGGATAATATATTTTAACAGTATGAATTGATTATAGCAGACACGTTTCATTTTGGTTAACTGCAGATGCTGATAAAATAATATTATTAATAATAACAATAACAATAACAATATACCATGTTTTTAGTACGTTTTACATCAGAATATAAATAGCACGAGAACCTAATACACTGCAATGCAATAATATGATTATAGTGGCTTATAAATTATTTTGAAACGAGATAAACGTTAAATTGCTTGCAACTAAATGTAAAACATCCGTCGTTAAACTTTTATGTTATAAGATATTATGACACTATGACACTATAATAATTATTAATATAATATGTAACGTATTAAAGTAATGACTTGTAAATTGTCTACCTTGGGCAGCATAATATTATAATAATTATTTCATAGCGTAACATTATGGAAGCGCGTCGAATAGTGATTAAAACCGCAAACAGCGTATAGCTTATTATAAACATATTATTGTAATGATGGTCGTAGCGATATCATCGTTACAAACCTAAATCAAAATTTATCATTTCAGAATGCGATCTAAACGTCATATTGTCCGGACATAGAGAGAGAGGTCGGTCATGACGATGCGGAATGATGTGCAGTTCGAGACGGAGATATCACGCGTAAGCTTAATAATATAATATAGTGTATAATAATATTATGCGTGAGAATGACTTTTGCGCCAAATTTAAGTTTAATTCGTTAGTTATAAAACAATTTTCATACAAATTGGTATTGATGTTAAAGTCCATATATACTGCTATGATAAAATAAGAGGGTTCACTTAAGAATTTCAAAAACTCTTCGTCCAATTTGAATTTGGAGTTTATTTACCGATATTTCAACCATTTCGTACCAAAATCTCTACTATTATAATATATTTTCTCGGCGGTAATGGTATCGTCGACGTCCGTCTAGATTTTCCAGGTCTGCGGACAGAGGGCACACGCGTGTACATACAGATATATAAAACGGTGAATAAATTAGCTTGAACGCTGTCCGAAGAAACATATTACGCAAAGTTTTCAGCCCCTGCACCGCCGCCCCCTCCCCCTCCACAACCGCCCACGCTCAGGGCTCGACCCCACGCGGAGAGTCGGTGGCGTTGGCGTTGTCGGCGGCTGTGGCGGCGGGGGCCGTTTATTGATTTCGGGACTTGGCGTCGTGTGTACCACGTACGCGTGTTGTAGGACCGTTGTAGTCCAAAGTACCGATGCGAGAACGACGACGTAACCCTTTTTCTGCAGCAGTCTGGAGTTGGCCAGCTATCCGTTTCCCCCACCCCCTATTCATGTATACGCGGTCTAACCTTTTCCACAACCCTTGCGGCCGCCGGGCGGCAGCAGCTGAGCCTCCTTTGTTCGGTCGACAGCGCGTACATACGCAAGCACCCGAAATACCGGCCGAAGCGAAGTTACCGGACGAAACACTCGCGCCGTGCTGCTGCAGTTTAGATTTTATTATTGTTATTATTATTATTATTATTATTATTATTAGTATCATATTGTGACCATTACTATATTTGTACTATATATTCGAGTCGGTAAAAGTTTATGTTTTTAATTTATTTACTTCTCCGAGACTAGAGAGCGGCTTTCGATTAATTTTTTTTTTCGTTTTGGGTTTTTTTTTATTATTATTATTATTATTCTGTACGTATTATACATAAAAGGCCGCCGACTAACAATGTCGAACCGAATTCTTCGGGCACTGATTAATTCCGAATCCACCCTCCGCCGGTCACGCGGCCACCCTCCGCCTCCGCAGCCGCCACTGCTGTCGTCGTCGTCGTAGTCATCCGGCGGGGTCGTCCGCTGCGGGGACGATATTATTGAATTTTTCATTAAGCGCCCTCATCAGGGCTGTGTTATTGTGACCGAAGATAATCAAGGCGTGTAGTTTTTTTTTCTTTATTATTATTATTATTTTTTTTTTTTTTGTTATCGTCCCGGCCCAGAATAATTCCATACACAATTAAACGGAGTTCTTTCGGCCGGAGGGGTTCCGGAGCGGAAAATCGATGTGCCTCGATCGGGCGGCTGCGGTGTGGGGGTGAGTAGTGGGGGGTGAAAGAGATCGCCGCCGCCGCCGCCGCCGTATGCTCTCGTCGGTATATTATAGCAGTGTGTACAGAGTTGTGTATTATATATAATATCATAATATATAGCGCAGCGTATAGTCAACGCTATAGCTGTGTGCATATATATATATATATATATATATATATATAGCTCTGTTCAGCGCTCGCGTAGGGAAATATTCCGAACTTGTTGCCAACAGCTGCCACGACTGTCGTCGCGCACAGAAGGCATATAATATAATATAATAACGCGCGCGACCGTGCGGACGGAAACGCATTCGGGCGATGGCGAAATATCCATAAATTCGCCGAGCGAAAACAAAAACGCGCGACGTTTTGTCGTTGTCGTCGTCTCGTGGACACCGCCAACTTATCTAAAGCACGTGGTATATACATAAACATATACCAACAATGTACATAGAGACGCGACCGAGTGGTTCCGAAGGATGTGACGGACGAGCGGGTGAAGAAATTCCAAGTTTTTACATTCATCTATACTGCGAAGCTTTTTCTGAAATGTTTTCGTAAGTCGGCTCCGTCACGACTCACTTTCGTAATTATTGCGATTTTCGCCGTCGTACCTTTTGGCCGATCACGAGCGTATGATATGCATCGCACAACTTATAATAATAATAATAATAATAATGATAATCGTCGTCGTCGTCGGTGGCGAAGGAGCAACTTTTCTGGCGAAAAATATTATAGAGAGCCTATCGATGTTCGTATTTTTCTTTTTCTGACGTCGCACTCGGTCGCCGTCTCCAGTATTGTCGATTGACAAAATCGAATCGTCTCGTATCTATATATATACAATATGGTAATTAGTAATGAGTACTATCGATTAGCCGGGTATAAATGCGTTTAATATTATATTCAACACGATGAATATACCATCAGTAGCCCGGGTATAATTATACTATATTATTATTATTATTATTATTATTATTACTATTCATCACCATCGTACAACGAACTTTGATACGACATCTGACATTTCCGCGTATGTGTTTGCAACGCAACAAACCTTTGTACGCGTAATTGCAGAGTGTTTACTGACCGAATAAATACACTGCGCTCAGCACACGCACACGGCATTAACTACAAACGCAAACGATACGCCTATATTATAATACGACGCATGTTATATACACTCTGGTTCACACGCGACGGCTAACAATATATATTATTAAAATGTACATGGACCGTAGAGGTGTGTGTGCGCACGATATTATTGTATAATAATATATTCGGTCCTCGCGCGGTTATTCGGTCTGCAGTTCTTTACTATATAGGTACGTATAGGTACGCAATATATTATGTTAAAATATTTGGGGCAGAGGACTATTCTATGATAGCGTTTGCATATAATACAAAATTGTTTTTGTGGTTTTTGCAATATCGTAAAAAAATGACAACTAGAAACAGATCTGTTTCGTGCTACGACGGAGCCCAAACAGCAATTTTCGAATATTTAGGTATTTTTACTTTTGGAAGTAGACATATTACTTAGATTTATATTTGCTTTTTTAAGCATATTTATGGTTTTTATTTTTTTTCAAATATTTGTCTGTACATTTTCTTTTAAATAACGTTTATCGATACGAGTTCTTAATTTCTTATACCATTTGATTATACTTTGAAAGCCTCCATAGCGGGTACTCATGGCGAATTGTCCTTGGCCTGTTTGATTATTTGCATTTCGTTCTAATAATATTAGATGTTATTTGTTTTATTTTATTTTTTAATTATTCATTGATTAAACAACTAGGTAGGAAAAAATTATTGAGTGCATACTTGTTAGCATATTATTTCAGTGTAAGCAAGTGCATAAGACGCGCTATAACGTTTTGTTGATCATTTTGTGCTTTTTTGGAGGTATACTATTTTAATATTATATCATCTGCCCGACTAATAACAATTTACTCACAAAATGATCAAAATTCGACAGTTGAATATCAATTAATTATTTTGTACTAGGTAAGCGCTTTTCGATATCAATCGGGTTTATAGTAGATTGAAAAAAAACTGCAATCAAATTAATTTTTTTTCCACACAATGTTAAATAACTATAATGATGTAATATACAACTAAGTTTTGTCTTTTTATTAAAGACCAAACCCGTTAGAAGTTTTATTCATGTGGAGACATTATGGTTTACATACTTTTAAAATGATTTCATAACAGGTATAAATATAAACGGTATTCATTGTTATATAATATTTTATGGTCCGTAAATCTGTTTTGTTATATTTTTATAATTAGACAAATTGGGAATTATTTTGAGGACATACTTTCTTAGTAGAAATGTGATTTATTGAACATGAATGAACGTATATAGAACTCGAAGACGTTTTATACAACTAATTTTGTTTTTTTTGTTTTAATTAAAATTATTTTACAAAAAAAAAAAAGAGAGGCACAGTATTACAAATTATAATGATGTGTGTTTTTATATTTTTTATATTGTTTTTCGGTCAAACTTTTGGGGCAGGGAAAAAATCAAAAAGTTTCATGCCGTACCTTTGTAAATTGAAAATTTAACGCGTCATATTGAACTTCAAACTTTAAAAAGGTCATTTTCCAATTTCTCAATAGTTGTCGAGAAAATCGTGACAACAGCCAAAGAAAAAAAAACTGTAAATAAACGTAAGCAAGCGCCTGTTTTTCAACAACAACTTGGGTAAACAGAACTTCACTCAGAATCGTTTTTAGAATACAATGATTTACATTTGGCCTGGGGACCCAACATCTATTTTATCTCACCGCTTTAAGTCTAAAATCATGTACGATGTACTCCAGTTTGACGATTCACTGCGTATAATATGCGCGTTTATTCGAAACAAATATATTAATTCGCTTACACACAATATTATAGAAAACATGTAAATACAGACCATTCGGTCACTAATAAAAAACTCTTTCTGCTGTTTAAAAGTAGGCTTTTAACCTATAGGTACCATAAAATACATTTTTTTTTAAATAATTTCTCTTCGAAGTGAAAGATCCGTATCCGTTTAGGATTCTTTACACTTTTATTTTACACCTTTGAATATAACTTCAAATCTTTAAAACGTTATAAATATCATCATATTATTTTATAAATACAATCTATAAAAACAATAATACACGCAAGTGCCTATTTATTAACTATCAAATCTCTATACCTATAAACCAATATTTTAGTCAAAATTCTATGAAAATGTTATTTTAGAGAGGAAAATTCAATTTCAATAAAGTATATTATTCTGTAGCAATATTAGATATTTAGAAATTTGGAAGCTTGGATATGCACCTTTGTTGGAACTTAAACTTAAAATAAAAAAAAATAATGCTTTATTAATATAATAATACTAAATACATTGCAATATCAACATGAAAAATATTATAAATTGAGTACTTTTAGAGAAATAATATTAATTGCTTTATTAAAAGTAGTTAAAACTTGTATTTTTTTAAATTTTTTTTTATTTATTAAATAATATTAATCACGATAGGTGCAAGTAGCGTTCGAGATTTGGGAGGGCTGAAGCCCCACATTTGCGACCATGATCATTAAAATTAAAATTCCGAAAATAAATCAGTTAGCCAATTGAAAATTAAATAAAAAATTATTTTAGCACACGTGAAAACATTATTGTATAATATATTTTGAAAATGTCTGACGACGTACAAAAACATATAATACAGTCAACTGCAAGTTACCAATGCTAGAAACTAGAAAGTTTGTCATACCTCATACCAAATAATAACTGTGAACGTATTTAAAAAATCCATAAACTCATATTAGCTAGAAAATTTTGCACGTATTTGAAAATATTTTTACTCCACTTAAACAATTTCTGCGGACGCCCTTGATTCGAAAAATTCAACAATTTAACGTCAATTATAACATATAGTACTGATGTATTCGAAGAATAAAAAAATCACATAAAACCATATTATATTAAACGCAGCCAGAACAATGAGAATTAATCAATGTTAAAATCTACTGCCGCCTGCATAGTAATTGAAATACGAACGATTTCCGGTGGATCTCAAGCATTTATGCTGTATCTCATTTGTCGTACGGCGATTCAATAATTAGATTTGGGGACCCCCATTGTTAACCAGTGTCGTTTAAATTAAAAACCATTCTTATCAATAAATCGGTTTAGGGATTCGAAATTGTTTTCTCACCGAAAAAAAACTACAAGATTATCCGTACGCCTTCGTCGTAGTCGTTGCCGTTTTTTTGCCCCTGTTTATTCGACCTCCGAATGCTAATGACCTCTCACTTCCTCCACTGCTGCCGGCGTGCCGTCACCGCCGCCGCCACCCGGACGGAGATCCGACAGAGAAATCTTGGCCGAAGAGATGGGAAAAAAAAAACCTTCCCATCATTATTTAACCCCCTGTTCGGGAGTCGAATTACCTTTGTTGCTTGCCTTTTTATTTTTTTCACCCACCTTCATCTCTCCGCTCTTTTGCCCTCATCGCCGCTGACTACTTTTTTCCCCCGCCGCTTTGTTACCGGAACCCGGAGTTATCTTGTTCTTTCCACGGTGGCGGCCCTTTTAATCTGCAAATTCACTTCTGATAACCAAAGTGTTTCTTTTTAAACTACCTCCGTCTGCGTTCCTCTTGGAATAGCAATGAGAACAGTTCGTGAACGTCGCTATACATACTTATGTATATATATATATATATATATTATGTATATCGTTTAGTTTTAAACGTTTTAATATAATATATAATATAATATCGTTATCGTGCCGCTAAATCTCTGCACTGGAATTAAAATATATTATAATACAATATAAACCAATGGAGATGGCTGAAATATAAAGCCGTGAAGGTGAGGGAGGGGGCGCAATTTAAATTTTCATTCGATGATTAATTCATATAAAACTTGAAAAAGTATTAGTTAAAATACTGCTGAAGTGCAACAATTAACATCTTTTATGTAACATAACTATAAATACTATATTTTAGTATAATACAAGACAGGTATAAGTATATTAATACGAACAGGGATGGATTGAAATATCATGAAATTGGGAATTTTTCTGGTGGGGTGGTTTGCATGGCACTTGCTTAAATATTATTTTAAAACTATAGGTGGCCCAGCTACGATAATTTTCATTTACAAAAGTTATTAAAACTCGCTGGCGAAATTCGTTGAATGAAAATAGAACAGTTTTTATGAATTCGGTTATGTTGTTCAAAAAAATTATCCAATAATATAGATTCTGATGAAGTTATAGAACAATAAAAATAATAATTAAATTACTTCACAAAGAGATGAACTCATTGAAATAATCTAATTAATTAATTTGTTTGACGTTACGCATTGCATTGCTGAATTATATATAACTACGAAATCATAAGTATTAAATTAATTTATGACTTAAAACTTTTTACTGCATATTTTGTTACTTATTGTATAAGCCAAAACGGGTGACAAAATAATTGTTTGTAGTTATTAAAAATTATTTCCGTTCTATGTATATTTCTGGGGCCAAAAAATATCACCAATACGTAATTGAATACAATGACTATGGAAGATACAAGTAACCAAATATTATCAGATTTTAATCAACAATCAGAAACACATTATCAGTTATTAATTATCTGATGAAACCAAGTACCTATTTGAGATGAATCCGCTTGGCTGGTGGGTACCTTATAAAAATGCAATCGGACGTTACGTGCACGGCAGTTACCTATATAAACTGAGTACTGAAGGTTATGTGGTTACGAGTTGTTATAATCGGTGGTCAACACTGCATAAACTTCCAAAAACGTGACATTTTCTATTGAAGAATCAGGAAAACAAAAAAAAATATTTTTTTAAATGTATTCGCGGTCGAAAACATTGTATTATACAAGTCGGAAATTGATTATCGAAAATAATAACGGAGGGCGGATGGTCATCGGCTGCGAGAGCCCTTAGCTATATTATTATTATATGAACCGCTAACCGATCGTCGTCGTCGTGGTCGTCGTCGTCCGCCGATATCCGTCTCGGGCCACACACACCTTTAACGTATTATATTATACGTATCGTATATATATATATGAGGTCGGCGGCAAATAGATTTATCGCTTTCAACGGGTGCCGGCCATAAATCGGTGAAGCTCGGAGTGCGCGGGACGACGATGAGGCGTTGAACTCTGCAGGGAAAGTCTCCCGACGCGTATAAATAACGGTGCCGGTACGGGTTGATGCCGTTCATTAATTTAAGGCCCGCGGATACGGCTGCAGCGCAGTGTATAGTCGAAGACCGCAGAATCTCTCATCCGCCATCACCGGCGGTGCCCCATATATCCAATCTGGTTCCCCGGACACCACTTTGTAATGCCACCCGGCCGTCGTCGTATACGGTCGTCGGGCTGCTGCCATCTCGCCAGCCACCCCTATTGCCAGCCACCCCTTCGCCAGCCACCCCCTCAGCCGCGCTCCACCAATTATTATTACGGCGACTATCACGCGTGTAGCGCGCGTTCTCGACCCTGCACCTCAAACGTTGCCGGACCCGCAGGTACACGATAATATTATTATATGTGATATTCTGTGTGTATAGGAATAAATCCCTCCGTTCTTATCCGCTATTCCGGTTTCCCTCGAAATCTTCGGCTTCTATTACACCCTATTCGCATCCTGCGAATGCAAGTCGGCATGCGACAATAAGTAATATGAATTAAAATTATATGAAGTGCGATGCGATGCGTGAGAATATAATTTGGACATTTCACGCGCAAGCATACTATATATGCCATATTATTATATTTTATCAAGTCACTCGAAAATAACTCATATAGAAGACGGTATCGTCTGACAAAACTGTAAAAACTGTAAGACTTGGGCTGAACTTGAACATTCAATTTTCAAAACGTATTATGATTAATAATAACCGTTAACAAGTTTGCTATAGTTGGACTGAACTGACTTTTGATTCATCGAAAATCGTATTTATTATATGATTGAATTCAAATTTAACAAATCCATTGAATAATCTAATAATATATTCATATTTTTGTTGAAAAAATAAAAAATCACTTCCGACTGTTTTTATTGAAAACTTATTGTTTCATATTTGTCAGGCAATCCGGTTTAAATATTAAATTTTATTTTATAATTTGACGACAGCAGTGTCATTCAGAACTGAATCTAATAATATATTATTGCGGCATAGGTATCTGCAGTCAGTGGTGGATTTAAACATTACAGGATTTATTTATTTTATTATAATACAGGATGCATGCTTACTATTTGTCACTTCTCATCCAATTATAAAACTATCACAATAACTGTGATGTCAACATTTTACCGTTTGGGTGTCCCTATACAATTTTCTGTAGCCTCAGACAACCGTCTAAGATGCTTTCTCACTACCTAATCAACCACTGCAACCCAAATCTCGAAACCTTTGTGGTAATTTGTCATTTTGATCATTCGTTTGATGTAAACTTAAAAAATACGCAATTGTCTAGTAATATAGCTTATACAATATACAGTTCTATACCTCGGCGTAACGATGAAGCTCCGCTACACGATTGTATTTGATTCTCAATCTTTAATTAAATTGTTCGCAACTAACTCGAAGACCACGCAACTTCCCCCCGCAAACGGGTATATCTTCGGTTTTCTCACCACATATTAGAATACCTATAGCTACACGCACCCATTAATCCACAGGTTATTATGATATCAACCATATATCAACTGAAAAAGAAAAAAAAGTACGCAATAACTCAATTATCCATATTATAATAGGGGAAATTCGTCGTAAAACGTCGTTTTCGCCCCCCCCCTCCGTGACATTCTGCAAACAGCACACATCGTGTGGATTTGGTCGGTATATATTATGGCCCCTTTGTGGGTCGCTCTATACGCCACCCACGCTACCCACGGCTACGAAATGTCTTCGGGGTGTTTAATAACCGATGTACACCGCGCGTTAACGTGCATTGCAAACGCAGTTTCAGCGCCGTAACCTCCCCCTGCCCGCGAGATTCCCGTCTAGTTTTATAGCTCACAAAAGTTTATTGGAGCTTAGCGTTCGCTATACATACAAAGCGCACCGCCGTATCGCTATTTACACGTCTGTTTGTCTTCATTAACGAGTCTTAAGTTTGCCCCGGTTCGGCGGCACCGTTGATCAGAGAACAGGCCCTTTGCAGCATTTTAAACCGATTTCTCCCTTTTTTGGACTCGCCCCGCGTGCAGCCTCGTCGAGTCCCCCGTTCGCAGCCTTCAAAAGCAACGTTTTACGACTTTGCGTCTTACACGTCACATAAATACGCGTGTAAGCCGTACTGTTTTCAGTTTGATTATAATATGTAGTTTAGTTGGTTATATTACGTAATAATAATATATCGTAAGACTCGATATTGTTCGGTTCACAGTACCATCGATTTTAAATGAGAAGAGTAGGTACCACACTGCAGGTGACTGTGCAACTTAATATGATCTTTTAAAGTATTTTATGAACGGTTTTTTTATTGTTGTTGTTTTAAATTTAACCTGGATTTCGTTTTGCTCGCAATTACATAATATTATAATAATTTCCGTTTCGATGTTGTATTATGCATTTGTTTTCTTGTTGTAAAAAAGTTCAGTTGTTGATGGCAATAAATCTAGACGAATAATGGAATCTTATTATAATATA
Organism: Nasonovia ribisnigri; assembly: GCA_027563435.1. Lineage (NCBI taxonomy): Eukaryota > Metazoa > Arthropoda > Insecta > Hemiptera > Aphididae > Nasonovia > Nasonovia ribisnigri. The sequence continues at coordinate 337,366 of JANEHU010000652.1, forward strand.
GTCAAAGAAGATGCTTATACGTTGTAAAATATATTATGTTACGATTAAGTTTATTAATAATAATATTTATTGACACCAACCTTTTAACAAATATAACAAGATTACAAAAGATGTAGGTACATACATTTGTCATCCATATTTTATTTTCCATTGTGCACGTTTCTCGAATTTCCTATTTCTCTGTACAATGATTCAACTAACGAAATAAATAGCCAAATTAGATAATGTATTAGATATTAAATATATCATACCTACTATAATCAATTAAAATTGCTGTTAAAAAGTTTAAATTATTTTTTCATATCTGTATTATAATTATATGTATTTTATTAAATATTAATATATTAGTGTTACTCAACTACCTCATGTAAAAAATAATACAAGTTATGCAGAGCCATGAACAAACATTTATTTAATTTTGATCGTTTCTTCTTAAAATTCTATAGAAAATACATTTTTTAGGTCACAAATAAATACAGAATATGAGCGATGATTATAATTTTTTTTAATTGTGTAGAAGTGACTCATATTTATTAATGGATATAATATGACATATCAATATTAGTATACCTACTGCTGTTATATTATTTATAGTAATGATCGACTAATTATAAACTGACATTTGTGAATGATATGAGCTAAAATTAAGTTAATTCTGTTTTCAACGTGATTTAATAAGGTGTATTATATGTTTATAAAGTTTATAACACTCAACTTTTGATAAAATGAAGAAGACAAGCTGCGGAAAACTTTGATAAAAATACTTTAGAAGTGTGGATAGTTAGGGTAGTACTTGGGGGATTTAAAAGTTTTCTAAAATATTTAAGATGTTTAACCCTTTCTTGTAGTTACTTGTAATTTAAAATTAGTTAAAGAAATATGCATAAATTAAGCGTTTGGCTTCATAAAACTTAAATTTGTGTTGATATACGAATTTATAATTTCTGATTTACCATGAACTTTTATGATTAATTATAGTTTATAAATTCTAATGTATTATCATATTTTATTATTATAGTATGTGTAATTTTAAATAAGATAAATATAACATGAATGGAGAAAGAACCATAATATAACCATATAATAAATAAGCACATAATAAAACCATAGTATATGGACTGGAAGAATTTCAATACCTCATCAATCGTATGAAAAATAAAGCCTTACACGATAGTTATAACTTATTTCATCATCTTTTGAATTTGTTTTTATTTTTGGATATTTTAATAAATAATGTTTAAAATGTTTAAATCATAAAAATCAATTTAAATAAGTATACTCAGTAAATTAACACGTGATTTTCTGTTTACAGTTCGTATTATATTTTAAATTAATTAGGTATTCTGTTTACAAATTGAAAACTATTTTAATTTTTATTTTTCTTAACTACAAAATAATTAGCGAATTTCAGGTTTTTTGACAATTTTTTTTTTATTTATTTATTTACGTCGTTTAAATCGTAACGTGAGTCAGTTATAACAGATAATGAACAACAACAATACAATACAGTTTGTTGCGCCTATTATGCGTGAAACAAAATAACAATATATTATAATATAGTTAATTAGTGATAACTTATAAGTAACAACTATGTGATTTTAATTGCATAGACGGGCATTGATATTTCATATTTGAAAATAATTATAATTAAAATAACTTTCACATAATTTTGATTAATTTTCAATATTGTTAGATCGATGTCAATATTTATGATTTTTTTTGATGTTTAGGACTATAATTTTTCAAAGTTTAGGTTGTTGTCGGTTGACTATTGATATTGTCTATTTCAAGTCTATGATAAAAGTCTCGTATTTTTCTTCGAGTTTGAAAGCGTATAAAAGTATAATACACTTTTACGTTAAGCTTATACATGATGATGTCGACAAGAGCCCATCACATTATTCAAACTCAACCATTTTTCGCACAATGGTATAACAATAAAAAAATTTATTTTATATCATATAATGCACGCTACGTAATAAGTGATAATTATAATTTATATTTTATTATATGTACTGATGATGTCAGAACACTATTTATATACTTCCTTCGATACATATATGACTTAGACAAAATCCTTTTGTATTTAATTTTTATGTTTTTTTAAGCACCTTGGTATAAACTTGAAGAAAATCATCTCTTACACAAATTATAGAGATTTTTATCCATTCACCAAATTTGTTTCGTTTTCACGTAATTACCTATTTAATTTAATTTATATTTGACTTTAAAAATAAAAACATTTTTTTTCTAAATTTAAATGGACAACCATGAAAATATTATCCTTTAAATCGTTCACTATTGGTGTACCATAAATCATAATACATACTATAGGCTACTCGTAAGACAATATATGCATTTAACGTTTTGTCTAATATATTATGTTGCATGTAAGTTGGAGACAAGAAAACAATCAGTGTGCTGACATCGACTGAAAATTAAAATATATTACTTGCTTATACAAACATAATACCTATATTAGGTATTATTTATTCTAGAGACAATTCGTTTGATAAAAGCCGGTAAAATAATAATATTTATATAATATTCATTGGACCGCGCCTTCTGACGTTCTTTCCACTGCAAACCCTTCAAAATACCTATGTTTTTTTTAAAAATATTTTTTCACCCTGGTGTAATATTCTATCGACTCCCGTTTGCAGAAAACCCGTGCGAAATAATATTTTTTAACGAACGGGGTTCGCAAGCTGTTACGCGTTGAAAGTTTGCGGGATCCGACGACTGGGATCGGGACGCGAATTTAAACGGCTGCAGAGGTTAAATAATGTTATTTTTTTCATCTTCCCGCCACTGTACACTACGACTTAAACGGAACACAACACTATTATATCATATATATACTATATTGTTATCGCGTGGACGCTTTACGCAATAGTTCGAGGGTCGCGCGTACGAAAAAAAAGTCGTTTGTTCTTTTACCGTTTACGTTATAAATTGTAATACGTTTAACCACGCGTGTATACCGACGACCGGGTTTGGTATTATAATATTTAAAAAAAAAAATTTCCACAGCAGAAAAACCATTTAAAAGAAACACTACGCGCGACATGGACGGCGGGGTATTTTTATAGCAGCCGTTCGTTCGCAAAGACGTAATCGCTTGTAGTCGTATTATAATATATCGTATACTATAATATGTTCACGGGATATAATTCGCCTCATAAAAGAACGTTCAATTGATTTCGGTTTTTCCTCCGATTGTACGGTCGGTATGCGAAAAAAAGAAAAATTACGAATAATATTATGCATCCAAAAATTCGTGCTGCAGAAATTAGGACTTTTCTGCAACTTAAACGTTTTCCGTGCTGCGGATAGATGTTTTTAAATGAGTGACATAGGTAGTACTATAGAATACATAGAGAGATGGAGGAATGATGATTTGTGTAAAAGATAATTATTATTATAGTATTAATACAATTAATTAACAATAATTTGTTGACTGCGAATAAGTCGAAAACATTTTTGCCGATGTGAAATTAAATAGTTCTATCGATATTATTATTGGTGTGTGTTATATTGATCGTAATATTCCTACCAGCCGTTACTCTAGTTCCGTAGATGCTGTTGAATAATTAATATTATCAACCCCTAGGTATAATAACTATTTAATTCAAACATAAAATAGTCTTAAATCTAAGAAATTTACTAAAAACAATAATACTAATTTATTACGTACCTTTTCTTTAAAATTTCAAACAACCTGTTCGATAAAACAAATTACTTTGGTATTCACGAATTTTTTACCGTTTTCAGGTTTTAACCCAATCTGAGGCCTAGATTTAGTACCTTAATTTATTGTTCCTGCAGTATGCGTATTTTTGGTGTATTCACTAATGTGGATATTTAATATGTCTTTATATTCCTGAATACCTGGAAACATAGTTATATACCCGATATCTAAATTGAGTGTTCTAAGTTCTTTCAAAATTGATTGAAAAGTTATTAAAGAACCTGTATTATATTATAATATAGTAAATTTTAATATAAATTATTATTAACGAACAACATGGCTTTCACCAATCAAAAAAGATCGATACTATATTGTTTTAATGTTTATTACAATATTTATTTTTATATTTTAATGTATGTGGCTTATGACAATAGTCATGTTGATTCAGTACATACAAACATAAAAAATAGCGTTCGATACAGTCATGATTACAGCTCCGATTGCAAAATAAAGTCAATTGTTGTACCTAAATGGTTCCATGCTTAAGTGATTATCAGTTTACTGATCGTATGTTTTACACAAAAAGTCAAAATTTGTCAATACGTATTATTAGTAATATTTAATGTGATTTCGAACGTTTCACTTGGTGGAAATCTGTCTCCTCTGTTGTTTCTTATTTAATATTTTTATGAACTAATTAAAAGGTGTGCATAAATTCTGTACATTTTTATTATTTTCTGATGATTTTAAACTATTTGCTCAAGCAAATACACTTGATGACTGTTTATTAATCCAGAGCGATATTATTAAAGATACAATGGGTTGTGCTGAAGTGCAGTGGTAGTGGTCAATAAAGCTAGGGGTCGTACTATAGTTTGTACGTATATAATATACTAATATACACCAGATTATAATGGCCAATCGACAAACATGACTCATTACTGTGATTATGTAATGTTTATGTAAACCAGAGGTTCCCAACCCGTGGTACGCGTACCACTAGTGGTACGTGGAAAACTCGTAGGTGGTACGCGAAGAAATTTGTTGGTATAATTTTTTATAAAATGTATAATATTTAAATGTAAAATGTTATATCTTATATTATATTAATTAATTAGTATTATATTATATATTTATTTATGTATACGTCGTAATGTCGTATGTGGTATGTGGATGGTTTTCCCATACGTCGTTATCGACGGATGACGGACCATTTCATAATGTAATATTATATTATTTCCGATAATATTTAATGTACCCACGTCACCACGTTGGGACTTGGGATGACTGACGATTACCGACAGAAGTACAGCACTAAAAAAAGTCAACTCAATTGGCGATAACGATTATTGGATAATATACGAACGAAATTTCAATGAGTTATTTTAGTGTGTCGTTATACGTCCAAATAAAACGATCTGTATTTTAGTAGTGTTTTATTTTACGAAACTTTTATTTTAAATACAACTCGTACGTAAACATTTTTTTTTAAAATATTTTTTTACTTTCATATCTAATAAGAAAATATGTTAAGAAATGAATAAATAATAAAAATATACGTTAAAAAAAAATTTGACCTTTGACTCCTAAATTAGTTTTAGAATTGAAGTGGTACACGAACTGATTATAAAATTATCTGGTGGTACTCGATGATAAAAAGGTTGGGAACCCCTGATGTAAACGATCAATATGAACATGATGATTGCGAAAGTTGAAATTGTCATACCATAGGTCTCGTAAAACAGGTGGAATAATGATTCTGCCACGCTCACACTCTATCTTAACTTCACCCACAGTGCTGTATAATACGTGACCTTAATATTTTCGTAAAAAAGTAATAAATTTTATATGTAATATTATAAACAAATAAATATGCATCAAAAGTTAAGTATTTCAAGTATTTGGGAACTACTATTATATACAATTATGGAGAATTCGAAGTAACGAGTCGTATATTACGCACAGCACAGAAGACAAGCTTCACATTACTTAAATATATTAATTTAAAAATCGAAATTATTTTCTATAAAGAAACCAACCTGCATAACTAGGTCATACGTACTTGGTCGTAGTTCACAAAATATCACCTGCATAAATATATGAATGTTAAGTATGTGAAGTCCACGACAATATGACTAGAAAAAAAAACCATTATCCTTCGAAAACAATATACCTAAGATAAGTGGCGCAGTGATTGATAGTGAAACAAACAACAAAAACTCCAGTGGATGGTTTCCAGTATCACGCTATGCGAAAAGACGAAACTGAGAGCGTATAAGAGCAGCAATTGAAGGAAAATCGACGGGCTAAAGACCTACATGGAGAAGACCGAGCTAAAATCGACAGACAGGTATGGAAAAAGAAAGATTTGGAAACGCCAAGAGTGACAAATTTCTGGGAGGATAGAATCCCGGGAACCGCGGGACGGTTGAATAATGTTGCAGCGGTTAATAAAATTAGTAAAGAATAAGAATTATTATACAATCGAATAATATATAATAAGGAAAATAAGCATAATATACATAGGTATCTGTATTGTTATACTTAGATTTTCATAACGCTTGCCTATATATAATATGTTTCTTCAAAATCCGTCCATCAGCCGCAGTTATATAACAATAATAATATTAACAATAATTCCGTTTTTATACGAAGACCACGACGACGACAGCGATATTTCACCGCTGCGGTGGCGTGTAACACGAGCTGGAGACTATTTCGGGGTCGCGATTTTGGAATGCGCGCGTACCACATTTGTCAAACGCGGGGCTCGTACGTGTGCATGATACACCCTCAACCCTCTGTCCGGAATTCCGGTCCGAAGTCGTATTACACACGCGGTGTGTACGTATATCGTATTGTTATGTGTGTATACACATACGCATACGCGCACAGGTCATTTGTTTCGGAAAACCGTTTTCCGTCCGCACCGACGACGATAATAATACGTTCACACGGCGGCGTAATATTTCCGATAAGTTTCGTCAATTCCGTTCCAAAACCCTCCTGAATTGATTGCTTGCACGGTTTAGGTGGAAAAAAAATTGATTCCATAATAATGATAAAGATAATAGTTGGAACTCTACCTATATCATTATACAACCCCCGACTGGAATACAGATTTAAATGCGAATCGCATTTTTATACGAATGCTCTAAGACATTGTTTCATGCGTCAAAGAAATTACAAATCAAACTTTTTATTTACATTTTTTTAAACCTTTAGAATTTCAAGAAAATTTTTCAGCATTTTTAAATTTTGAATAGGTACATATTTTTAGTATATATTTTATAAGAATAAAAATTATATGTTAACAATTTATCATAAACTATCACTAAAAATATATAAAAATAAAATATCTACATAATATCTATTGATTTGTCATACTATTTTTATTACATATAATATTATGTTTCTACCTATGCCCCAGAACTTAGAACGAACTACTGGTGGTGCTCAATAGTATATTAGTATGAAAAATTAAATTATCATCAAGTGTATGCAGATATCCGAGTATATTATAAATAGTATAAATATATATGTCGTTATATTTACGACTATGTAACAATCTATGAAACGCCAAATCACGTTAGTTTATAATATAATACAAATCATTTTTATTTATAATTGTATTAAACCATTTTTAAAGACACTATTTTTAAGTTTTGTAATATTATTAGTGCATTAAACCGTATTTTTTTAAAATTTTTTATCTTGTTCTTCAAGACACTCAAGTCTTAAATATGTTTCTAATCATAATGAATCAAATACTATATAATATTACAATATTGAATAAGCCATTTGATATGATTATACATTTAATATTTATACAAAATAATGTATTCATATGGTATTGTAGCGTAATAATATAAGTAATAATAGCTGCTACACTAGTATTTTAATAACAAAGAAATATTTTTTTGTCAGAGAATAAAATATAAATTTTGACTACATCGATATATTTTGATAAAACATTTTTTACAATAAAAACAACACTAAGCACATGTATTGAACATCACTAAACTTATTCTGATTCCAGGAGCGACATGCTTCTTAACATAATATAACTCATCTCGTAATATAACTGCTCTCACAATTCGCCAGCCAAACCTATAAACCTATTTTGGGTTCAAATTTGTCAGTGGATCGACCTACAAAGAGTTATTTATTGTACAAGGTTTTTAACATTATATGCGACTTAAATGTGATAGCTTCAAGTTGGCCTTTCAATTAATTGCACACGACCAGATTTTGCAAGAATTTGCAAGTCTATATTTTTATTTGCAAGTGTAAACAATGGCAGATATTAAATATTTTAAACAGCCCGTAAATGTTGGCCCAGAAAGTCTAAACCGGTATCAAAACATTCAAAACATTGTAAGAATTCGCTAGTCAAATAATCCTCGGCCAGGACAAGCTTTCAAAGTCTTATACCCAGAACTTCAATGTTTCGAATTCCGGGAATGGGCATGCACACTTTTGCTTACCACGGGAATAATTTAGAGGCCAGTATGGTATTTCTGAGTAACCGCGCTACTAATGGGCTGTGCGTGAAGTTTGTCCTGCTATGCAAAAACCTTCGATATCTGCCATAATTTGCATTTCCTAATTTTAAAAATAGACTTGTAATTTCTTGCAAACTGTTGGCTAACTTTGGGCATAGTTTTTGCGATCAATATTTGAATGAAGATGATTGTTATATAATTATTTTTGTTATTAAATTATTACTATATTATGAGAACCAATTAGCTAAGTACAAGGATACTATTAAAAACGTGAATCATCTATGTTGTATAGGTACTGCAAACTATATCATATATTATGATTTGGTATACCAGTGTTCAGGGATAACCAGTTATATATCAGTTATGCAGGGCGAGTCAGGATAAATATAGATAATTACCATTACCAGACCCAAGGGACTTAAATGTATTTAAATGCCATGACTCGATTTCAGCTAATATTATATTTTATTGCCTATTAAATACTTACAAATAATAATACTTTCCAAGTATCTGGTAAATAAAATGTTTCAATAGTAGGTTAGGTTCTGTTTATCGTAGTCGTACGGCGATTTCGGTAATATATATAAAAGGCGTGTTGATGTCTTCGATATGTATAGTCGTACCTACAGAGAACTAATTGTTCTTACCCGGTGTGTATTGGAAATCAAAGACCTTACGGTTAATCGTCTGTGAATGTGATGTTTATATAATGCACAGGTGTCATATTGTGACATAATGATACACGTCGCGGTTATTATGACGGTGGCATCGAAAATTATTATTATCTAAAGGACCAATGGCGTGTGTACACCACTGCAGGGACGATAATGATATGAAGAATTATAATACGAACTTGCTCGTCCATATATATATAAAGATATATGTCTATAATATAATAGCATGGGGTTATATTTTACAGGACATGACTGGTACAAACCATTCCACACAATATTATATAGACTCGTGTATAAAACGTACCGTATTACGTATACGGTGGCGTCGAGAATTATTATAATATTATTATACATATAATACGACATGCATACACACACACACATCCCCGGCCAGCCGAGGATCGCACCCCTTAATTCGTACAAATGACGCAGTCCGCGCGACCCCGAGATGGCAAATTAGATTCCGCGCGCTGTACCTATATTATTATGTCCATATATATAATATACTCGTAAATTTTGAGTCCCGGGCCGGTCTATACACACACACACACACACACATATATATATACGGTGCATTGCCACCGTCTAATTCAATAATATAATAATAATATTATTATTGCTATTATTCGCACTTCCCGCGTGCAACGCCGCCGCCGCGCGGTCTTCATCACACCGTCAAAGCTCCGGCCCGCGGCTGCGGTGACTACACGAGTGCGAAACGATTCCACAACGGACCTGCAGCGACAGCCCGACACCGTAATATTATTATTTACTAGGCTTTATATTCAAGGGTCGAGCCCCTGCCTCACTTATCTTGTCCCCCTCCCCCAAAAATAATTAACGGTTCCCCTTCAAAAGTTATACTTAAAAAGTATGTACATGATATCGTAGTAGTTTTTTTTATCAAAACGGTAATGATTTTTGTCTTGATTAATAATATACATTTCATTATTTTTTTAAACTATGATAATGATTTAATAAGACGTTAAATATTTATTTGCATTATCATAATTTATGAATCTCTTATATTCTACATCTATACCTCTAAATATTATTTAAAACTGATAAAATCATTTTTTTTTATTTCTGTTCATTTAAAAAACTTTTTATGTTGAAAGATCTAAGAAATAACAGTTATTTTTTTTTTTCATTTTACTTCTTTGATTTCAAATTTACATTGTTAATATAATATTTTATTATATTATAGACTATTATAGTCAATGCCAAATAATATTTTTTAACTGTCTTGAAACAAAATATATTTACACACAAAAATATATAGCATAAAAACAATTTGTTGATATCAAGCATTCCTCGAAATTATTTTGAGTCACTTCGACCATATAATTTTTATTTAATCATAATATAATAACTATACATAATGATTGTTGTGACAGCAAACATTAGCATTGCTTTTCAATGAATTATACTTTTTGAGATTTTTTTTACGTGGAAATGTGGGATGTGTATGGGTAGTAATTTAAACATTTTATACTGCCTTAATTTATTTCATTATTTTATATATTTTTCTGAAAACTGCACTAGCCCATATAACCACCGCAACTGATAATTTTGGTCTATAAGTCCTAAGTTTAGAGTTTAAGAGATTTCATAACAATCTGAGATGAAAAATTATTAATTTTCTAAAAAATTTTGGTGAAGATACGACAAATAATGCATTTATAGTTTTTTTTATTCTATTAATGTGCATTTTAATTTTAGATTCGATGAGTGAAGTGGCAAAGAGTGACTCCGCAGATGTTATGGTACACTATTACTTTACTCGTCCAAACTTTTAAACGCTTATTAATATAAAATTATTCTGCTTCCGTTCACGAAGTAAAAAACAGGTGCCAATCAAAGTTGATAATGGGTCCACCGACAGATGACATAAAGTTGAAAAAAATAAGGGCAATTATATTATATCTTAAATTGTACAAAACTTTTTATACTTTTCGAAACGGCGAGTGCTCACTACTGTACAATGACCTGAATTATTGACACAATGATATAATAATATCGTTACTTTAATAATATTATTACGTGTATATTTTATTCTTATGTAACGTGTACCGAATTGATATTTTATTTTTATTAACTTTCTTTACTTTTGATCGCCTTTTCCCAACACTTCTCCCTCCTCTTAGAACGAAAGTTGACAATGCAATCAGAATCCATTCAAAAAAGGGTTGCCGATGACGAATGTATAAACGAGTTTGCGACATTCGTAAAACCCCACCGTCCAACCATCAGCTTACTCACCGTTTTTAAGTGTACGAAATTATTTCTATACACACCGGTGTCAGTATCACATGTTTAGAATTTATATTAAAATATTTTTCACTACAATATCGACATCACTACAGCTGAATTCATAAAAATATGCAAATTTTCTTTATATCTAAAATTATTTTTATTTGTTTATTATTACGATATGTAGTAAGTATTATTAATACTATATACCTTCATAATAAATTTATTATGTATAATACATTAATATTATTCTTTTAAAAATATTATGTAATTTATGAAATATTACTAATTTATTATAAATTATAATATATCAATATTGTGACTAGTTTTAATTTGTGTATGGGGTAAAAATACTTACAAGAATGCTTTTTTATCGAACCATTTTATAGATCACAATATGAAAACTTTTTTAAATAAGACTATATAAAATTATGTACATTGAATAAAGTAATAATACGATTTTGTTATAGGTATTAGTAGCGTAACTATATAGTTGAAAAAATCCAATAATTGGAAACGGATAAGATTTATTTTCATGGAAAATCTGTGATGCCTATTGGCTGCAGTTTAAAACTATTTTATATAAAAAAATGTATACATATTCATACTGTTCTGTTCAAAGAAATATAAGAAATTGAAATTAATAATATTGAACTTTTCAGAAAAAAAATTTTTTAAGGATTTTTATACGAAAAATGTTCAACCATAAGGAAAATTATTTAGTAGGTAATTTATTTTCTAAAGTATTCTCTTATAAAATTAGAATACTATATTATAGTTCAAAATATTGTAGAATGATGTCATCACAAATTTAAAAAAATAAAATTAATAGTTGTTTGTCAGTTAAAGATAATATATTTCGTTATTACGTAGCTATAGTTAATATTTTTGAATAACAATAAAAAAAATGACAAAATTTGTAAATGTCCAAAATAGGTGAACCTGCAGTTTTATGCGAAGTATCCAATATAATAATTGTTTTAGATAAATTGTAATGCTAGATTATATATTTTAGAAACTTTGTTCGAGGTAGGTCTTTATATATATTCAAACATTTTTATTCTCATAAATTGAGTTTGAAAATAATAATTGTTTAATGTAAACGTTTGTGAACGACTAATGAAATATAAAATGCGTTATAGCACATTTGTATGTCATTGAGTCTATAGACGATTTCGTGTCTTAAACGAATTCAAAATCTAGATAAATAAAATGAATAAATCGCGCTAAATATTTTATATATGGGGCTTATATACGGGATGTATTGAATTTTCCAAACGATGAATAAATTAAATATGCATTTTAAAATAAAATTGAACATACTATTATGCTACCTTGAACTGTTTTATGAAAATTGTGATTTTGATAATTTTGCATTTACGCAGCAGTAAGTCGATATATAATAATATTATGTATACGTTTTGGAAACGAATTTAGGTTGCGTCATAATGTAGGTATAAGTACTACACAAGTACAAAACATAATAATATTTGTCAACAAAGAAAAATGTATACTGGCTTATTGTAAACGGATTCTGTACAATATATTATACTATGCAGGTAGGTAATATGATGCGTAATTTTGGGGTCGATAAAAGTGTGTGATGAAAATATTACGCAATGTGGTTTGTTACCATACATGTTTGGTTTGAATTATAATATGTATTTTTTTTACCTACTCTTCGAAAACGAAGCCCTTTACAAAAACCCTTTACAGGTCACGTTCGAAATTCTCTATTGAAACGATGATGATTGTAAACGAGAGAATTACCCAAGGACTAAGGAGCTTGCATACTACCTATATTATATAAATAGTTATGTACATATACTTGTACTTCGTACGTTTTGTAATAGCCGCTGTGCTCATAATAACAACAATATGATAGCCGGTAGTAGTATTATAATATTATCATAATACGGCAAATGTGTGGGGATCAGTATGAATGGAGAATACGACGAATAAAATATTACGGCGGTGGTCACGAGTAGAAAACCATATTATATAATATATGGCATAGGTACACTAGGTACAGGTATATTATATACGATACAACGAAGGGATTAAAATTATATATAACTCGGGTGAGTCGTGACCGCTTTTTTTCCGTTTTAATTATTCGTGAATACGATTATCGTATTATGTATCTATACCTACACTCGACACGTGAGTGTCCCCCCTTGGAGAACGTTTAATACAACCAAGCCCGAGCATAATATGAACAGCTGAATGTGACGAGATATAGAAAGAAAAAAAGTAAATCGACAGTAGGTAAATAATATCAATATGAAAACATTGAAAACGCATCGAAGAAAGGTGTCTCCATAATGCCGACACGAACAAGAGTTTTAATACCATATAATATTATTCTATTTATTTTATTACTAGCGTCAAATACAAAAGTTATTATCACATAAATATATTTTACATTGTTACATTATACAACACTGTACATTTTAAATTTGTTCAGACAAATGTCGAGAGAGTTTAAAAATGGACAGATTGCTTAGTATAAATTGTCCAACATTAAATTCATTTCTGGCTTCGTTGAAGTTTGGGCGGTATACGATAATGACGTGGTTGATGGAGTTGTTTGTGTTGCATGTTGGATGTAAGGGTGGATCTGTCTTTGCCATAATAAGGTGTTCATGTGTGAATTTAGTGTGGCCAATTCTCAGCCAATCGAGGATTACTTAGCATATATTATTGTTATTATAATACCTACCCATGTCCTATATATATCAAAACGGGACGTGCCGGGTTTTCGTTTCCAGGAGTCCGACGATGACTACGGACGACTATACATTCGAATCCTCCGCGGCTTTTTCAGATGTGCGTGCGTTATTACAATATAGGTACCTATACTTACTAGTTACTATTGAAGCACGCAGAATGTAATAATGGTGCATGGATATAGGTAATAATATGGTACGCTCGTAGGCCTTTGCGCCAAGACGTATCATTATATACGACAGAGGTATATGACGTAAAGTGTATATATATATATATATACATGTGTGTGTGTACGTAATATAAATAATATAATATGAAGTGTATACCTACCTATAGTGGTGCGTATTTTGTCAACCTTTCGTTGTTTTTGTTTTACCTCGTTTTAACGCACCCGGAAGCGTTTTAACGGCAAGTGGCTGGCGCGGCGAGCTAAAGGATTGCGCGACTTCGAGTTTGCCAGCCGAAATTAGGGCTTCCGGATTAATGCTCGCCGGGTACATATATATATATACACATTATATATAAATGCGTCGCAGCGGCGGGGACACGAAAGTACGCGCTAAGTACACGACGACGAAATGTTTAAAGACACTCTTAAGCCCGACGAATGGCGTATAAATATTCATGCATATATATATACATACCTATATACACATAGACCGAGAGAGAGACCGCGCGGTGAAGAAAGAGAGACAAAAGCCTGGTGGAAGGATTAGAACCCATCAGCATTTTCACTTTCACACACACACACACACACACACACACACACACACACACACACACACGCATATAATATAAGCATAGCTACTATCCTCTCCTGCTCCATGTATATACGGTATACATATAATATGTGTATATATATATGAGCGATACTTCGTTGCTATATCGTTCGTTCGTTTTCTCCGTCATCGTCGTCGTCGTCCCTCCGCATCTGTTGTCGTTGCCGGCTTGTGTTTTAATCGCTCAAAACCCTGCAATGGCTGATAAATTGCGTGCCACCTAAACCCTTTCCACCCACTTATACACCTCCCCATCGTTCCACTAACCCATTGCTGCGTTCCACCCCGTTGGGGTTTTCCTCGGAAATATCACCTAAATATATATATATATATATATGTATAAGTTGGGGCCAAATAATAATTATCGTCTGGTTCGACCGTGACAAAAGGGTTTCGTTAAAGAAACAACGGGAAAGATTGTTAATACTTTTTACGCTCCCTCACGAATGCAAATCTAAAAAAGGAAATAAAAATAAAAAAAAAGGTACACCGATAATTTATACGGGACTTTCGCGCTTGGTTTAAAGAAAAAAAAACAACAAATCCGAACATTAATCAAGACGGTTGAGTTGGCAAACGAATAAAATTACACGTTTTTGATGCTCGTCGCCGGTGTACGAATCCAATGTCTAATGTAATTTACTCGTTTGAATATATTATAATATTAAACTGATAAAATATTTAGGTACATGTGGGTCGATATTTAAACAATCGTTATGATATGATTATGGGCATGCGTATCGATAGTAATATAATGTTTGTAATATTGTGTATAGGTAGTTGATTTGAAAATATGCAAGCATTTTAACTTTATTTAATGAACAATTGGACGGTAAGTCATAGCCTATGGATTTTCAATATTTCTACGAGCTTATTAATTATTATCATCTTATTATTCTGAATTTGAAGATTATTTTAAAAACCTTGATTTAAAAATGTTATAAGTCTGGTTTAAATATTAAAAATTAATTTACAAAAATATTCGGCCGTTCAATGATGTACTAAGAAATCATGAGTAAAGTTAACTTAATAACTTGCATTTCATTTATGTTTAAGTTATTCCTGTAACAGTACATAATAAACAGCTAACGCAGTAAAAAAAAGTTTACTATAAATTATTTAAAGAATGTATTAGTCCGACGAAGAAACTTGTAAAAATAATAATTTATATAATCGTAATTAAAAAGATCTACATTTATCTTTTAGTTAATTAAACAAAAATGTTGTGGTTTTTGACCCTTTAATATCTAAAGTGAAGTCGGTTCCTTTAACAAATACGCATTTAATTTTGAAACAAATGGTCCGTTTTATTACATATACATTACACAAATTGATTCTGTTAATTCAAGAAAAATATAATAGGTATGCATATACACCTTTGTTTTACTTAGTTGCAGTTAATAAAATTACCTATAAGAATTTATTGATTTACTGTGTATTGAGTTATCATCTGTTAATGTCCAATCAAGTTATCTATATCTAATAATATTAGCTAATATAGTTAGATAGTTTATTTTAAATATCAAAATAGTAAAATTAAAATGTTAATTTGTGTGAAGAAATTAGAAAATTATGAATAAATAATATTATGACGTACAAATATCTGAATAACTGACATTCAACAGGTGTATAGGGAGCATACTTTTTTTCATAAATAACTGTTGTTTGTTATAATACACATTATAACCAAATATTGTAATGCACACCCCTTATTTTTAAACAGCTTAAAATTTAAATATTGAGTTGGTTACTTGATCATTGGGACTCTACGTGGTTCATATTAGCTACGCACTATTGCAGTTGTCAACAATATATAGTATTAATATTAATTATGACCTATATAGGTATATACGAATTATTATTTTTTTATTGAACAAAGAATCCAATGTTACACTGATGTACACAATAACGGATACAAATACGGCAAATCCTATAGTATGTTCCCACGGTTTTTACATTATTAGCCACGATTAATAATTATGATAATTTATATGAAAATTCTATTAGAGCGTCATTAAACCTTTGGTCTAAATACGTTACAGGCTATAATCGCGCCTATACTATACACATATTGTTGGTACATATTTTGAATTTATTATATTAATAGATAATATTATTATCTAATTGTATTTAACATTTTTAAAATCATTGCAGTTACTATCCATCGAGTACCGATAAATTTTCGATTACGTTCACCTTCATTCAGTATTAGCGGCTGTGAGTGGTATTGGTTATTGCTATAATAATAATAATATGTCCTATTGAACGCGACAATTCAGTATTTCTATATAATAATATAATGTATTATAATTTATAATACTAAACTCGTTTAGTATAATTGAACAGGATGTCTGTTACACGACGCGGTAAAATATACATGTCAGTCGAAAATGTACATTTGACCAAGCTACGTTTTCGATGATAGGTATTGTGTGTGTCCTGCAAAGTACAATAATTCGATTTCTTTGAATGGCGCGTGGGAGGGGAAAAAACCATTAAATCTTAGCTTGTCAGCGGTAGCACGTTATAATAATAATAATAATAATAATAAATACAATAAAGAGCGTTTGGTTTACGACGAATACGACTTGAACGTCCTCGCAAAAATTCGGTGCACAAATCAACAAAAAAAAAAAAATATCGTGTTTTTTGATTATTATTACTATTATTATTATAAATTATAATGCACCGGGGGTTTGGTTATTTTCGGTCAGTGTCTGTTCTGACCTCAGAGGGGGGGCCCACGATCGCTAGCTACCAGCTCGCTGCACTGTACATATATGCGCGTGTACTGCAGTGGCGGTAACTGCGATAATCGCGCGGGTGTATTGTCAGCAGACAATGTGCAGTAGGCGTACTCTTTGGAATCCGCGTGAAAGCGACGATAATAATAACAATAATAATATTGATTCGGTGGAAAAATACACTCGTATATAAATACGAATAATTCCTATAGAAATAATTATTATTGTCTCGCGCATAATTCAGCGGCTTATTGAAATCCGGCAACAATCGTTGTCAACGACCGCTAAAAATGTAAACGCTTATAATATTAATATTATACTGTTGGCACGAAAAACGCACTCATCACGCACACAATGACACACTATCATATCATATGCATAGGTATAATATTATATAACAACGCCTATAATACATACGAGTGCGTCTCGTCAAAGGTTCGTGCGGTATGCGCGTGTGGGGACAGCGAGCAGGGGATGACGATTTCGAGGGTTTGTGGACAAAGAAATGCAATTTGTCAACTATGCCGGTCCACCTGGAAAACTGACCGGACACGTTCGATACCACCGCCGCCTTCATTATATTATATTATACTTTACTACCTATGTATTATATTATATATATTATATTTCTAGCGTATAAAATATTTTTTCCTACCCATATAGTAATAATAATAATAATAATTCACCATCACTCGACGTTTTTGTCCGTCACATTGCACTCGGGTTTCTCGCCCCAAGCACACATATACACTCGCGCGCATATATATTATATATAAACGAGGAGAGAGTAGGCGAATTCCTGTCGAGAAATCAATTCATACTCTTTCACCTGTCGACAGGTATTTTCAGACCGATGTCAAAAGCCCAGGCGAACTTGTATCCAAGGAGACACGACTGGTAAGGATACCTCGCCGTGCGTTCACGGCGAATTAGCCACAGACGCCAGTTCACGGTTCGCCGAGCGCGCCCGCTAGTCCGCCCGCCGCACGCAGCTACAAGGAACACCCGCCATTCATCATTATATATAGGTGCACTATATGCACGCCACCGCTGCCACCGACTACGACGAAGAATACGATGACGGTGGCAAAGGCGTCACGTGGAAACGTAATAATATTTTACCCTTATAAGACCGACCCCCCCCCCACGACACCGTTCCCAAATAAATCGAAAACAATACGAGCTGCCATATTGTTATAAAAAAAATAAATACTTAAAACTCTATCCCCATTTTGGCGAGAAAATTCACCTCTACTTCCATTTTACTTGTACATTATTATTGTATGCATTATACATTATTTACACAATATCTGGAATCTGCATCTCCTACCTACCTATATATTTATTATAATATGTAAACCTAAGTGTAATAGACATAGATGTACCCGCGTTTGACATAATATATATATTATAAACGTAATTCATATCTATCGAGCATTAGCAAGTTGAGTAAAAACAAAAAAATGTTTATTAAAAGTTAATATTTTCGGAATGAAAATAGCTTAACTTTTTAAGGTAAATAGCACAAAAATCAAGTTTTTTATTTAGTTCATTTATAACTTTTTCTAGATAAGTATTTTTTACTATATAACACTATACAGTGATGAGTGAATAGTAATGATATTGGTTAACTGAAGTCAATAAATTTTTTATATACGTGTCAGCATATATTATTAACAAAACTAAAAAAATTATATTAAAATAAAAATATCTAACTTGATTATATTATGCATGATAATTGGTATTCATGAATATGAAATTAATCAATTACATTTTAACTGCATCTAAAATTAACAGGTTTAAAATAAAAATTAGATTCAATTGAATATGATACTATTAGTCTGTTTTAAAAGTATTATGTCAATACGCATACCTATCTGGTTAAGTTAATACAAATCGAAAGTATATAACTAGTTAAAGGTGGTGGTTAGAATTTTATAGTAAATTAACTATTTTCGAATAATGTCAAAAATGTTTTGTCCGTTTTAATTAAAACTGTCAAACTATAATGCATATTATATTTTAACATTTTTGTACCTATTTATTAGTATACATAATGATTATTTATTTCATGAAGTTTACATAAATAATAATTCATATGTAATCAGTTATAATATAAGTTATAACTAATAATATTTTTATGGTAGATATCCATTTTACAAACATTTATTATTTCATTTAGATATGGATTTCTATATTCTCATAGGTATTTATAGTGTTGTATGTCTGTATCAAATCATAACTATAAAGAATTACAATTATCATTATTATAACGTATTATTTATTATATTTGAAATAAGTTAATAATAAATTATTTAACTCTATTAAAAAAACAAATTAAAAAAAAAAACGTCATAATATCATAAAATAATAATTTTTTTCACTTTAATATTATATTATAAATTACAATGTATACCCGAATTTTATTATTATAAGTTATTTTGTTGTTAGGTAATTTCGGGAATGCCTATATTTACGTAAATATGAAAATATAAATTATTATAAGAATATACCTAATATAACATTATATTATAAAATTGATTCCTATTTTTAACTTTTTCTTTAAAAACTTATAAGTTTACAAAACAAAACTTAATTCCACAAAATTTTAAGAAACTTAAATAATTGTTTATACGGTTTTTTTATATATATGAACAGTTTAAAGAGATAAATAAATGTATTTTAAGATCAAACAATGTAATTAATATTTTGATTTTCAATTCTATTTTATTGGTAGATACTATAAATTATAATAAAATAAATATTATTACTATCTTAGAGGAATTATACTTTTCATTTAATATTATTGAAAAGAAAAATTTAAAACCCGTGTGATTATGTTTAATAATAAAATAATCACTGTAGTATAATATTTAGTTTCTTTCAATCACATTATTTTTATGTTCTCAATTACAATACAAATATACAATGTACACAGTAATTAGTGTATAATATGCTACCTATATTATATACCTACACTTTTTTTAGATAGGTAAATAGTACACAAATAATAATGTGGTTCACTTTGTGACAAAGTGTCAACTAGTCTTGAATCTTGATCATTATAAGAATCATATCTACAACATTGATTCTGGTTCGATATATTCTGAATTT
The DNA here is from genome assembly GCA_027563435.1 of Nasonovia ribisnigri. Lineage (NCBI taxonomy): Eukaryota > Metazoa > Arthropoda > Insecta > Hemiptera > Aphididae > Nasonovia > Nasonovia ribisnigri. Next base: position 357,856 of record JANEHU010000652.1, read on the forward strand.
TTGTATTATTATTTATTGAAACGCAAGTGGAAACATTAATAAATAATTAATAATACGTCTACCAACCACGCATAGATGAAGGATATATATAAGCAGATTCAAAATAAATTGTTTCAATAGCCGGTTATTATTTGTTTTCTTATCGAAATACATTAATGTCTCAGTTAGTACTATAATACTACTATATTGTAATAACAACAGTATATTTTAATGTGTTTTGGAAACGATGGAATAATGATTTGAAAAGTTTAAAGCTCTGTTTTAGTGTAGCTTATTGTATTTGAAATGTTCCATTTTGATTATTTTATTTAGGTGACTTGTTTCAACAGATTTGAAATGCAAACACGTGTCACAATATTATAGCAAAATATATAAATTAAATACTTTAAAGCAATTTCTTAGTCAAAAAGCCACATTTATTATTTCAGCTGTAAATATAGATTTCTGCATAATATTAACACTTTTCTTGATTTTTATGTTTGTCAAGGTTATGATCAATAATTTTTCATTTCATATTCTCAGATTTGTTATGCTAATATACCTTAAGCTACAAAACAAAAACAAGTTTACACCATAAAATACTGATTGAAATTATTACCGGACATAGGTGTTCTGGGTTGATGACCCGATAATAAAAAAAGTAATAAGATCTTGCTCTATGTAATCGATTTAAAACATAGTATTTTATAAGTTTATACACCAATACAAAATGCAATAGGTAAATTTTTACAACAATAATATAAAAACATAAACTGAATATTTATTGGTATGTGCCTACATATTATAGGATTTGGTAAATTTAATAGAAATGATACAAGTCTTATACTATATTATAATATGTACCAATACGGTAAAAATGATTAAAATATGAAATATAATAAATTCTGTTTTATTACGATTATGTACATATAAGTATAAGCGTGTTGTAGCCGTATACAAATAACACAATAGTGACTCGATCTGCAAGGATATTATACATCTATTTATTATACCCATAGGAGGTACCTAAAATCTTCGCCAGTGAACTCCATAAATCAACCGGTTACAGATCAGATTTAAGGAGTACGTAGAATTGCGTGACTACTCAAACAAAACATATAATTTTCGGGTCGGAAACACTTTTATTATTTTAAAACAAACATAGATAAAACACTTAGCAAATTCAGACTGCCTAGCCCGTACTACGATTGTTGCTTCTCACGTACAATCGTCGTACCTACGTCCTCGCCGAATCACTCAGCGACAACGGGGCCCCATGCCTGCGCTTACGGCGGCGTTATATAGAAAATATTATTGTCGCCTCAGCACATCTTACTTCGCTGGCCCGACCTACTTCAATAATTTATAATTTAAAATATCCCCACCTTTATTACATATATAATGAATAATATTATTTTGACGACTGTCTACAATATACGACAGTCCCCGTTGTTTTTGAGAAAAAATGACCTCATTTTTTTGTTTTAATGCTATTGCTACATAAAAATTTCTTATTACTACATTAATTACTAATTTATATTATCACTAAATTATTTGTCTCGGCTTTTCGCGTCGTTGACTATAAAATTATGCTTACATGTTGATTTAATCCTGATATTTTAATAGTTCATCATTTAAGGCTACAATATAACGTACAAATATTATTATATGATTACAATTTGAGTACACGTGAGAGAAAAAGAAAAAAAAATATATATATATATAAGAAGTGACTTAAACCAAGACATTATGTATTTTTATAATTCTAAGTACAGATTATTTTTACGTTATGTATTTTTTATTTATACAGTTATGTGTAATGCAAGGGAGTGTAATTATTTAAGGACAATTAATCTTTATTAGGAGTTGTAGGGAATTGAGTTTGGATAGATAAATAGTTTTTTTTTTTTTGATTATATTAAGTTTCTATTATTTTCTGGTGAAATTATTGTAGCACATCGTTGCTTATGAATATTTTGCATTTAAAGGCGTATGTGTATAATTTTTATCTGGTCTGTTGTAAAATTGTAAAGGAATGGAAGTAATGATTTGGGGAAGGAGAAAGAGAGAGAGAAAAAAAAATATATTTTTAGAGAATATAAACACAAATTGGTACATACATAATGAAAATAATTATTTAAATATTTTTTTTTTTTTTTACAATTGAGAGCATCACGAGTGCAACGCAAATTAATAAAATAATATTAAAAATAAAATCTAATGACAATATTACAATTGCATCAAAATCCAAGTCAAAATTAAAAATATACGCAACAAGCAAGGATATAGGTATTAACATAGTATAAGATAATCCCTATAGACTGCTTACGCAGCGAAAAACATTTAATACCAGAAACCCAGATCGTAGGCTATTCTAACGAAATAATCTTATACAATTATTCTAACGTATATAGTAATATTCCAAAAGGATTGACAATAGCCGCAATGGACGAATTGAACATACAAAATATAAACACAAATTTCTACAATTTAAATTTAAAACAGACAAATCGATATTTCAACCGCCGTAAAAAAAATCTAAATATGACAATATTATGTGATGATCTATATTCGCCTTTCTCCTTTTTGGGTATTAAAAATACTGGTGCTGCATAATTACTTCGACTTGGTTCGATAATGCCGGCTTTAATCATATTATTAATTAATTTTTTTAATTTTTCTCTTTGAATTGGCGGTGTTCTGTATGGTGGTTGGAATATAGGTTTGTTGGATTTTAAGTTTATTTCACAGGGTTCCACGTTTGCACATCCTATATCTAATGGGTCGGATGTAAATAAATGTTTAAACTTTTTTATCAATTTACATGCTTTTTCGCGTTGGTCATTATTTAGTTCCTTAGAAATGTTTATTGTCGTGCCTTGATTGTCTCTTATTTCATTTTCATTATTTTGATTTTTACACATTATGCTTCCAGTTGCAAAAATGTTTAGCTTGTAATTTCTATTATGTTCGTACCATATTTCGTCCATTTTTATAGAATTATTGTCGATTTGTATTTCTTTGTTTTTAAAGTCGATTATTAAGTTGTATTTAATATTAAAATCGTTTCCTAATAGTAATTTACAAGTTAGTCCTTCAATGACGTATACTTTGATTTTATATTTGAGTGTGTTGATTGTAATTATTAATTCAGTTGTTCCTATTTGTATAAGTTCATTATTGTCAGCACCTGTAATTGTGATTTGTTCTTTGGGTTTAATTTCTTGTTTATTTTTTACTAGGGAATAATCTACGCATGATAGATTTGAGCCTGTGTCTATTATTGCATTTTGTTCGTTGCCGTCTATTTTTATTTTTATGGAGAGCACTCTGTGTTTTCGATCCGTGTCTGAATCTATGTTTGTATTTTGATTGTTGATTTTAATTTTTTCATTGTGTTGAATTAGCTGGTTTTTGGTTTCTATGGCTTTCTCGTCTTCTTGTATGGGCCGGTTCCGATATTCTCTTACGTAGTTTCCGCATATTTCACAAAACATAACGTTTCCCCCCTCACTCCAATACTGTTCTTTGTCATCATGGTCGTCTAGTATATCTTTGGACGTGGACAAATATTCGCAGTCTTGGCAAAATTGTGAGTACCATATTGTTGACTTGTCAGTTTTAAAATTGTTGCCGGTTTTATTTTTTTCTATAGGGTTTTGTTGTGATAATTTTAAGCGATCGAAACATTCGTGTAAGAAATGGTCTACATTTTTTTCTACAGTATTAAAGTCTGGAAAGACTGTGTTTATTATTACGTTATTGAATTGACGTGGTTCATGTGTTTTTGTGATGATTCCTGGTGTCCAATGACAATTTTTATTGAATATCCCTATGTTTTCTCTGTTTAATTTCCAGTAAATTATGGCATTTGTATTTTCGGAATCTTCATGTATTAAATATAAGTTGAAATTGAATTGATCACAGATAAACGCTAGATCGTCATCTGTAAGATAGTAACCAGATTTGCAATTAGGAATGCCGAGCATATTTAATAATTCTACTGTCTTTCTGTATATACCATGTTGTTTTAAGCATATTCGTAGTGCGTGGGCGCCACAATCACCGTCTCCGGGTACGTTTTCCGTTTTTATGAATGAACCCGCGATTTGTGAGATTTCATTCTTTAAATTATCATTAATTGTGTTATTGAAATTTTTCCCTAACGTAATATTACTAGTTTGTGAATCATTGTTTTTTAAATATTTATTTCGATTTTCATTGTCATTACTTGGTAGTAGGCATATTAAAATTTTTATTTGCGTGTCTTGAAAAATAAACTTAATCATGGTAGAAATAACGTTCCAATTCTTTTTGTCTTGTCCAGTACAAATTTTAGGTAATGCTAAAGTAGTAATATTTTTCTCTATACAAAATTGCCTAGTGTTAATTAGTGTGCTAAAAATGTTAGTATATGCTAGTTTATCGTAATATTTATTTTTTGTTATGAGGTATAAAACATATTGTCTTCCGTTTTGTAAATATGCAATTTCGGTCGTTTTTTTTTCTTGGTCTATTAAATTTTGAACGTTGTTAAATTTATTTCTAAATTGTAATGCGATCCCCTTTGACATAGTAAGGCATTGACTTACGCAATGACCGATTGCGGTATCATTTGGCAATGAAAACATATTTACCGTCTGTTCACTGTAATCGCATGGGAAGTCGGTTTTATCGTTATTGCTGAGTAGGAATTTTTGAAATTCGTTTAGTGGATTTAGACTACTTATTGTTACGATGTTTTCTATAGCTTTTTTGTCATTATCGTTTACTTCATTAGTTATTAATTTATTTGAATTTATTGATTTGTACCAATTTTCTACAAAATGTATATAATTATTTTTTTCCGTTTGTTTTTCTTTGTTAAATTTTGAGGTGTTGGTTTTTGTATTAATATTATATGTTCCCCGAGTTAGATATTCCGATTTTACTCTTAGCTCGGGTGCTATTCGTTTTTTGAATAATTGCAATCGTTAGCATAATGTCCTTTTGCATTGCATTTGTAGCATTTTATGTTTTCTCTTCCATTAAATTTTTCCGGCGTTGTGGATCTTGAGTATCTTTCTCTGCTGCTGTCCCTACTGTGCTGTTTTCTATTTTCGTCATTTCCACGATTTCTGTTGTTGTATCGATTTCTGCTTGTATCTCTGGACCTGTCGTAGGAGTCTTTCCTGTCCCTTGAATAAGACCTATCTCTATTGTTGCTCATTTCTCTACTGTTATTTCTGAACTTATAGTCGTTGTACCTATCGGGATAAGGACTTTTTTCCCTGTAATTGTTTCTTCCTTTGTAATCTGATTTTTCTGGATATGGACTTTTGTCTCTGTTGCGTGATCTATCTCCAAAATTGACTGTCT